>CM068837.1:10406427-11006427 GCA_028554795.2 Sinohyriopsis cumingii | reverse complement strand
TTGCTTGTAACTAGAGCCAAATACTTTACAGTACCATTTTTAGTCTAAAATATTTGAGCAATTATATTAACTTTAAATATGCAAATTTGCCAATGACAGCCACCCAAGGGAAAATGCCAAACTGTACTTTGTACACAGGTGACTTCTGTACACAGGTTCACCTTTAAATTTGGTTTATAATCTAATGCAGTACACTGGATATTGTTAATATTATTTTTATTCTTTTTACTATTATTGTTATTATTATTATTATAATTATTATTATAATTACATTATCTTGATTATTTTATGTGCTCTATTCGACAAAATCGTAAAATATGCTCACATGTTCTCTCCCAGAGTTATGTTCCATACTTGACTGCTGCATCCAGCTCACTTTAGTAAATTTTAAAAATTACCCACGCTGACTTAAAGCAATCATCAAGTTCAGTTTGTTTTGTGCACCCTGACAAAACAATAATATCACTATTGATATCTGGATAAACCAGCTGCTCAAGTTTCCAAGATCACAGTACATTTGGCTTATGTGAGATGCCTGTGATGAATAGGAAATCAAAAGAAGTTGTGTATGGCTACTCTTTGTGACCCATGACTCTGATTTTGCAGGCAAGTTTTAAATATTAATGACCCCTGACGCTATAAAAAAATGGATGTAATTCATACTCTTCTCCGTAGTGAAATTCTTTCTTCCAAGATACCTTTTTTCGGAGGCAAATAGATGAAGATATGGAACTAAACCTGTCACACTGGCACAGAAGACGACTTCCATTTCTGCTGCAATAACAAAAATGCTGTTCCCACAATCCAGTAAATGAAATTACTTCAACCCTCTACCGTAATTTTTTGCAAAATTATGAAAATTGATATGTATACGAATACCTGGTTCTGAGTATGTAGCATTTGAAAGACATTTTCATACCATAGTTTCATGCCCATAACAAATATTCCCAATTGTTGCCTTTTGGCGGGTGTCATGTACATTACAGCCTGTTCAAGACTGAAAATACTAATGCCTAATTTAGGAAATTGGGTCAACCTGAAGAGGGTCAGCATTTCTGCCTAATTGAAAATAAAGCTACTGTGTACCAGTTTTAAGTGCAGATTGTCCCCAAATTTAATATATGAAGTTGTTGATAAATTCTGCTAGCTATATATAGTTTGGTGAATAATTAGTCAGTTTTATCGAGACAGGAAATTTGTAAAATGCAACAACAGTAATGGAAGAATTTAATTTAAAAAAATAACTTGTTAGGGAATTCTTCCAATTACATTGTTTTATTGTTGTGCACATTGTTTTTAACTTGTTATATGCTGCTTTTTTGCCATCTGTGAATTAATTGATGTAATATGCATATATATGTACTTACGTAGCAGGCTTGACTATGCTTTTTTAAGCTAGTGTTACTGAAAGCCAGGTGAGGTTATCGTGTAGCCCTACATCTGTTATGCGTTGTACATTGTGTGCCCATCTACAATTGCTATTTTAAACTTGATCTCAAAAGTCACATGACCAGTTTCCACTAAATTTGGCACAGAACATCCTAGCATGAAGGCGTTTCAGATTTGCACTAATGATGCCAATCCACCATCAATTGTGGCCACCATTATTAAAATTAGAAACCCGTTAACAGTTTCTTCATGACACGATGGAACAGAATTGGATCAGATTTGACCAAGCCTCCTATTAGAAATCCTTTAATTATTTGTACCAGTGATACGAATCTGCCATCAGTTATGGCTATTGTTACTAAAATAGAAAAGTCGATAATGACTTCTTAAAACAACATTGAATATAATTTGACACACATTATTATTTAAATTAGAAAAATGTCTTCTCAGAATTGCCTGAAGATAATTTGACAAAATTTGAAAGAAAGCACCTTGACATGGAGGATTTTATGGATTGTACTATGATCCACATCAGATATGGCTGCCATTGCTAAAAATAGATATGATCCACATCAGATATGGCTGCCATTACTAAAAATAGAAAACTTTAAAACCACTGGATTTAATTTGATCATATTTAACAGAAAACATAAAAGTGTGTAGACCTTTCAGTAAAGTAGAAGCTGATCTGCCATCACATGTGGATGCCTTACTAAAATAAAATACCCTTAAAAGGACTTATTTGCAAAAGTTGTTAACAAATTTTATGGAAAGCATCCATGGATGAAGATCTTCCTTCTCTTTTTTTTGGAATGATGCCAGTCTTATGTCAGATGTGGCTGCCATTACGAAAAGTACATGAGCTTTCAGTGGCATATCTAAAATCAATTAATGGAATTTGATTATACTTGATTGAAAGCATCCTGGCATGAAGACCTTGTGAATATATTGCAGAGACGATGATCCACCTTCAGATATGGCAGTTATGGTAAATAGAAAGAAAATAAACTCTAAACAGCTTCTCAAAAACCACTTAACATCATTCAAGCAAACTTTCTAACAGAGAGCATCCCAGGAAAGCGTGCTTTCAGGTTTGTACATCTGATACTGATCCACCATAAAATATGGCTTCTGTTACTAAAAATATAAAATTTTGAACTAATTTCATCTCCAAAACCTGAAAACAGAATTTGATCACATTTGTCAGACAATATTCTGTCCTAAAGACCTTTCAAATGTGACAGCCATTGCTAAAAATAGAACAATATTTAAAGAACTTATTAAAAAAACTGCTTAACCAAGTTTGATAACATTTGATAGGATCCTGGCATAGAAACTGCTTTCTCTGATAACATTTGATAGCATCCTGGCATAGAAAGGGTTTTCTTTGATAACATTTGATAGAAACATCCTGGTGTAGAAAGGGTTTTCTTTGATAACAGTTGATATAAAGCATCCTAGCATAGAAAGGGCTTTGTTTGATAACATTTGATAGAAAGCATCCTTGCATAGAAATGGCTTTCTATGATAACATCCTGGTGTAGAAAGGATTTTCTCTGATAACAGTTGATAGAAAGCATCCTGGCATAGAAAGGGCTTTCAGATTTGTACAGATGATGCTAGTCCACTACTTAAAAAATGTACATGGATTTAGATTTAAAAAAGCTGCTGAACAGAATTTGACCAAATTTGATACAAATCTTCTGGCTTTGGGTCCTTTCAGTATTCTACACTGGATGCTGATGTGTATAAGGTAAATAACTTGATAAAGGATGCTGATGTGACATCTGATGTGGATAAGGTAAATAACCAGATAAAGGATGCTTATGTGGGTAAGGTAAATATCTAGACAAGGGAATCTGTTGTCTTGGTAACATATGCAACTAAATGACACTTGAAGAAACTTCATCAGAAAGCCTCATGCTAAACCCGACTTGGAGAACAGTTGATCTTGCATTTGTCTCTTTGGTAGATATCAACAAGAAGAGCAATGTAAGGTGTACCTGTACCTCTTGTTTATTACTAAATTTCTTGAAACATCAGTTATTCTGTTTTTGCAACAGATGAGACATTTTTGGTTCTTTAATTCACAATTTGTGAATTATGAAATGGGATTTACGGTCTCCACAAAAGGATTAGTATTAGTTTTGTCTTAAGTTCATTGTTTGTAGTGACACCATGAAATACATGAAAATTGGTTCTGCATGAAAAGAGTGACATCACAGTGTTTTTGCTCTTTTATATTCTTGTTCACAAGTAGTTGTATACTAGAATATATACTTAGTTTTAGTAATTATGTAATAGATTTTTTTTGTTGTGTTCTGGTTGTAGTGTACATGAATGATTGTCTTAAACCTCATGAAGATTTACCTCACTGAGGTTTTGGTCTGGAGTTTTTTCTTATTTGTTTCGATTATTATTTCCTCTAGTCTAGGTTGTGTGCAAGATATAAATGTACTAAATATGCATGCAACCTGGATGTACATAAAACATGTACAAAGAAATTATATGCTAAAACTGACTGTTAAAGTGAAATATAAATTATAAATACTGAGCGAATAATGGCCAGGGTAATTTATGGGCAGGTCATTTACAAATATAGAACCACATCATAACATATTTATGATTTGGACAGTTCAACCAGAACATCTCTCAATCAAGAATGCTTTTTGTAAGGCAGTGTGAGAGATATCTGTACAGTATCTCAAATGCAGAGAGGTAATAGGTCGGGTCACATAATAATGAAGTTGATGTGATAAATTTATTCACTTCAAAGTGTTTCTTATAAATTATTGTAATGGCAGTAATTGGACAAGCCAGCCCCATAAGTCGTATATGAATTTGTAACAGTCATTATACAAGCCAGCCCCATAGGTAGGATATGACTTTTTAATAGTTATTATACAAGCCAGCCCTGTAGGTAGGATATGAATTTGTAACAGTCATTATACAAGCCAGCCCCATAGGTAGGATATGAATTTGTAACAGTTATTATACAAGCCAGCCCCGTAAGTCATATATGAATTTGTAACAGTCATTATACAAGCCAGCCCCGTAAGTCATATATGAATTTGTAACAGTCATTATACAAGCCAGCCCCGTAAGTCGTATATGAATTTGTAACAGTCATTATACAAGCCAGCCCCGTAAGTCATATATGAATTTGTAACAGTCATTATACAAGCCAGCCCTGTAGGTAGGATATGAATTTGTAACAGTCATTATACAAGCCAGCCCCATAGGTAGGATATGAATTTGTAACAGTTATTATTCAAGCCAACCCCATAGGTAGGATATGAATTTGTAACAGTTATTATACAAGCCAGCCCCGTAGGTATTTGTTGCTGAATTTAATTATAGTGGCGTGTGCACAATTGTGCATGTGCCACTTTTTCCTGACTGCACCGCATCCTGCTAGTTGTTCCTGGGGAAAGGAATGGTGCCACCTCCCCCAGGTCCCTGTAGGTAGGATATGACTTTTTAATAGTTATTATTCAAGCCAACCCCATAGGTAGGATATGAATTTGTAACAGTCATTATACAAGCCAGCCCCATAAGTCGTATATGAATTTGTAACAGTCATTATATAAGCCAGCCCTGTAGGTAGGATATGAATTTGTAACAGTCATTATACAAGCCAGCCCCGGAGGTAGGATATGAATTTGTAACAGTCATTATACAAGCCAGCCCCGGAGGTAGGATATGAATTTGTAACAGTCATTATACAAGCCAGCCCTGTAGGTAGGATATGACTTTTAAATAGTTATTATAGAAGCCAGCCCATAGGTAGGATATGACTTTTTAATAGTCATTATACGAGCCAGCCCATAGGTAAGATATGACTTTTTAATAGTCATTATATGAGCCAGCCCATAGGTAGGATATGACTTTTAAATAGTCATTATACAAGCCAGCCCTGTAGGTAGGATTTGTAACAGTAATTATGCAAACTATCCCTTACAAAGAATATGATTGAGTGACAGTCATTATACAAGCTGGTCCCTAATTTGTGACAGTTATTATACGATTAAGCCCCTTAGGTAGGATAAGAAAAAAAATTATTGTTAGTTCATTCATGGTGAAGCAGAAATTTCTTACCTAATTACCACCTGTACTCATTCAAAAGAAGAATATCTTATGCTAAACTATGCTGCAAATCATTAGGTTCCTTTTTCTTCTTTTTTCCAAAGCCAACTGCAAGGCATATCTGAACAATGAATGCATTTCTGTTTGACATATGGGACAGTATATTATACTCCAAAGTTCGTCACTCTTTATAACTGGACTACACTTTTACTAAACATTCCCTATTGGACAGTATATTATACTCCAAAGTTCATCAGTCTTTATAACTGAATGCATTTCTGTTTGACATATGGGACAGTATATTATACTCCATAGTTCATCAGTCTTTATAACTGAATGTGTTTATGTTTGACATATGGGACAGTATGTTATACTCCAAAGTTCATCAGTCTTTATAACTGAATGCATTTCTGTTTGACATATGGGACAGTATATTATACTCCATAGTTCATCGGTCTTTATAACTGTGTTTATGTTTGACATATGGGACAGTATATTATACTCCAAAGTTCATCGGTCTTTATAACTGAATGCATTTCTGTTTGGCATATGGGACAGTATATTATACTCCATAGTTCATCAGTCTTTATAACTGAATGTGTTTATGTTTGACATATGGGACAGTATATTATACTCCATAGTTCATCAGTCTTTATAACTGAATGTGTTTATGTTTGACATATGGGACAGTATATTATACTCCATAGTTCATCGGTCTTTATAACTGAATGTGTTTATGTTTGACATATGGGACAGTATATTATACTCCAAAGTTCATCGGTCTTTATAACTGAATGCATTTCTGTTTGGCATATGGGACAGTATATTATACATAACTGGACTACACTTTTACTAAACATTCCCTATTGGACAGTATATTATACTCCAAAGTTCATCAGTCTTTATAACTGAATGCATTTCTGTTTGACATATGGGACAGTATATTATACTCCAAAGTTCATCAGTCTTTATAACTGAATACATTTATATTTGACATGGGACAGTATATTATACTTCAAAGTTCATTGGTCTTTATAACTGAATGTGTTTGACATGGGACAGTATATTATATTCCAAAGTTCATTGGTCTTTATAACTGAATGTGTTTATGTTTGAAATATGGGACAGTATATTATACTCCAAAGTTCATCGGTCTTTATAACTCGATGCATTTCTGTTTGACATATGGGACAGTATATTATACTCCAAAGTTCATCGGTCTTTATAACTCAGTGCATTTCTGTTTGACATATGGGACAGTATATTATACTCCAAAGTTCATTGGTCTTTATAACTGAATGCATTTATGTTTGACATATGGAACAGTATATTAAACCCTAAAGTTCATCGGTCTTTATAACTCAATGCATTTCTATTTGACATGGGACAGTATATTATACACCAAAGTTCATCAGTCTTTATAACTGGACTACACTTTCACTAAACATCCCATATTGGACAATATATCCTACTTGAATGTTTAGCAATTTTTACAACCAAACGACAGGTTCGCTAAATTATTGCACCCATTATAGTGTATAAATTCATAAGTCTATAAAGTGTGTATATATTATTTTTTTTATACATGAATGTCCCGTTAGATTACTTGGCATATTGTGTTCCATTATATTAAAATAGAAGCTGTTTACCATGCAAAATTTGTGCAGGAGTTTTTTCCTCTGTAATCTTACTGAATATCTTGCTCTCTTTGTGTGTGTGTGTGTAAGAATTCATGTGAGTGTGGCTATAATTATACACAACTATTTTAAATCCATGTCACAAAATCTTTGAAATGAATTATATAGTTTTCATGCCCATGTACATATGTAAGTGAAATGTCATTTTTAATTGAAAGAAAGGTTATAAATAAATTTATGCAAAATGAAAGTACAATATTTTATATGTTATCATTGATAATATGAGGTCTTTGTGTAGCATGTACAGTACTTTACAATACAGCAAGTCTTATGTCAGTATCACAGTATTATGCAGTACTGAACAGCAGGTCTTTGGTCAGTATCACAGTATTGTACAATGCTCTCCACCAGTCCTAATGCAGTATAAACAGTAGTTTGCATTACTCTACAGCAGGTCTTAGGGCAGTATCACCTTATGTAATACTCAACAGTAGGTCTTTGGTCTGTATCACAGTATTTTGTGGTACTCTACAACATGTCTTGGTCAGTATCACAGTATTGTACAGTGCTCTACAGCAGGTCTTATGACAGTATATACAGTAGTAGCTTGCATTACTCTACAGCAGGTCTTCGGGCCGTATATACAGTAATATGCAATACTCTACAGCAGATCTTAGGATAGTATCACCTTATTATGCAATACTCAACAGTAAGTCTTTGGTCAGTATCACAGTATTGTACAGTACTCTACAGCAGGTCTTATGACAGTATATACGGTAGTACATGTAGTTTGCATTACTCTACAGCAGGTCTTCGGGCCGTATATACAGTAGTTTACATTACTCTACAGCAGGTTCTAGGGCAGTATACACAGTAGTTTGCATTACTCTACAGCCCGTCCTAGGACAGTATATACAGTAGTTTGCAATACTCTACAGCAGGTCTTAGGACAGTATCACCTTATTATGCAATACTCAACAGTAGGTCTTTGGTCTTTATCACAGTATTATGCGGTACTCTACAACATGTCTTAGGTCAGAATCACAGTTCTGTACAGTGCTCTACAGCAGGTCTTATGACAGTATATACAGTAGTACATGTAATTTGCATTACTCTACAGCAGGTCTTCGGGCCGTATATACAGTAGTTTACATTACTCTACAGCAGGTCCTAGGGCAGTATACACAGTAGTTTTCAATACTCTACAGCACGTCTTAGGAGAGTATCACCTTATGCAATACTCTACAGCAGGTCTTAGGTCAGTATCACAGTAGTATGCAATACTCTACAGCAGGTCTTGGGTCAGTATCATAGTATTATTCAGTACTCTACAGCAGGTCTTAGGTCAGTATCACCTTATTATGCAGTACTCTACAGCAAGTCTTAGATCAGTATCACCTTAGTATGCAGTACTCTTCAGCAAGTCTTAGGACAGTATCACCTTATGCGGTACTCTACAGCAGGTCTTAGGTCAGTATCAGAGTACTGTAGTACTCAACAGCAAGTCTTAGGTCAATCACAGTATTATGCTGTACTCTACAGCAGGTCTTAGGTCAGTCTCACAGTATTATGCGGTACTCTGCAGCAGGTCTTAGGTCAATATCACAGTATTATGCAGTACTCTACAGCAGGTCTTAGGCCAATCTCACAGTATTATGCAGTACTTTACAAGTCTCACGTCAGTATCACAGTAATTAGCAGTACTCTACAGCAGGTCTTAGGTCAGTATCACCTTATTATGCAGTACTCAACAGCAAGTCCAAGTCTTAGGTCAGTATCATAGTAATATGCAGTACTCCACAGCAGGTCTCAGGTCAGTATCACCTTATTATGGAGTACTCAGCAGCAAGTCCAAGTCTTAGATCTGTATCACAGTATTATGCAGTACTCTACAGCAGGTCTTAGGTCAATCTCACAGTATTAAGCAATACTCTACGGCAGGTCTTGGGTCAATCTCACCGTATTATGCGGTAATCTACAGCAGGTCTTAGGTCAATCTCGCGTATTATGCAGTACTCTACAGCAGTTCTTAAGTCAGTATCACAGTAATATGCAGTACTCTACAGCAGGCCTTAGGTCAGTATCACAGTATTATGCAGTACTCTACAGCAGGTCTTAAGTCAGTATCACATTACTATGCAGTACTCTACAGTAGGTCTTAGGTCAGTATCACAGTATTATGCGCTACTCTACAGCGGGTGTTTGGACAATATATACAGTTGTTTTCAATACTCTCCATGAGTTCTAAGGAAAGTATTACAACATTATACAGTACTCAACAGCAGGTCCTAAGACTATATACAGTAGCTATGGGAAATAGGAATTTAAATTGTCAACATTTTGAGAAACGTTTACACTAGTTTTCTTAAATACTGTGTAACCTTCATACTCCATACCTGGAGAACTTTCACGGTGATTTTGGTTACTTGCTACGGAACTTTTCCTCTGATTTTAGTTACATTTTAGTGAACATTCCCACTGATTTCGGTTACATACTAAGAAACTTGCACACTGTCTTGGTTACATGCTAGTAAATTTACACACTGATATTGTTACAAGTAGTGAATGGGGTCACCCTAGGGACAATGGGAATTACCATTACAGACACCCCTGGGTCACTCTGGGGACTATGTAAATTTAACATGGAGAAAAATTGTGGGTCACTCTAGGGACAAGGGGAATTGAACATGGGAATAGAGTGTGGGTCTGTCTAGGGACAAGGGGAATTGAACATGGGAGAAAAAAATAGCAATTCTAGGGACAAGGGGAATTTAACGGGATTTTTTTTTTTAAATAAAAAAAGAAAAGAAAAAAAAATCGGGTAGGCAATTGAAAGTCTATCTCTTTTCGAGAGATGTGGGTGGCCCTGAAAAGGGCCTTTGGGTTTCTTCTTCTTTTAATTTCTTCTATTTCTCCACCAGCTTCTTATTTTCTGTCCTACACGCTTTCTCTTCTTTTCTTTCTTTTCTTCCTTCTTTTTCTCTTCTTTCTGCTCCTCCTCCTCTTCTTTCTTCCTCTTCTCATTTTCTTCTTCCTTTTCAATTTTTTCGTTCCATACTCTCATCCTTATCCTTTCCTCTTCATTCTCCTTCTCCTCCTTTATTTCTTTCATCAGATCACTGATCATTTCCTTTACTTTTCTTAAATTGTTGATCTCCATCTTCACTCGATGGGGACTATAAGAATAGTGATCCTCGTTTAACCTAACATTTGCTCCATCATACCCAAATTGTTCAGGACGTCTTGCAATGTTTTCATTTTATCAAGTTGGTTTGAAGCCAACTTCTTTTTTATTCTTTTTGTAGAATGGTTTGAACGACGAATACTGTGGGTTCTTATAGTGAAAGCGCGGACGTGATGGAAAACATCCCCCTAAAACATAAAATTGATATTACCTCGATTATCACATAAAACGCGCAGACGTGAAGGAAAACATCCCCCTACTTTTCTCATTTCATATGATCTACTATTCACATACGTGAAGCAGCAATAAACAAACCCCAAATCTACTATCCACACACTCAAAGCATTAAAATGAAACCCCAAACTGCTATCCACACAAACGTACGTGAGCGCTTACAAACACACACACACACACACACACACACACACACACACACACAAGGAAAAAAGAGTCAGTGTTTATATTCACACTACTCTACCTACACACATTGGCAAATCGATTACTATTTCTTTTCTAAAGGTTTGGGTAGCCCTGAAAAGGGCTGTTTGTTTTTGAACTCCATGGCACCTGGTTAATGATGGCACCTTCCAGGCCTGGCACCACACACACATCTTCTTCCCCAGTCTCTTTTCACTCTTTTTGGTGGGAGAGCAGAGGTGGGATAAGTGGCTTCAGAATCCCAATCTTCTGTCTCTGGGATTCTGAAATTTTCTTCTTGTGGGTTTGGTACAGCCATTCCTCTCTCCTTTTCCTCCTCTTCTTTTTTTCTTCTCTCCTCCTCTTCTTTGTTTCTTCTCTCCTCTTTCATCCTTCCCTCTTCTACAATGGCTTCCACGGCCAGTTCATTTAGCATGTGCCTGGCATATTCCAGGTGCACATGAAGTTCCAACAGTTTTGCTAGCCGTCTGCTCATTCTCAAGTGTTGATCAATCAACAAGGGTAGCTAGACTGCCGAGCGATTTTTAATTTATACTAAAAGCGCGGACGTGATGGAAAACATCCCCTAAAACAAAATTGATCTTACCTACATCATAACCAAACAACGCGCGGACCTAAAAGAAACACTCACTCACTTTTTTATACTGCCCATCACTATTCTAAAAAATTTAATTAAACAAATAATATACTATCCACATACGCAAAGCAATCAAATCAAACCCCAAATCTACTCTCCCCACACCTCAAAGAGCAAAAAAAAAACAACAACATGATCATGATCTACTATCCACACAAACTTACGTGAGCACTTACAAACACACAATCATATACACAAACACATACACTCACACTATAAAAAAAGAGTCAGTGTTTATATTCACACTACTCTACATACACACATTGGCAAATCAATTATTATTTCTTTTCTAAAGTATTGGGTAGCCCTGAAAAGGGCTGTTTTTTTGTTTGCTATGGCAATCTTTTAGTTTCTAAGAATGCGATGTCCTCTGAGGATAGACTTTCTGGCGATAGGTCTGCTTCTTCGGAAAGAGAAGAAGAACTCTTTGGTGTCGATACGACAATCGACAAAGCCTCTGTCAGGTTCAGGTTGCTGCTGCTGCTGCTGCTGTTGTTGTTGTTGCTGTTGCTGCTCTCGCTGCTGTTTCTGAAGTCTGTACTTCTCTGTCCATTCTTCTTTCTCCCTGTTCATTTCTTCTCTGAAGAGCTCTTCTATCAGGTCTTCAGTGACTTTTAACATTCTCACATTCTCTATTTCTTCTGGCTTCGGTATCAGACTGTGTCTGACCCTATGCAAATTCACGTAGGCTTCGTTTAGCTTAGCTAGTTTGGAGCACATCTTCGTAGGAGGATGAGTCAACAATGGATGGTTAGACTGGAGGCTACCCCGGTTTTTTTTAAAGTCAAAGCGCGGACGTGAAGGAAAACATCCCTCCACGGTTTTCGAGCCGGAACGTTTAATGAGTGTCATGAGAGGGATAGTAAGAAGTCAAAGAGCATGAATCAAGATTCCTATAGCCAAACAAACCACAAAGGCATTTTTCTTTCAAAACAACATTTTTTAAATTCAAAATCACTTAACACTAACAATTAACTATAAAATTTTTAACAATAATCTAACAACATAACATCAAACATTTTTTCAAATCACAAACATTTTTTTTTCAACTAACACATTATTTTGGACAGGGTTGGCAACGTTGTCTTTGAAATTGTGATTTCCACTGTTGGAAGTCATTAGGCCATTGATGGACACTACGTTTCCTAGCTTGAGACAAAAGATAAGCATAATGGTCACAAAACCATCGATCTACTTTCATATCGTTTCTAGAAGAAGAACGAGGATCAAAATGAGTCACTAAATGTTCTAAGGAATAGCCCAGGCACCGATGATGCAGAAAATACACACAATATTGTCCACACACCAAGGAATCTGTGCCTTGTAATTTCACATTATTGAATCGGGTGGTCTGAGCATTTCTTCTCATAAAGTCAATGATATCGTCTTCCAAAGGAGGCAATCCATACGAATCGAAATATTCCACACATCCTTCTTGAGGAAAGTAGACGGCTACCCAGTAGGTTCCTGGGAGATGACTGTCGTCCGTGTTGATCACATAAGCTAGATGGTCTTGAGGTTTACGATGAGGAAGTTCATCTTTAGCACAGACGACAGGATTCCAAGAAGCCGTGTACGAACTGTGGTTCAAAAGATAATAAAGCTCCCACGTATCCATTGATTTGTGTGGGGTTTTTTTCTTCACAGGTAATGATAAGTAATCAATTCGATCCTGACCTTTTGCTTGAAAATGTCTGACAAGTAAAAGGCGTTTAGCTCCGACGTTTTATTCTGGTCAAAGAGAGATTTGATGCGACGGCGCTCCAGAGACGTTAATGGAGGAGAAGAATGTTTATCCAAGCCTTTATACCACTCGTTCAACACGAATTCTATTTCGATGACACCCCAAGCTTTGTCCAGATATTCGTCCAATTTTTCTTCTTGGCTCAACATCAGACATTTGTCGTGTTGAATTTGACTGGGATGATCGTTGTGACATCCAAAGCACTCTTCCTTGATCAATTCTTTCATTACATCTGTCAGGAATGTAGCAAAACAGGAGACTAAATGGGCTTCTTGTTCTGGCCATCTTGACTTCATCATGATAACTTCTTCGTCTTGGGATTATTCTTCTTCTTATTCCACGGTCTCCTCACATTCCATCTCCAAAGTTTCTCCACTAGGTAAAGAGGGATAACAGTCTTCCATGGCTTCTAATAATCTAGAATGACTTCTCTCAAACTGTTGATTTCTAGGGTATTGTCAAATTCTGCATACAGGAGGACGTTCACTGTGCGTTCTGGAGGTGGATTTGCAAACTGAAGTTCCACACGAATCTGACCCGATTTTATAGGGTGGAAATGTGCCTCGTCGCTGCCTTGGTCTGGAGTGAAATCAAAACCCCACAAAGCTTAGCCTCCTGCATAATCGTCGTACGAAATACCGTGACTGGTGTTGGTTCCTAACTGTCCCCTGGCTTCGTACAGGGACAAGTACGATCTCAAATAATTCTTCGCGACACCAAAGTTGGGCTCAAAGGGTCGGGTACACAAGGTCTTGCCGTCGCGACTGACTTCGATCTTGGATACATTGTAATGTTGAAACTCAAAAGGATTTTGATCGTGGGTTCCGTTGAAGGCTGAAATCCTGACGATACCAACAATCAAACGCTTGGGTAACTGTCCTTGGAACAGATGATCTTCGATCATAGATCGCTATCCAGCGGGAATGGTGAACGTTTTCACTTCTACGCGTCGTATCGGATACTTGGCGGTCGTTCTGCTCAACGTCTGACTGACGTGGTTTCCCACTTTAGGTAACACTTCCACACGACGCACTTAAAGTCGGGCTTCTTGAATGATAGTTTTGTATTCATTGGCATGGGCCATCAAATGGAAAGCGGCACTGCTACGATTCAGTCTCAGACGGATATCCACCCCGTTCAGCAAATACTTTTCTTGTAACCACATGTCCAAATGCAAACGATCCATCAGTTCTAAACTAAGCCCTTGCAGAATTTTCTTACGACGGTCGTTAAACCCCACATCGTGAGGATTGTCATCTTCTGTTAGGACTGTGTTGTTAAACGTGGCTACACCTGCCGTGTCAGGTTTCCATACCACGCAAGCATCCAGATGAGTATTCTTGGCTTCTTTTCCGTACGTCAAGAGATTTTCCAGGTAGGCACGATATGGATAATTATCCATGCTGCTGCTGACCAGTTTGTTATTCAAGTACAAGTCCACTTAGCTGAACAAGGAATGCATGAAATTGTTGACAGGAGCTACTCTAGCATCGCCTCCTGGATTGGTTTTGTCCGTTTTGATCACTTTCACTTTCAAATACAGGTAACTGCTATTCAGATCGATGTAATCTTCGGGCTGTCCTTTGATTTCAATCTCAATGGGAGCGGAATCCGTCAAAGAGGAGACGGGATGAAATTCCACCCACTGGGATTCTTGCATCGTCATCATCGTGGGGGGCATGCCAAACAGATCCAGTTCCGACTTGGAACAAGCGCAAGACTCTCGGTGCATCATTTTCCTCTGTGTCTCAATAATCGAAAACGTCTAAGTCTCGGACGGTTCTTCTTTTCTTTGCCTTTCTAGCTTTAGAAGTGTGAAGTCTGGTGAAAGGGTGTTTTCTTCGTCGTCTCTTTCTGCGTTGTCCTTGCTGAATGCCTGACTCGGTAGCGTGCAGGGCATTTATAGGTGTTTCTCGTCGACCCAAAAGGTCTTTGCCCGTTTGCAGCAAGACATTTTTGCCTGCCCTCATGAAGGCTTCTTTAGGGTTTTGTTTGTCGATGATGACATTTTGGAGTGCGGCATCTTTCAAGGCGTGCAATCCGCGTGTCACCATCGGTTTCAACACCGGGGCCACCGAACGAAAGGCCGATTTTAACATATCTCCTAAACCGTGTCCTCGCTGTCGAGCAACCCCTCGGTACACTGGATACATGACTTACGAATCGTGAGAGAACCGTTTTCGAAAATGGAGTTTCACCGTGACTTTTCCTTTGGTGAATGGAATATTTTGTCTCAGATCTCCTTTTATAGCAATGTTGACCGTGTCCAAATACGACTTGCTGACAGGCAAATAGCGAGGATTACAAATTCGCGGTGAACGTGGTAAGTGCTTCCACCTTCCTCGTCAGCGACCGTGGCAGAATCTACTTTGAAAAGAATGACACGCAGTAACGGTACGGAGGTGTGTCCCACCACGTTATACTCCACCACATCGGAGTACACAAACATCAGATTCAGTCCTTGGTTCAGTTCTACCGGGGCACGAAATAACTTGCTAAAAGACTCGTTGTCGTAAATGATTGGTAATTCGTTTTTCTTGATCATGGCCATTCTCATGTCCATGTCTCCGCCCAACATGTCAAACAATTCAGGACAAAATAAAATGGACACGATTTTACTCCCGTGAAATTTCATCAAGAAGCGACGGGCTGCTTTGTGGTATTCCATGGTGACACTTTTTTTGGCACTTTCCAAAGCTTTCAGAAACACGACATTAAACCTGGAGGCTATGGTGCTCACCAAATGTTGACCACTAAAATAATAGCCTGGGGGAACGAACAAGTGATAGGTGGTGTACTTTTGATTTTGTGTGCCAGGGGTTTTGATGTTATATTTGCCATGGGTATCCAAGTACAGTTGAATTTACTCGTCATAAACTTCCACATCAAAAGAATTTTGATTGGGAAGGACATTGAGGACTTGGGTCGGGTGAATGATTTCTACTAAAGTCACTTCCCAATGGGCTTCGTGATCTAATGGGATGGTCTGAGGTAATTTGGCCGTGTAACAGCACAACGTGTTCTTGGAAAACACCTCCATGGAACTGTCACTGGGTAAGGATAAGTAAAATTGGTTTTGGTGACTCATAATTCCAGAGTTCTGTGGCTCTCCGAGGGGTTACTGGACGTCAGAGGCGTGTCTCCGCCCAAAATAGGGTTGTTGTTGTTATTGGAGTGGTGACTGACACTGGCACTGGACACAAGGTTCCCGTGGTTCCCGTTGGAAGAGAATTTCAGGGAGGGATTGGGAAGCAGGTAACCGATGCAACTGTTCAATAAAATGGTCCACAATTGTTTGTCTCCTTGTTGCAAACTCAAATTGGCAATGGCTGCACCGATGACACAATACACCACGAAGATTTGGCAGAAAAAGACGATTTGCGTTTTAGGCACACGTTCTCCACACCACACCCACAAGGGTTGTTTCTGTAAATCTTGCAGAGAAGAACTGGGTGAAGGAGTGGTCGACGTAGCTGCGTCTGTGTGAAAGGGCATGCTGGTCACTTCTTTTTATAGTCGATGACTTGCGAAGCGTCGATCCAAGAATCAAAACTGGGTGGATATCCTTTCCAGCGTACTTTGACTTCTTTGACACGTCGTTTGCCCATTTTACGGGTTCTGCATTCGAGAATGCTTTCGATGTCGTACACGTCGTCTTCTTTTTTGGTGACACGTTGTAACTCGGGTAAGTAAAACGTTCCTTTGAGCACTTCTCCGTTCATGTCTTCTAATTTATAGACGGCAGGATGACGGCCATGCACTCGTCCAGTGACACGAAACAATTCAGTGGTCCAGTTAAGTAAGCAACCTTTGTCGAAAGTGCGTTTGGTTTTGCCAATGCGCACCCAATCTCCTACGGCCAACACTCCACTTTTGTTGGGGACAGCCCTCGTCGGGGACGTACCAAACAGGCGCTCAAACACCAGCACTTCGTTCTCGGGAGTCACTTCTTGCGGGGCACGTCCGATGCTTCGATGGTAAGATTGGTTGTACGCTTGCACCAGGTGCGGTAAGATGTCGATGTACATCAGAGTGTGGTGGTGCGCAAAATATTTCCACATGCGTTCTTTCAAGGTGCGTTGAAAACGTTCCACGATGCTGGCTTTGGTTTCGGGATTCTCGGTGGTAAAAAAATGAATGTCACGTTTCTTTAATTCTTTTTGGAAAGCTTGGTTCAGAAATTCGGTGCCTTTCTCCGTTTGCCATCGAAGAGGGTGACGACCGCTTTGTTTCAACACTCGTTGCAGGGCTCGCACTAACTCGCTGATCGATTTGGAAGTCAAGGGTACGACCCAGGAAAATTTGGAAAAGACGTCGATGACACAAAACAGATATTTGTAGCCGCGATTGTAGCTGGCCAAATGAGAGACATCGGCTAAATCGGCTTGTCATTGATGATCGATGCCTTCCACTCGGGTGCGACTTCTGGAAAACTTGCGTCGAATGAGTTTGTGTAAAGTGTAAGTAGCTTGTTCTTGTAACCATCGTTGCACTTGAGGTAAACGGAGACTTTTCAGTCGCGTTTTGTTAGCACGATACAATTTTTGAACTCCTGCGTAACCTGCAGGATGCGAGGGATCGTAGTAAATGCTGGCTAAGACTTTTTCCATTTTGTGTTTGTGTGTTAATAAGGCACCCACTCTTGGAAGATGCTACTCTTTTTCTCTTGGGGTACTTTCTTGGATTGCAATGCTTTGTGTGCGACCGGCAATAGGTGTCGAAGAGGAGGATGTCAGAACAGGGGATATCGGTTCTTATTTCACTTCTGTCTTCACTTCTGTCTTCACCTTTTTTTTCTCTTGCGATGAAGAAGGGGTGGTCATCATCTTTTTAATCCATCCAATTCTGGAGGTAGGTGGTGTTGTTAACTTGCGTACTTTTTCTGGTGGAGTTTGGAACCCTTCTTCTTCTTCTTCTCCTTTTTCTGTCTTGGTAACTGGTAGTGGTGGTACTGGTGATGGTGCTGACCTTTTTATCAAGGTCTTAAAATCTTTCAGAGTGGGAAGAGCTGTTTCGTCTAAAGCTTTCTGGTGAAAGAGTTGTAGTCGTTGCAAGAGTTGACCGTACTTTTGCGATTTTTCTGTTTCGGACAAATCTTGGCGATCCATCAAGGACTGCAATTCGTGTTGTACCTGGGACATCTCGCTCAAATGGGGATTGGGAGGTAAATGCGGGGTGCGTTGTTCTTGCCAACGATGGCATTCCATCCATCGTTTGTAAGGCACTAAAGCTAGTTTTCGTCCTTCCATGGGGTTGTCAGGGGTCGATTCTGAGATCTTGGGACTTCAGAGGGCCTTTTTATCTTGCTCCCACCAGTCCTCCCAACATGGTTCCCAAGAGTCCTTTCAGCAATGGGCCTAACAAGAGGGGTAAAATGCCTCCACGTTGGACCAACATCTTCTTTTGACGAAGGGGGATTTTCTTTTGAACCATTTGGCGAAGAACGTAACGATGTTTGCCTAAGCATTGTTTCTGGTGTTTGGACAAAGGGATCGTACCTTTCAAGACGTTCAAACAACATTCGCACACGGTATCGATGACCTCTTTGGAAGCTGATCGAATGAGTTTTTTTCGTAGGGGTGGAGAAGCTTTGGACAGGACAGATAACATGTCCCCATGTTTGACTAAACGTGGTGGCAGTCCTTTCCTTTTCTTTCCTTGGGGTTGTTTAGAAGAGGGATGTTTTCTGGAGGGTGACATCTTCAGAAGCACCAAAACACTGATACCCTACTTGGTCACACATCTTTTTTATACTGGAACGCGTCGCCACTGATTGTCTTTACGTCGTATCAACTTCAGGACAGGCTTGACACGTCGTGCAGGGGTACGCAACCGACTAAATCGAGCCAGTTCTTGCTTGGACAAATCCAGTAAACTTTGTAACATGCCCGATCTTTCTTGGACTTTGATTTTGGGAGAAGGTACTTTGTGAGCAGCAGCCACTGCCACTAAATTGGAGGGTCCTGCCACTGGGGAAGTTCTTGGGGTCATCAACGGAGAAGTTCTTGGTGTGATCAACGCCTCCAAGTACTCTTCAGTTCTTGGTGTCATCAACGGAGAAGTGGATGAACTTGAGGCTGCCGGAGACGCGGTCACCCCCGTGGCAGGTCGTGGTTTGCGAGTGAAAGGTTGCGTCCTGGCCTAAGTGCCTCTCTTGCGACTAGTTTTCTTCTGTGGACTTTTCTTTTTCTGGGGACTTTTTCTCTGTTTCTTTTTCTGGGGGCTTCTTTTCTTTTTCCGGGGTGGTGTCTGGTAAAAGGAGGGTCCCGCCACTGGAGAAGTTCTCCTTGTGGACCTGGTCTTTTTCTTCTTCTTGGAGCTTCGTTTGAATTTTTTCTTGGGGAGAACTTTGGGGACATTAGGATCCCATCTTAAGAGAGAGCGAATGATCACCACTCCTAGAGTACTGCTCTCTCCAGGTTTCAAAATGATTTGTTTTGGGGTTTGAGTGTCGATGCGGGGATCGGCCAGTTGGGTCAAAGCGACTTTGTTTCGATCAAAAAAGCGTTTGGTTTGATGAGGAATCTGAATGATCCCTTGGAGTAATTGACGTGCCGTCACCGTGAACCATCGTAAGACTTCTTTGAGACTAGCTTCTAAGACACGAGCTCGTGTTTGTGGATTTTTTTCTCGACTGATGCCATACAAGGCACGAATCAATTTGACGGGAAGATGCGACTGAAGGGACGCCATGTTGACGTTGTGTGAGACAGACGAAAAGTGTCTAAGGTTTTTATGGATTTTTTTTGTGGAATGAAGTTAAGTCGAGGACGGAGACGTATACAGGACAGGTCTTCCGTCTTGGCACCAGTGGTGAAACAAGTGGGTACGAAATCGCAAATCATCGGGGGTCGTAGGTTTCAAATCGACGAATAAATAGGCTAGTGGAGTTTGAGTGGCATCGTCGTACGCCTGAGTCAGCCAAGGCGTTCCTAACTGTTTGGCTAAGACTTGCACTTGCGATTTATCTCGAGGGCTTTTAAACAAGACCAGGTAATGCGCATTGAGACTGATGGTGCGATGGGCTTTACTTTGTTGAAACAAATTTTGACTGATGTAAACGACACTGGCATTACGATGATGCCCTTTGCGCGTGAACCACAGTTTAATTTCTTCTTCGTCTTCTCCTAACATGTCGTCGAAAATGACCAAATGGGTTTGACGGGAGTCAGAGACGATGCCGTCGTCTTCTTTAGGAATGCCTTCCACAAACACGATGGAATCGCCTTGACTTTCTCGCAAGAGGCTGTACGCCGATTGCCACTCTTTGTAACACCACACGATGCGTTGAGGTGGTCGATCGATCAAATGATGTTTATGTTCGATCAAACGTTTGACGAATTCGGTTTTGCTTGAACCGCTAGGTCCAGCAATAAGCATGTTAAAGGGATGGCAAAGATACAAAGCCTCCCAACTGGCACGATCTAAGTGTTCGTCGATGACTTTGACAGTGGAGGAAGAGGGAGCAGAGACAGCAGAGGTAGCCATAGTGTGAGGAATGTCACTTGTGACACGAAAACAAACAAGACGAGAGTTTATATACTTTTTTCAGGACACGATTATTGAATGTTTCAAATATGAACAACACGAAAGACAAAAATACATTAAAGCCAAATAGTTATGTACAGGAATAAAAAACACATCAAAACGATCAAAGTGGAATATAAACAAGTCTCTGTACAACATGTTTTGGGTAACCAAGATGTCCTAGGGACAGTGTGTAATGTTCTTACAGTCACTACATGAGGTATTATCATACAAGTGTCCTCCGGAATGACCTTTCAGGAATGTCCATGACAGTCCTGTCCTGAAGCGAGTGGTTGTTCTCGGTGACGGGTTCTTCTCACACTGTCACTAACACAGGTTGAAAAGTAACTTTTTTCTTTTTAATGTTGAAAGGAAGGATCACAACTCTCGTGCATACTGTGCCACTTATGGGTCCAAGCCTCAAAACCCCCCTTTTTCCAGTCATGAACATCTGTCCAATGGGGGTGTAAGTCACAAGCTACACACACATCGTCATACACGTCTTCGGTAGGTAAAAGTTGACGAATCTTTTTTTCCCGTAGAGGTCGAGAAGTATCCAGATGAAAACGCAAGGCTTTGAGCAAAAGGAGTCTCTCGTGAACATTTAAAGGCACCACTTTCATGTTGAATGGGGTCGTAAATACTGTTCGTAAAGAGTCCACAAGGAATCGGCTGGTAAACGAAATCCTAGAAAACAAGTCACTAAGACACACCACTTGTCGACCCAAATTGAATGGATACAGTTCTTGTAATAATCGATGGTAATGATCCACGGTTTGAATATGGTCATTGAGTTCCTTCCACGGAATCTGTTCAATTTCATGTGACATAAGTCGTGGCATGGCAGCCTGTTTTTATAGTCTCTTTGTTTCGGAAACAATACACGTACTTTCTAGCCAGACATCTTCGTTCTCCAGTGGGGAATCTAAATGCTCCAAACTGTAACCGAAACGTCAGAGTTCGTTTAGAAGTTTCCTCTTCCGCTAAGTAGATTCCACGTAAAATATGTTGGTAATCCTTTAACTTGTCTTTCTCAATGCGTTGCTCTAGGTGAATCTCGAAGTAACCAAAATGATCAACAAGTGGATCATCGGGGCCCTGGAAGTATTGAACAAGATCTGACCACTAAAACAATTTCTGACGAATCAGTTCTCTTATACCATTCAGGTACCAGTGGTTAAAGATCTGGTGACGTAACGGATGCAACTGTTCCTTACGTTTGACTTGTATTTTGACCAGCTCTCGGTAAATGTGTTCTCTCAACTCCAGAGGCAAAGCACGAATGTTCTCTTGTAAAGTATCCATGAATAGGTCATACTAAATCCTCTTTTGTCTGACACAATAAATGTACTGTTTGCACAGACATGGTTTTAATTCATTGTCGAATCAAATCGTTTAATCACTAATTTACACATTACAATTCGTAAGTTCCTCTTTCACTAAGTCGACATTGCGTAAAAGATGTTGGTAGTTCGTTAACTCTTCCTCTGGAACTGGATCCAGTAAGTTTACAATGTAGTAGATAGAATTATCAATACCAAACCAATTCTTTTTAAAACCAGGAGGTCGTTGATCAATGTCTGTCCAATGGAACACTTTTAACTCAATCAGTCCTTGTATAGCATTCAGGTACCAGTGGTTCAAACACCGGTGACGTAACGGATGCAATTGTTCTTTACGTTTCACTTGTATTTTGACCAGCTCTCGGTAAATATTGTCCCTCAACTCCACAGGCAAAGCGCGAATGTTCTCTTGTAAAGTATCCATAAACAGATTCTGGTAAGTTACTTCAATGTCTCGGTCCCACTAAGGGTAAGTAATGACAATTCGGTAACCATCGAGCATCTTCTACGTAGGCCGAATATTGTGGTTCCCAGTGGTGAAGTGACACACCGCAACTGAAGCACTTGACTTTATTCCCTTCGCGCAAGTAGAACAATCCGGCTCTGGCTAATTCTTCGGGGGTTGGTCCTCCCAGATACTTTGGCCATTTTCCTTTGAACGATTGAAGACGATTTTCAAAGTCGCAGTATTCCGACAAACGCACAGGGAACGAATATTCGTCTTTCACAGATTCGTTTCGATGAGGGTTGGGTGACATGGAAAGGAGTTTGCTCAGGGCTGGATGACATCCGTAGGGGGGTAGACGTGAAGGTGAACATCCCCCTTTAAAACGAAACCCAGTAAAGTGTCCAAGAGAACGAGCAGTATCGCTTTCGAATCCCTCAGGTTTGACACGCACAGCATCACTTTCCATGATAGGGGTAGTGAGAACAAAGTTCCCATGATGCTTTACGGCATCGCTAAGGTCACAGCGTACAGCATCGTTCCCATCGCAAGGCTCACAATCGCATTCTACTTCAGAAGCCCCACACTTAAAGTGTGCCTGTCTGAACTTGTTTTGTGTTTCTCTGAAAGTATTCATCTTGTTCACTTGGTCTTGGTAGTCACAATGAACTATCGATCTTGCCTAGGTTTCCTTTTTATATACAGACCAATACCGGCGTGTCCATACGGCAAGGTGAAATAATTGGGAAGTCGCACTCGCTTCTGGTACACGATTTGATAGACTTTTTCCAAGGGTCGACTGACGATGTGGTGAGTGGGTAAACGTACAATCTTGTTGGGTTGATAGGTGGTCACTTTAAAGTGTTCATCCTCTCCAGATTGCAAGGCTTCTTTCAATACCCCAAAGTTGACCACTCGACTGGTACGATAATTCAGAGTCAATCCTTTCACTTTACACTTCGTGTGCACTTCTCCTTGTGGGTCCCGGTATTCGTAGCCGTAATTTTTTGGACCGCCACTGACGAAACTTAGAATCTTGTCGTCGGGATGCTCGTCTGTCCAGGCTCCTAAACGGTCTCCTTCGATGTCAGGGTGCTGTTGACTCGGGTGATGGATTTAAATGCAACTGTCCGTGTCAAAGTACAAGACGCGTTCAAAGCTTCGTACAATTTTAAGCGAGCATGAGCTGTCACGTAAGCCGCTATGATGACATTTCCAAAAGGGTCGTCTTGTACAAAGTCCAGATCTTCTTCGTAATTGACCAAGATCAAATCCTCGCGAACGACGTCCACGTGTTTCATGAATTTGGTTTTGTCGTGAATCATCTGAAAGTAGCGGGAAGGTTCTGTCAAATACTCCGTCTTGGGTAAACACGGACGTTGTGCCATTTTACCCCACAAGCAATTTAACATCACTTTGGCAAACGATCGCCTGCCTTCGTTTTTCTCGATGTTATCTAAAGTGATGCCTTCTTGTGCCCAGTATTTCTCTTTGAATTTTGTTTGGTCTTCGGGAGTGTGACACCAGGACGGATAGCCACTGGCTTCTTGCTTCAGTTTCAAAAAGGCATCCACGTAGTCTGCGAAAATGCCTTTCTGCGTGGGGTCACCCTTGTGGTATTGTTGTGTCTTGGGAAAGTGACAAATTTCGTACACTTCTAACAGTTGATATCCCATGTCCAGAGCTTTGAACAATTCTACGCTGACCCAGGTTCCCGTCAAAGCCCATTCTTCCTGGGTGTGCTGACAAGGCTGATCTTGGTTGCACGTTTCGGCACAAGTACGGCAAAGGAAACATCAGTTTGCCTTGGCAATGGTGAGGTAAGGTCTAAGGTTGACATTGTCCGGGGTGGGAGTGGGAGACAAGCGCCCCAATCCTCCAAAATGCCCCATACGGCCTGCGTCTCTTACTGCCTCTGTCAACTAAAATCCAGCTCCTGGCCTTCGCGAGTGGCTTAGATTTGAAGCCCGGCAGACCATGTTTTCTACTAACAGGAGAAGGGGTGAAGGCGGCCCACTGGCGCCTTAAAACCAGTTGCTTCGGGTAGATGGGACTCGTAAACCGTGGATGGTAGCTCATCTAGGAGAAGGAAAACTCCGATTCCAAACCTCTGCTGCCTTGTGGCTATACCCACTCATGGGAAAGGCTAAGGGAGTAAACCCCGACAGAAAATCCGGAGATGGAGTCCCTAAGGCGGTATGACATTGACTTCAACGTCATTCCGGCAACTCCTGCGACGCCGTTGGTGCCAAGCTGTATCGGCATTCGTCGTTCCCTTGGGCACACCAGCTGCGTGGAGAGGGGGGATCTGCTGCATGGGCAACAGCTGATTCTCCATACCACCCTGCCCAGGCTTCATAGCTCCACTGGAGAGGACACTCCAGCGTCGTCGTACGGCGTCGGCACAACACGAGAAGTAGCAGTTTACGGGTTCTAAGTCAAAGCTCGATTGGCGTAGAGCTTGGCGCCAGGGGTTACTTCTGACGGTGGGAGAGATCATCAGGTCTCACTGGACAGCTACCGCCCGCCTCAAGCTGGGCAGCCCCCAGTCAGTAAGGTGCTGCCCGCCATGGCCTGCCTGCTTCACTGGGTGCGTGGAGCTTAGAGAACCATCTCGACAAGTGGGCCACAAAACTCTGCACCAGGAAAGACTAAAAGAAGAAATAAAAAGACTCCAACTCTTCGTTTTGCAACCTGGAACATCAGGACCATGTGTCCTGGATTGACCACTGACCTACAGCAGATCGACGATGCACGGAAGACTGCCGTCATTGACAGAGAACTCTCCCGACTGAACATCGACATTGCCTGCCTCCAGGAGACCCGACTGGCTGACAGCGGCACCATCAGGGAAGCCAATTACACATTCTTTTGGCAGGGGAAGCCCTTGGATGAACCTAGGCAGCATGGTGTAGGCTTTGCCGTCAAGAACACGCTAATCGCCTTCATTGAACCTCCATCATCAGGTACTGAGAGAATCCTTGCCCTCCGGCTGTCAACATCCTTAGGCCCGGTCAACATCTTCAGTGTGTACGCCCCAACCCTCTACTCCACCTACGAGGAGAAAGACAAGTTTTATGAGGCTCTGGATCAGGCAATATCCAGTATCCCCAACAATGAAAGCCTTTACTTACTAGGAGACTTCAATGCTAGAGTGGGAGCTGACCATGAGGCCTGGTCCACCTGTCTCGGCTTTTACGGAAGGGGCAAGATCAACGAGAATGGTCAGCGACTGCTGGAGATGTGCTGCTCCCACAGCCTATGTGTGACAAACACTTTCTTCAAATGCAAGGAGATCCACCAGGTGTCGTGGAGACACCCACGTTCACGCCACTGGCACCAGCTAGACCTCGTCATCACCAGGCGTGCAGAACTGGCCAGTGTCCTCCTTACCCGCAGCTACCACAGTGCCGATTGTGACACGGACCATTCCCTCGTGGCCAGCAAGGTGCGAATATTACCCAAGAAGCTGCACCACGCCAAGAAGAAGGGTCACCCACGTATCAACACCTACTGTGCAAGCAACCCAGAGAAAACACAGCAGTTCATCAGCAAACTGAAGGAAGCCCTCACCAAAGTGACACCTGATGACACCATTGATTCCAAGTGATCCCATATCCGTGACTCTGTGTACAATTCAGCCATCACAGCTTACGGGAAGAGGGAGCGAAAGAATGTCGACTGGTATGAGGCAAACTGGGAGGAGATGGAGCCCGTGACTGAGGCAAAGAGGAAAGCCCTTCTGGCATACAAGGCTGCACCTAGCCCCAGAACACTACAAGCCCTCAGGATTGCAAGGAATAACGCCCAGAAGACCGCCCGCCGCTGTGCCAACACCTACTGGCTGAACCTTTGCAACAGTATACAGACAGCTGCTGACACCGGGGATACAAGAGGAATGTATGAGGGTATCAAAAAAGCGACAGGCCCCCCGAGCTACAAGACCGCCCCCCTCAAGTCCAAGATGGGCGAAGTCATCACAGACCAGGGGAAACAACTGCAGCGATGGGTTGAGCACTATCTTGAGCTATATGCAACCCAAAACAATGTCACTGGAACTGCCCTGGACGCCATTCCAGACCTGCCTGTCATGGAGGAGCTAGACACACAGCCCACCACGGAAGAGCTCGGAAAAGCCATCGATTGCCTTGCTTGTGGGAAGGCTCCTGGAAGCGACGGCATTCCGCCTGAAGTCCTCAAGAGCGGAAAACCAGCACTGCTCCAGCCCCTACACACACTCCTCTGCCTTTGCTGGGAACAGGGATACATCCCACAGGACATGCGTGATGCCAACATCGTCACTTTGTACAAAAACAAAGGAGACCGTAGCGACTGCAACAACTATCGGGGCATCTCCCTCCTCAGCATCGTTGGAAAGGCCTTCGCCCGTGTTGCCTTGGCACGCTTGCAGATCCTAGCCTCCCGCGTCTACCCAGAATCCCAGTGTGGATTTCGAGCCGGCAGGTCAACTGTAGACATGATCTTCTCACTACGTCAGCTGCAGGAGAAGTGTCGCGAGCAGCGGATGCCCCTCTACATTGCCTTCATAGACCTGACGAAGGCGTTTGACATGGTTAGTCGGAGTGGACTCTTCAGACTCCTGCAGAAGATCGGCTGCCCCTCACGTCTGCTTGCTGTCATTATGTCGTTCCACGAGAACATGCACAGCACAGTGTGCTTCAATGGCGCAACATCTGAAGCATTCCCAGTCGTTAGCGGAGTCAAACAAGGCTGTGTCCTTGCACCGACGCTCTTTGCCATCTTCTTCTCCATGCTTCTCCAGTACGCATTCAAGGACTGCAGCGAGGGAGTGTACATCCATACCAGGGCTGACGGCAAGCTGTTCAACATCGCCCGTCTCCGTGCTAAGACTAAAGTCACAGAGGTACTCATCCGTGAATTGCTCTTTGCCGACGATGCAGCCTTGACATCACACACGGAAGATGGACTCCAGCAGCTGGTATGCTGCCTCTCCCATGCATGTAAGGAATTTGGACTGACCATCAGTTTGAAGAAAACAAATGTCATGGCACAGGACACAGACTCCCCTCCCTCTGTCTCCATCGATGGGTACAATTTGGAAGTTGTCGAGAACTTCACATACCTCGGGTCTAACATCTCCAGCTCACTCTCCATTGATTCTGAGGTGGGCGGCAGGATTGCCAAGGCAGCAGCAGTGATGGCCAGACTTAACCAGAGGGTCTGGAACAACCCCAACCTCACAGAGAAGACCAAACTGCGTGTCTACCAAGCGTGCGTGCTCAGCTCACTTCTCTATAGCAGCGAAACATGGACCACCTATGCAAGACACGAGAGGAAACTCAACAGCTTCCACCTGAGATGCCTGCGGCGCATTCTGCATATCCAGTGGCAGGACAAAGTACCCAACACAGAGGTTCTAGAACGCGCCAACATGAACAGCATGTTCTCCATACTCAGCGAGAGGCGCCTTCGCTGGCTCGGCCATGTCAAGAGAATGGACCCAGGTCGCATTCCCAAGGACCTGTTATATGGGGAGTTAGCAGAAGGTGCACGACCAACTGGACGACCACATCTGCGCTACAAAGATGTTTGCAAGAAGGATATGAAGACAGCAAACATCAACGTCAAGGACTGGGAGAGCTGTGCAAACAACCGTTCCAGCTGGCGTCTAGCTGTCAGGCAGGGAGTTCAAAACGCAGAGGAAAAGAGAAGAATAAAGCAAGCTGAAAAGAGAGCTAAAAAGAAGGATAAGCAAAAGCGTACCTTGGAGCTATGCCATCGTCTCTCGTAGACGGACGGATGCCAAGACAAGAGAGGTGAGGTAAGACGGGATGGTACAAGTCCTTGGGAGGCAAAACTTTGCACTTGATCAAGCCTTCGTATTGTCGAATGTTTTTCAGGTCGATGTGTTCCGTGAACAATTGTGGGTGCCCTGCAGGAAAGCGACAGTATTTGCATACGTAGGGATACAGCGAACACACGTCCAAGTATTTGATTTCTTCTCCTTTCTCTTCGTCGGCTTGGTACAGCAAACAGGTGGCATTGGTCCTTCCTCCGTACAAACTATCCCTCGGGTTCAACGGGTCCATGAACTGGTAACTTTCCACGAGGCGTTTAAACTCGGGATCGGTTTTCAAACGGTGATCGTATTCGTGTTCCCACATTTCCACCACTTGGTATCCTTCCTGTTCTAACTTTAGGCGTCGCTGACAAGTGGCCTGGTACAAGTCTTCCATGGTTCGTTGTAAAAACTGATTTTTAGTGCCGCGGTCAGGGTAATAGACGGGACATCTGTGAAATAAGCAACCATTAAACTCGTACACGATCTTGGGGTTTTCTAAGTCCCAGCCATCGACCGAATGCGTTCCGATGGTCCTTTCGCCCCCTCCGTTGCGCGCATGCTGAATCCATTTGTCTTCCTTGTCGCACAAGTAACGTAACCAGCGTAGGGCTTTGACCGAGTATTGACGTTTGACATAGTTGGTCGTTTGAGGACTGATGACAGCCAGGGTGTTTTCAGGCATGAATCGTTGCCGGTACACTAAGGAACACGCTTTGGCAATGGTGCAAGCTTCTTTCAAAGGATCGACCCCTCCGTGTTCCATGAACAGTTCTCGAAATTTTCCACAGCATCGACGTAAAATGTCCACGTCGGAACGACAATACTTTAGCATTTCTTCCTGAAAGTCGAAAGGGTCCGAGGCGTGAGCCTGGTACCAAGCGTAGAAAGCTTCTCGTTTTTCGGTACGCATGTTGTCAGGGTCGTAATAGTGAGCCTCAGGTAAATGGGGTAGAACGGCGTGTTGATTGGCTTCCGTATTGAAAAAGTGTGGAAAGTACCCTTTAACCATTTCTGTCATTCCAAACGTTTTAGGCATTCGGCTCAAAGGCATGGCCAAGTAATTCATCGAATCTTTAAACTGTACTTGTCCCACTTGCATGAAAATGATTTTGGCTCCGTTCAAAGTCACTTTAGGACGTTCGGTGCCTTGTTCCGTATAGTATCTCAAAAGAAACTGTCCATCGTATCCGGAGAAATTGTGAGCCATCACTGTGGCATGACGATGACAATCTCCGTAACGTTCGATGTCCTCTTGGCTCCACGTCTTGTCGATGGGGTCTGAGACCCATTGTGCAAAATCGGCTAGCGTGTTCGGACCCAGAAGGATTTTTTCACGCCCTCCAGGAATCTTACTGCAGTGAGGGCAATGACTGAAGATAGGTTCCTGAATGCACTTCTCGCACGCTCGATGAGCCACGCAGAAATTAGGAATGTGAATACCGGTCTCTTGCATGCATTCGAAATCGAAAAAGATGAAATTGCCTTTCTTCTTGTGTCCATCCTCTTTCTCTGGTTGGGATTGGTATTTTTGCACGTAGCATTGGTGTTCCAAGTCCACGATGTGGTGACAAATGTGACATTTTTTTTTTCCTGAACATACGTGTGCCTTGGTACTATTGGTACGTATGCCTTGTCCACACGTAGGGCACAATCTCAGGAGTTGACAAGCACATTTCTTCTGTGAACCTTGCGTCTTCAAATGTTGTTGGTAACAGGCAGGGCTGACAAACGTGCGCAGACATGTTGAACAATGCACTGGTTCTTGTCCTTCGTCCAGACAGGGTGGAGAGGCCAAACATCCTGAGCATTTCAATCCACAATGCTTGTGTTGCTCTCGATTGTTATAACCATAGTCAAATGTCTCACAATAATAAACATATCCCAGGAATCCGGTGATACTGGTAATGGTATCGAAATGGTCATCGTGATGGTAGACGTGAATGTATTTTCCATCCTTAAAATCTTGGCCTCGAAACAACAGAGGCCCGCGTACTTCTTGATGGTACACTTTCAAAGTGTAGCGTGGAGCTAGGATATTTTGCAATTTTTGCATTTCAGGAATGCCACAGGGTGTGTCTTTGGGCAAGTCGGCTTGTTGCAACAGGAGTTCTGCTTCACTTCGTTGTTTGGCTCGGTCCGATTTTCGAATATTCTCCCAGGCTCTTTTCCATTCTACCGTATCGTTTTTGTTGGCATAGGTTCGTCCCACCACGATGGCACGGGCTAAGCACATCTGGTCCTGAGGATTGTGAATTCGGACGAGGCTTGTTTTGGTGCTGCGAAGCTCGTTCACCAATAACATCTTTTTGCGTCCAGTCCCTTGAGGAGGAGAGACGTGGGTCATGTCCAGTGTGGCTTTTCCATCGGTGATGTCAAATTGGTCATTGACTTTGGAAGCGGTCAATTCTGCAGGGCTGCTAAATTCGATCCAAACAAGGGATTTCAAACCGTCGTGTTGTATGGAAAGTCTCAAGCGATCGTCTTCTTTGGGTTGACATTGTCGCTTGAGTGTGGTGAGCAAAGAATCCCACACCCCGCTGATGAACCCTTCTGCTTTCTCTAACGGTACTTCGGACTTGAAATCTTTAAACTTCACCGTGTATTTGTAAGCCGTGGTTCTAAATTTTCTAGGGGAGCGCTTTTCTGTCTCTCGAATGTCATAGTACTTTTCAGGGTTAACTAAGGGTGGTGAACTTTGTTTAGAGGGTTTGGATTCTGGTTCACTCATGTCCTCTTCAAAATCACTGGCATGAATTTGTGCCAAGACTTCAGCTCTGGTACGAGGCGATAGATCACGTTTCTGCCTCTTACTTTCTTCTTCTTTCTTCTCAAATGAATTGGATCGTTTCATCTTGAGTGAAAAACGTCAAATGACTCAAGTTTAAACACCATGGACTAATTTATAGTCCTGGCAGACCAGCGTATATAAAAGTGTGTGTGTCTTTTCCTTTCACTATTCATTTCACTCTCTAACCGAGCACAACGATGGAAGAGACTAGCCAAATCGAACGTTTCATCAGAGCTTTGCGAGGGGTCATTAGAAAATTCTCTTCAGACCAGCCGACGGACTACTCTCCTTCCTTGCGAGATAAAAGTCAAGATACTTGCTATATCTGTCAGAAGAAAGGGCATTGGTCTTCAGAGTGTCCAGACCGTCAAAAAAGAAAAAAGGGGCTAAAAGAGATAAAAGTCAAGATACCTGTTATTATTGTCAAGAAAAAGGACATTGGTCTCCAGATTGCCCAAAAAAGAAACAAGAGGAGTCAGAAGAAGAGACGGATTCTTCAGAGGAAGAAGAAGAGGAGGAAGATAGCAGACAGGTGAAGAAAAAGAAACAGGAGAAGAAAAAAAGAAGGGAAGAAAGTGAGGAGGAAGAGGAAGAAAAGACTGTGACGGTGAAGAAATTCAAAAAACAGAGAGAGTGAACAATGAGACAGAAGAAGTCTATGAACTTTTTAAAGTGGTTAGTTGTGAATTGTGAATTGGATTGTAACTATTTATAAAAGAATAAATTAGGTATAGAAAGGTAAGTGTCTTTGAGTTTTGATTTTAAATAAGAAGCTACACTCATGTAATCATATACACGTACTATAGGGGTAAAATAGTTTTTTTTTTTGTTTTTTTTTTTTGAATTATTGGCAATTGAAAGTCTATCTCTTTTCGAGAGAAGTGGGTGGCCCTGAAAAGGGCCTTTGGTTTTTGGTGTAGGGGTGAGTTTATGCAATCAACTTTAACTGCCTTAAGCCTTTGCCACGGCCGAGGCCTACTTCTGATGATGATGATTTGGTTGAAATCACTAAGGGTGGTACGGTAGGCTTAGTCACAGGGTTGGCGTGTTTAGCTCGGGAAGGTCGTATTCTCTTCGGTCGTGATAAAGAAGTCTGATACATTTGTTTCAGACTTCTTAACTCCGCTAAAATGTCTAACAGTACCGTGACCGTTTGATTTTCACCCTCTTGTTTCTTTGCTGCTGCTTCTTGTTGTTGTTGTTTTTTTTCTTACCTCTTCTTCTTGCTGTAAAAGAAAAGCTTGTTCCTCTTCCTTTTGTCGTTGTATAAATTTCTCCAATTCTTCTTTCTGTCTCTGTCTAAAATTCTCCACGTGTGGTAATGAAGGTGACGAAGGTTCCGGAACAAATTCTTGCGAGGTAAGAAAATCCACAAAATCCCAATTCACCTCTTCTGAAAGTAAGTCCGGGTTCCCTTGTGTTGTCTCCACTGCTGGTGCACCCCAATTGATCGTTTTCTGAGTTTCCGTCATGTTGAATAATTGTCGCATGGATTGACAGCGCACAGGCGCTAGCGAATCTATATAGAGCACGTGACGTCACAGAGTGTTCTCTTCGGATTGGATGCGAGCTGACTGAATTTTGTAACGCGTGTTTGGATTGGTCAATGAACTCAATCCGTTTCAATCCTTCCTCTACTTATAAATAAGCGCAGTTCACTGCATTGATTTACCTGTTCTCGTCGCCTCAGCATGTGGACTGACGTTGAATCTTCCACCCTTGTGTCAACAATGATGTTCAGGACGGACATACCAATGTATGTCCGGTCCCAATGGACAGTTGTCCATAGGACTGCCAGCAACCTATGGATAGGTAGGATTTACGTGGAGAGGCAAGGATGCCTCAAAAGAGTCCTGATTTACGGTCCTACAGTGAGACGAAGCCTAAGGACAAGAAGAAGTCACAGATGCCCTTTATGTTAAGGGCATATATATAAACCCAAAGGCCCTTTTCAGGGCCACCCACATCTCTCGAAAAGAGATAGACTTTCAATTGCCTACCCCATTTTTTTTCTTTTCTTTTTTTATTAAAAAAAGTCCCCTGTTAAATTCCCCTTGTCCCTAGAATTGCTATTTTTTTTTCTCCCATGTTCAATTCCCCTTGTCCCTAGACAGACCCACACTCTATTCCCATGTAAATTCCCCTTGTCCCTAGAGTGACCCACGATTTGTCTCCATGTTAAATTTACATAGTCCCCAGAGTGACCCAGGGGTGTCTGTAATGGTAATTCCCATTGTCCCTAGGGTGACCCCATTCACTACTGTTACATGCTGGTAAACTTTCACACTGATTTGATTACATGCTGGTAAACTTTCACAATGATATTGTTACATCCTGGTAAACTTCCACTGATTTGGTCACATGCTAGTAAGTTTTCACTGATTTTGGTTGCATACTAGAGAACTGTCAGTTTTTGTGTTATATACTAGAGAACTTTCACACTGATTTAGGTTACATAATAGAAAACTTTCTTACTGATTTGGTGACATACTATGGAATTTTCACACTGATTTGGTTACATGCTGGTCAACTTTCATACTCATTTGATTTGGTTACCTGCTGGTAAACTTTCACACTGACTTGGTTACATGCTGGTAAATTTTCACACTGACCTGGTCACATGCTGGTAAATTTTCTCACTGATTTGGTTACATACTGATAAACTTTCACTGATTTGTTCACATGCTCGTAAACGTTAACACTGACCTGGTCACATGCTGGTAAGCTTTCACATTGATTTTGATCATATGCTGGTAAATTTTCTCACTGACTTGGTTATATGCTGGTAAACTTTCACTGATCAGTTCACATGCTGGTAAACTTTCACAATGACTTGGTCACATGCTGGTAGACTTTCACATTGATTTGGTTACATGCTGGTAAACTTTCACACTGACTTGGTTACTTGCTGGTAGACTTTCCCATTGATTTGGTTAAATGCTGATTATCTTTAACACCAGTGATACAACCGAGCAGGTACGGTCCGGTATGCCGTATAATTAAGACATTATTGCCGGTCTGGCCATACGGGAAAGATGGTGTCAGTACTATAACGGTATGCATTGAAATCTACTGGTACCACTGTTTCACACTAATATCAATATTTGGAACATCATTAGCTATCCATTATACAGTATGTAATATAGCTAATTTATTAAAATGTTTCAAATCATAATGATGCAGTTAAGTCAAACGCTGTTGGGTCCAATTACAAAGGATATTCTGTAGTTTTAATGTCGCCAAACTAGTCACATTGAAGTGTTCTACATTTCGTTATCTTATATTTTTTATTGATTAAAAAAGTAAATTAGAAAGCTAAAATAAATGCATATGTGGTCAGTATGCTGTATATGTATGGTAACATGAGATGTATTCATTTTTTATGGAAATGAGGCTCCTCAGTTTCCCATGTGCGATGTGGTTTGTACGTGTCATATAAAAGTATAGCATTGCACACTGTGTGTATATTTTATTTATAACATAGATACTCATAGGTTTTCAATAGAGTCTCAGGCATAACCAAATCCTTATTTAGTAGCTGGCAGGCATCATGGAATGATGCTGTCAATAACAAGTTCCATAGGTCAAACCCTTCTTAGGCAAATGGCCTCCCTCCTACAGAACCATCCGAAAGGAGGACATAATCACTGCACACATCAGAACTGGTCATAGTTATATAACCCAGTCCTATATATTAAAGGGCGAAGATCCACCCGAGTTTATTTCTTGCAACTGGCGATTTCCTGTGAAGTGCTCTAGTGGAATACTCCCTGGGCTAAACTACCCCGAGTCTCGCTATCTCGGTTTCTTTATGATAGGCCTTGTATTTGGCGTGATACCCCGCTGCATCTGTCTGAGGACTGGCATTCCAGAGTGAGATGGATTTCTACCCCAGCGGTATACCGTCTTATTACTAGCTTCTTGTCGCCGACCGGGTCGCAGTCACCGACTGTATAGCGGACTTGGTCGCAGTCAGCCGACTGGACTTTCTCTGGTCACTGACTTGATTACAGATTCATTGACTCGGTCGCAAGGTCGCCAACTGTGTCGCAGTCGGCGAATGGTCTTCTTCTGGTCGCCGACTTGGTCGCAGAGTCACTGACTTGGTTGCAGACTGGTCGCCGACTTGGTCGCAGAGTCGCCGCCGACTGGGTCGCAGACTTGTCGCAGGGTCTCCGACTGGTCTTCCTCTGGTCGCCGAGTCGCCAATTGAGTCGCAGAGTCGCTTTGTAATCCGATCAAGATCGACAGAGTGAAAAGACAGTGCGAAGTGGTGAAGAGTTATCCTGAATCAAAGCGTGTTTTATCGTGATTCTTGGACGAGCCTTGTTGCGCCGGTCTTTTGGTCGACGAAAGACCTTGTTTCTACTTTATTCTAATTCCCTGGCCTGGCTCTCTCCTGTCCGACGAAATACGACCAAATGTGCTTGCTCTGGCGGGGTGGTTATACTGCTACACTTGCAGTGACATGTTGACACCTCATAGCCTCATCCCAACACAATTAGTTGGTTAAGACTTAGAAGTGACACCCTGGTTTTCTAAAGATATTTTGAAAGGTGTTAAGTTTCCCTGTCCACCCGATTAGTGTTGCATGTTTTGATGCTAGTATACAGTAAAAATGAAAATATAAAACACGTGTAATTTCAACAGGGTTGTTCTCTGTTTTGTTCGTCAAATGTTAATTACATAGTTTTGCATTACCCCAGAAAAAGTTTTAGATAATTGAAGTTTCTTCCCTATGCCCGGGTTGGCATTGGACCTGATTTCCAAATTATCAACACTTTGAACTTAGGATAGTACTAGCCCCCATCAAGAATATTAAGTCTCAGGGAGTGGTTCCTTTCCTTTTTGTCCCTTGCATTTACTTGTATTATTGTGACTCTGTCAGAGTTATTTGTCCTTGTGTTGTATATTGATGAGTATTGTGTTGTATTTGCGCCCATATAGATGTAAGGACAGCTCTGTCTAGATCAAGTTAATTGAAGTCATTTATTTTTATATAAGCTTAGTGTGATAATAACATTTTCAAAAAGATATTTCAAGCCAAAAATAAAATATTCAGTATTAAAAATAATAAGGTGAATAAGTGCTTTTGTTTTTGTTTAGTGCGGTCAAGTGTTGCGTATTGCTATAGGTATTTCAGTTTTTTCTATATGTCGTAGCATATTGTGGTCTAATTGTGTCTAGCTTTCTTGTTGCACCTTGGTGCAAAATGATGATTGAAATCTTCCATCACGCGGACGTGATGGAAAACACTGTCATTAGTTTGTTCTTGTATTGCAATTAGTTTTGTTATTTTTTGCATCTTGATGCAAAAGTCTAATGAAAAATCTCCATCACCCTGACTCGAAAGGTTTAGTAACTTTAGTGTTAAAAAAAAGATTTAAGTTGCCAATCGCCAGGCTCTCCCGTATAGCTCCTCTTTGGAGTGCACATCCTTAGATGGCTTAACTATCAGGGGAGCCCTGTTTCTTTTTTTGGTATGTAGTAGTTATTTACAAATTGCCACAGTTAGATAGTTTAAAAACCCTGAGTACCTTGGCACTTCCAGAGGGATGGAAATTTTCCATCACGCTGACGTGATGGAAAACATGCATCAGTCAAAAACGTGCCAAATTATAGTATTATATACTCGGTTATATAGTTTCAAAACTTGGAGTACCTTAGCCTTTCCAGGGGATTGAAATTTTCCATCACGCGGACGTGATGGAAAACATGCATCAGTCAAAAACATGCCAAATTATAGTATTGTATACTCGGTTATATAGTTTCAAAACTTGGAGTACCTTAGCCTTTCCAGGGGATTGAAATTTCCATCAAGCGGACGTGATGGAAAACATGCATGAATCAAAAGCGCGCCAAATTATAGTATTATATACCTGTTGAGATCCAGTGTCTTAAATGGAATAAATTCATCATTTGGCAATCTTGATTAGTAAACCAGTAATCATTATCCAACTAATATCGTTTTTCCTTGGTTAATTTCGTTTTCGATCCTTTTGTAATTTGGTTCCATTTTGAAAAAGATTCCTGTTGAGATCCAGTGTCTTAAAAAATAAATTCAAACGTGTCTTATATAAGAAGAATTTGGCAATCTTTATAAAAATTGTAATAAAAAAACAACACAAACGCCGAAAATTCTGTGCAGCTAGTTTCATATTTAATCTAAGATTCTTCAGACACGAAATGTTTTGAAAGTAATGGATGAAGTCTTTTATTTTAAAACAACAATTTCGTCATTACGTGATATCATAAATGTTATGCATCATCATAACAATTAAATATATGACAGGATCTAAAAGATACACAAGTCTCTAATGAAACTTGAATTAGTAAAATAATAAAATAAAATAGAGACAAACAGTCATACATATACTTATATTGTTATAAAGGATATACAATATATCAATTTAAATTATACAATTTTATATAGTGCATTTTTCAAATTTAAATTTGTATATTGTATATATTTTATAACAATATAATTTTATTATTTTGCAATCTTGATTAGTAATTTTAGTAGTCATTGTACAACTGGTATCGTTTTTCTTAGGTTGATTTTGTTATCTGTCCATTTGTAATAAAGTTCAGAGTTCTTTTCATTTCATCTGTAGTAAATTTGGGTTAAAACTTTTGAATTTCCATATGAATCATCCAAAATTCTAATTCAAGGTCCATTTTCGTTTCAATGTTCATTCCGTTACGAAGAAATTTTCCTGGATTAGAATATTCCATATCATAGTTCTTGGGATCTTATGGTTTCACGGGTTATATCTTGTTAAAGGCACCGTGAACTTGTTATTTAAACATTCCTTATGAATCATCCGAAATTACAAATCAAAGTCCATTTTTGTTTCTATGTTAATTCCATCACGAATAAGTTTTCTTTCCTAGTTTAGAATAATCTATTTCATAGATCTTGTGGTTTTATGGTTTTATGGTTTATACCTGGTTAAAGGCACTGGGAACGTATTAGAATCTAGATTCCACTCAGCTGGCCCTCCTGTCGGAAATGTTTTCTGTGGTAGATCCAAATTCCATTGTGATTCTGTCCACATTGGCGGGAAAATGCCCCCATTTCAATCGGGCGTCCGTAGGAAATTATGGAAACATCCGCTATGAATAACAGGCACTTACAGAAAGCGGTCATCAAGATCCATCTCTATACATTTTGCTTGACTTCGGAAACAACCACATGTATATCAAACATCGACACGGGTCAGCAGATTTCTCAGAAATACTTCACTTTTTGTACCCAATGTCTTACTATTCGTTTTAACACCTGTACTTTTTCAGGCAACCCGTTGTCGACATGCATATTAATGCATGTGTATCTAATATCCGTGGTGACGGTTACAAATCCATTGCTGTGATTCTCTCTAATGAGTTGCTGTTGTTGGAGAGCACATGTGGACGAATGGGGGTTACTGACGCGCTTGAGGAAAACAATTATTTGTTGTAATTGAACCGTGTAAATAAAAAGAATTTCCTATCATAAAGTTAATCTTGGCCTAAGAGAAAACCAGCTTGCGGAAATAAAACGTGCGGTCAAAAGTCTTATGGAATCGCATCGAGGCTTTTACTGGCATGGTTTGCCATAAATATTATCGTGTGACTCGACAACTTGAAAGCCAAACAAACAAAAATCTTGTTGATATTAAAGTAAAAAAAAAAGTAAATCAATAAACAAAAACTAAAATTAAAAAAGCCAACCCCAAAACAAAACGGTCATATATTTTATTAATTGCGGCAATTTCCACGTTGTTGGCAGCTACAGGTTGCGCTCTTGTAAAAGCAGATGAGTTAGGAGCCGCCGGAACCGCATCAGGGATGTCTGTGAAAGGTTGGTTGTATCAAAGCGCAAAATACAAAATACTTTGAGATCATGGTCTTCAGCTGTGGCCTCATCGTTAACGGACATGAATGCGCGTCCATTAACTAATTTTCATTTGCACAAGATGACAAACGGAGCTCTCTACAATACTTCTGAGAGAGTGACAGGTGTAAGATCAAAATGTTTGCATTTGCAACATAATGGAGAGAATTTTGGCATACCTGTATGTTTAGTTTCACATACTTACGTTACACTTTCTATGGCTATTGTACTTGTGGAAATCGTACATAATCTAAGCACACGGTTAACAATTACTGCTGCCATATGTTCGAAAGATCAGTCTGAATTAGTCTAAAGTACACTATCCTTAGCAATTATTAGAATATGTAAAATTAATTTTGCCAAACTAGACAATACCAGATTCGGAAAGTGCAATGAATGAATTACTAAATATGTACAGTTTACCTCTGAAATCCAGGACATGAAAATATTACAAGCTGAACTAGCAGGCTTTTTTTTTTATAGATCCACATCTGAAATAAGGCCAAGTTGTTTAATCTATAACCTCTATTTCACCCATCAGTCATAGCCAAACTAAAGAGAATTAAACGCTCTTTTAACAATGCCTAAAATATACAAGGTCTGTTTTAATATCCAGTATAATCAGTGAGGAAAACGGAGTAAATTCACTGGGTCGCATACGGAATAACACCTCGACATATTTGGTATGTTGGCTCGAACGCACGCACACCACCACATAATGTTCTTGGTTATTGACATGGTGACTTTGCCTATCGTGTCAATGTTAGGCGACAACGCTGCTACTGAACACGACACAGTATGTAGAGTAGCTGCTGTTGAAGCACTACATATGCTTACTCGAAGCAAACCTCGGTCCCCGACATAACGAGTGCGTGTTGATTTTGCATTGTCACTTAAAAGCTACGTTTGGTAGTTTACGCAATTACGTACACGAGAGCGCAGCGACATGATTAGGCGTTGTTGAGGATCTGACCTTTTTTTGCCACGAAAGCAGATTTGGTCGTGTTGAGCAACCGGGTTGTTATTGGCGTTAACCCGAACGATCTTTCGATTTTTCATGATTAAACTGAAAACGTTATAGCGTCTGATGTAATCGTCAGCAATGTTGTTATGAATCCGCGATTAGCCATCGCAAAAAACCTGGCCGAATTCACTAAGAACGAGGGAATGAGAGACGCGGCCATTTCGGTTGCTTTGATATAAAACAACATCATCAGAGATGAAACAATGTGTGGATATAATTTCTACAGAGGTCCTATCAACTGTATCCTTTAGAATACTTTGTGTTACTTTACTGAGTATAGTTAAGGCTAAAATAAACATCAATGCATAGGAAAAAAATTAAAGGCACAGCAACTTGCTGACTTTATTCATTGCTTTAAAAATGACTTTCATAGAACTAGACTTCAATTCTTAGAGGTGCGCGAGTCCGTTTTATACCTATTTATCTTAAGCGGAAATAAAAATGGGTGGGGTGCAATGGCAATGTTGATAAAAGAACAGAGGCATTAAACTTTAACGACATCAAGATGATATCAGCATGTACAGTATAAACGTCAATGGACCGATTTGGCCTATTTGTTGTAGTGTGTGCGGTTCTTTATGACGAGTTCAAAATTTCGCACAACGCACTATTTAATTGGGTGTGCAGCTTTTGCATACAAGGTCAGTTTCAGGCCAATTTAACAAATGACGTGTCCGGAGCCGCAAAGCGACAGCGGAATCATGAGTTGAAACGTCAGTTCTTTCCAGTTGTCTAAGCTGGAATGACCCTCACGGCCAATTATTTATTAGAAATATATTTTAATTGTAATAGTCTGTCGAGCTAAAAATTTACAATCCGGTGATAATTTCGTCTCTTTTGCGATTTTGTTATTTGATATAAGTGATACACATTCAAGTACGGATGAATGCTCCAGCAAGCATCCGCTACATATACGGAGTTCGTGAGTAGTTAAGTGGGATACCCTACGGACAATGGAAATTCCAGTCAAAACACCCCTGGGACACTCTACGGACAATGGAAATTTAACATGGCGAAAAATCGTGGGACAATCTACGGACAAGGGAAATTTAACATGGGAATAAATCGTGGGACACTCTACGGACAAGGGGAATTTAACATGGGATTTTTTTTTTAAAAAATTTTTAAAAAAGGGGTAGGCAATTCAAAGACTGTCTCTTTTCGAGAAATATGGCTGGCCCTGAAAAGGGCCTTTGGGTTTTCTTCTTCTAATTTCTTCTTTTCCTCCACCAACTTCTTATTTTATCTCCAACACTCTTTCTCTTCTTTTTTTTCTCCTTCTCTTCTTTCTTCTCTTCCTCCTCTTCTTCTTTCTTCCTCTTCTCATTTTCCTCTTCTTTTTCAATTTTTTCGTTCCATGTTCTTATTCTTATCTTTTCCTCTTCATCCTCCTTCTCCTCCTTGATCTCTTTCATTACACCACTAATCTTGTCCTTTGCTTTCCTTAAATTGTTAATTTCCATCTTTACACGATGGGGACTATAGGAATAATGGTCTTCAACCAGTCTTAATAGCATCTGTTCCATTATTCCTAAGTTGTCTAAAACGTCTTGCAAGGTTTGTAATTTGTCCATTTGGTTTGACGCCATCTTCTTTGTATTCTTTGCAGAATGGTTTGAACGACGAATACTGTGGGTTCTTATACGAAAAGCGCGAACGTGAAGGAAAACATCCCCTAAAACATAAAATGGATCTTACCTAGATGATGACCGAACATCGCGCGGACGTGAAGGAAAACATCCCACTTTTCTCATTTCATATAATATAACCCTAACTATACTCTCCACATTTGCTAAGAAACCCATAATCTACTATTCACACCAACATACCTGAGCTCTTACAAACTCACAAACACATACACTTCCACTATTAATAAAGAGTTAGTGTTTATATACACACTACTCCACCTACACACATTGGCAAATTAATAGTTATTTCTTTTCTAGAGTATTGGGTAGCCCTGAAAAGGGCTGTTTTGTTTGGAACTTCATGGGCACCTGGTTAATGGTGGCACCTTCCAGGCCTGGCGCCACATACACATCTTATCCCCCAGTTACTTTTTACCTTTTGGGGGGAGAGAGCAGAGGCAGGATATGTCGCTTCAGAATCCCAATTTTCGCTCTCTGGGATTTTGAAATTTCTTCTCTCCTTTTCCTCCTCCTCTTCTTTGTTTCTTCTTTCCTCTTTATATCTTCTTTCTTCTTCTTCTTTATATCTTCTCTCCTCCTCTTCTTTGTTTCTTCTTTCCTCCTCTCTTATCCTTCCCTCCTCGACAATGGCTTCCGCGGCCAGTTCATTTAATATGCGCCTGGCATATTCCAGATGCACATGAAGCTCCAACAGTTTCTCAAGTCTCGTGTTCATTTTTTGGTGTTGATCAATCAACAAGGGTAGCTGGACTGCCGAACGAGTTTCAATTTATACTGAAAGCGCGGACGTGAAGGAAAACTTCCCCCTAATAACATATAATTCATCTTACCTAGATCATGACCAAAAAAAAACAACAACGCGCGGACCTAAAAGAAACAATCACTCACTTTTTATGCTACCCATCACTATTGTAAAATTTTTTATAAATCACTTCAATAGACTATCCACATACGCAAGGCAATCCAATCTAACCCCAAATATACACCTCGAACAGTCCAAAAAAAGATATCATTTTAATCTACTATTCACACCAACTTACTTGAGCTCTTACAAACACAAACACACAAACACATACCCTCACATTTTTTATAAAAGTGTTAGTGTTTATATTCACACTACTCCACCTACACACATTGGCAAATTGATAGCTATTTCTTTTCTAGAGTATTGGGTAGCCCTGAAAAGGGCTGTTTTTTGTTTGCTATGGCATTCTTTTTTTAGTTTCTAAGAATGCGATGTCCTCTGAGGATAGACTTTCTGGCGATAGGTCTGCTTCTTCGGAAAGAGAAGAAGAACTCTTTGGTGTCGATACGGCAATCGACAAAGCCTCTGTCAGGTTCAGGTTGCTGCTGCTGCTGTTGTTGTTGCTGTTGCTGCTGTTTTTGAAGTCTGTACTTCTCTGTCCATTCTTCTTTCTCCCTGTTCACTTCTTCTCTAAAGAGCTCTTCTATCAGGTCTTCAGTGACTTTTAGCATTCTCACATTCTCTATTTCTTCTGGCTTCGGTATCAGATTGTGTCTGACCCTATGCAAATTCACGTAGGCTTCGTTGAGCTTAGCTAGTTTGGAGCACATCTTCGTAGGAGGATGAGTCGACAATGGATGGTTAGACTGGAAACAACCCCGGTTCTTAAAGTGAAAGCGCGGACGTGAAGGAAAACATCCCCCACACGGTTTTCGATTCGCAACGTTCAGTGATTGTCATGAGAGGGATAGTAAGAAATGAAAGAGCATCAATTCAACATTCTTATAGCTAAACAAAAGACAAAGGCATTTTTTTCTAAACACAACATTTTTTATTCAAAAATCACTTAACACTAAACAACAACTCTAACATTTTTAACAATAATCCAACACTATAACATCAAACAATTTTTTCAAATCACAAACATTTTTTTCTCAATACACAATCTACTTTAAACAGGGCTGACAACGTTGTGAATGAAATTGTGATTTCCACTGTTGGAAATCATTAGGCCATTGATGGACACTACGTTTCCTAGCTTGAGACAAAAGATAAGCATAATGGTCACAAAACCATCTATCTACTTTCACATCGTTTCTAGCAGAAGAACGAGGATCAAAATGAGTCACTAAATGTTCTAAGGAATAGCCCAGGCTGCGATGATGCAGAAAATACACACAGTACTGTCCACACACCAAGGAATCTGTGCCTTGTAATTTCACATTATTGAATCGGGTGGTTTGAGCATTTCTTCTCATAAAGTCAATGATATCGTCTTCCAAAGGGGGCAATCCGTACGAATCGAAATATTCCACACATCCTTCTTGAGGAAAGTAGACGGCTACCCAGTGGGTTCCTGGGAGATGACTTTCGTCCGTGTTGATCACGTAAGCTTGATGGTCTTTAGGTTTGCGATGAGGGAGTTCATCTTTAGCACAGACGACAGGATTCCAAGAAGCCGTATACGAACTGTGGTTCAAAAGGTAATAAAGTTCCCAGGTATCCATTGATTTGTGTTTTTTCTTCTTCTTCACCACAGGTAATAATAAGTCGTCAATTCGATCCTGACTTTTTGCTTGAAAATGTCTGACGAATAAACGGTTATTCGTTCTGTTTCCTCACTCTGATTCAGGAGAGCTTCGATACGATGGATCTCTTGAGTGGTTAATGGTGGACAAGAATGTTCACGCAAGTCTTTATACCACTGGTGCAACACGTCTTTGTTCGAGATGAGACTCCAAGCTTCGTCCAGATATTCGTCCAATTTTTCTTCTTGACTCAACATCAGGCATTTATCGTGTTGAATTTGACTGGGATGATCGTTTTGACATCCATAACAATTTTTCTTGATCAATTCCGTCATTTTGTCGACCAAGTGTTTGGCAAAACAGGAGACTAAATGGGCTTCTTGTTCTGGCCATCTCGACTTCATCATGACAATTTCTTCGTCTTTGTCTTGGGATTCTCCTTCCACGGTCTCCTCACATTTCATGTCCAAAGTTTCTTCACTAGGTAAAGAGGGATAACAGTCTTCCATGGCTTCTAGTAATCTAGAATGACTTCTCTCAAACTGTTGATTTCTATCGTATTGTCAAATTCTGCATACAGGATCACGTTCAACGTTGGATCAGCAGGGTCTCGATTTGCAAACTGAATTTCCACACGAATCTGGCCAGATTTTATAGGGTGGAAATGTCCCTCGTCGCTGCCTTGGTCTGGAGTGAAATCGAAAGCCCACAAAGCGTAGCCTCCTTCATAATCGTCGTACGTAATGCCGTGACTGGTATTGGTTCCTAACTGTCCGGTGGCTTCGTACAGGGACAAGTACGATCTCAAGTAATTCTTCTGGGCAAAGTTAGGCTCAAAGGGTCGTGTACACAAGGTCTTGCCGTCACGACTGACTTCGATTTTGGACACGCTAGAGTGTCGAAACTCAAAAGGATTTTCGTTGTGAAGTCCATTGAAAGCTGAATTCCTGACGATACCAACGATCAAACGCTTGGGTAACTGTCCTTGGAACAGATGATCTTCGATCATGGATCGCTGTCCAACAGGAATGGTGAACGTTTTCACTTCCACACGTCGTATGGGATACTTGGCGGTCGTTCTGCTCAACGTCTGACTGATGTCGTTTCCCACTTTAGGTAACACTTCCACACGGCGTACGTAAAGTCTGGCTTCTTGGATAACAGTTTTGTATTCGTTGGCATGGGCCATCAAATGGAAAGCGGCAGTGCTACGATTCAGTCTCAGGCGAATATCCACTCCGTTCAGTAAATACTTTTCTTGTAACCACATGTCCAAATGCAAACGATCCATCAGTTCTAAACTACGTCCTTGCAAAATTTTAGTTCTACGTGTGTTAAACCCCACATTGTGAAGATTGTCATCTTCTGTCAGGGCTGTGTCGCTAAACGTGTCTTTCGTGTCAGGTTTCCATACCACGCAAGCATCCAGATGAGTATTCTTGGCTTCTTTTCCGTACGTCAAGAGATTTTCCAAGTAGGCACGATATGGGTAAGTATCCATGCTGCTGCTGACCAGTTTGTTATTCAAGTACAAGTCCACTTCGCTGAACAAGGAATGCATGAAATTGTTGACGGGCGCTACCCTATCATTGGCTCCAGGATTGGTGTTGTCAGTTTTGATCACTTTGACTTTCAAATACAGGTAACTGCTATTCAGATCGATGTAATCTTCGGGTTGTCCTTTGATTTCGAACTCGATGGGAGCGGAATCCGTCAAAGAGGAGACGGGATGAAATTCCACCCACTGGGATTCTTGCATCGTCATCATGGTGGGGGGCATGGCAAACATATCCAGTTCCGTCTTGGAACAAGCACATGACTCTCGGTGCATCATTTTTTTTCTGTGTCTCAATAATCGAAAACGTCTAAGTCTCGAACGGTTCTTCTTTTCTTGGCTTTTCTAGCTTGAAGTCTGGTGAAAGGGTGTTTTCTTCGTCGTCTCTTTCTGCCTTGTCCTTGCTGAATGCCTGACTCGGTAGCGTGCAGGGCATTTATAGGTGTGTCTCGTCGGCCTAAAATGTCTTTACCCGTTTGCAGCAGGACATTTTTGCCTGCCCTCATGAAGGCTTCTTTAGGGTTTTGTTTGTCGATGATGACATTTTGGAGAAATTCTTTGCCTTGCGTCAGTGCCGCATCTTTCAAGGCGTGCAATCCGCGTGTCACCATCGGTTTCAACACCGGGACCACCGAACGAAAGGCCGATTTTAACATGTCTCCTAAACCGTGTCCTCGCTGTCGTGCAACCCCTTGGTACACTGGATACATGACTTACTTACGAATCGTGAGAGAACCGTTTTCTAAAATGGAGTTTCACCGTGACTTTTCCTTTGGTAAATGGAATATTTTGTCCCAGATCTCCTTTTATAGTAATGTTGACCGTGTCCAAATACGACTTGCTGACTGGCAAATAGTGAGGATGGACAAATTCGCGGTGGACGTGGTAAGTGTTTCCACCTTCCTCGTCAGCGTTCGCGGCAGAATCCACTTTGAAAGGAATGACACGCAGTAACGGTACGGAGGTGTGTCCCACCACGTTATACTCCACCGCATCGGAGTACACGAACATCAAATTCAGTCCTTGGTTCAGTTCTACTGGGGTACGAAATAACTTGCTAAAAGACTCGTTGTCGTAAACGATGGGTAATTCGTTGTTCTTGAGTATGCTCATTCTCAGGTTCATGTCTCCGCCCAACATGTCAAACAATTCAGGACAAAATAAAATGGACATGATTTTACTCCGCTCAAATCTCATCGAGAAGCGACGAGCTACTTTGTGGTACTCCATGGTGACACTTATTTTGGCATGCTCCAAAGCTTTCCCAAACACGCCATTAAACTTGGCAGCTATGACGTTGACCAAATGTTGACCACTGAAATAATAACCTGGGGGAATGAAAAAGTGGTAGGTCCATTTTTGAGTTTTCTCATTATAGATTTTATTGTCATACGTGACTTTCTTATTCAACTCCTGTTGCAATGACTCGTCATGAACTTCCACATGAAAAAAATTTTGATTGGGAAGGACATTGAGGACTTGGGTCGGGTGAATGATTTCCACTAAAGCCACTTCCCAATGGGCTTCGTGATCTAAGGGGATGGCCTGAGGTAATTTGGCCGTGTAACAGCACAACGTGTTGTGGGGAAACACCTCCATGGAACTGTCACTGGGTAAGGTTAAGTAAAATTGGTTTTGGTGACTCATAATTCCAGAGTTCTGTGGCTGTCCGAGGGAATATTAGTGGATGTCAGAGGTGTGTCTCCGCCCAAAATGGGGTTCTGGTTGTTGTTGTTGGAGTGGTGACTGGCACTGGCACTGGACACAACGTTCCCGTTCGAGGAGAATTTCAGGGAGGGATTGGGAAGCAGGTAACCGATGCAGCTGCTCAATAAAATGGTCCACAATTGTTTGTCTCCTTGTTGCAAACTCAAATTGGCGATGGCTGCCCCGATGACACAATACACCACGAAGATTTGGCAGAAAAAGACGATTTGCGTTTTAGGCACACGTTCTCCACACCACACCCACAAGGGTTGTTTTTGTAAATCTTGCACAGAAGAACTAGGGGAAGAAGGACTGGTCGACGTAGCTGCGTCTGCTGCTGTGTGAAAGGGCATGATGGTCACTTCTTCTTTTTATAGTCAATGACTTGCGAAGCGTCGATCCAAGAATCGAAACTGGGTGGATATCCTTTCCAACGTACTTTGACTTCTTTGACACGTCGTTTGCCCACTTTACGGGTTCTGCGTTCGAGAATGCTTTCGATGTCGTACACGTCGTCTTCTTTTTTGGTGACACGTTGTAACTCGGGCAAATAAAACGTTCCTTTGAGTACTTCTCCGTTCATGTCTTCCAATTTATAGACGGCAGGATGACGGCCATGTACTCGTCCAGTGACGCGAAACAATTCGGTCGTCCAGTTAGGTAAGTAACCTTTGTCGAAAGTGCGTTTGGTTTTGCCAATGCGCACCCAATCTCCTACGGTCAACTCTCCACTTTTCTTGGGGACAGCCCTCGTCGGGGACGTACCAAACAGGCGCTCGAACACCAGCACTTCGTTGTCGGGAGTCACGTCTTGCGGGGCACGTCCGATGCTTCGATGGTAAGATTGGTTGTACGCTTGCACCAGGTGCGGTAAGATGTCGATGTACTTCAGAGTGTGGTGATGCGTAAAATATTTCCACATGCGTTCTTTCAAAGTACGTTGAAAACGTTCCACGATGCTGGCTTTGGTTTCGGGATTCTCGGTGGTAAAAAAATGAATGTCACGTTTCTTTAATTCTTTTTGGAAAGCTTGGTTCAGAAATTCGGTGCCTTTGTCCGTTTGCCATCGAAGAGGGTGACGACCACTTTGTTTCAACACTCGTTGCAGGGCTCGCACTAACTCGCTGCTGGATTTGGAAGTCAAGGGCACGACCCAGGCAAATTTGGAAAAGACGTCGATGACACAAAACAGATATTTGTAGCCACGATTGTAGCTGGCCAAATGAGAGACATCGGCTAAATCGGCTTGCCATTGATGATCGATGCCTTCCACTCGGGTGCGACTTCTGGCAAACTTGCGTCGAATGGGTTTGTGCAAAGTGTAGGTAGCTTGTTCTTGTAACCATCGTTGCACTTGAGGTAAACGGAGACTTTTCATTCGCGTTTTGGCAGCACGATACAATTTTTGAACTCCTGCGTAACCTGCAGGATGCGAGGGATCGTAGTAAATGCTAGCTAAGACTTTTTCCATTTTTTTGTGTTAATAAGGCACCCACTCTTGGAAGAGGCTACTCTTTTTCTCTTGGGGTATTTTCTTGGATTGCAAGGCTTTGCGTGTGCGACCAGCAATAGGTGTCGAAGAGGAGGAGGATGTCTGAGCGGGGGATATCAGTTCTTGTTTCACTTCTGTCTTCACTTTCTTTTTCTCTTGTGAGGAAGAAGGGGTGGCCATCATCTTTTTAATCCATCCAATTCTGGAGGTAGGTGGTGTTGTTAACTTGCGTACTTTTTCTGGTGGAGTTTGAAACCCTTCTTCTTCTTCTTCTCCTTTTTCTGTCTTGACCACTGGTACTGGTACTGGTACTGGTGATGGTGCTGGACTTTTCATCAAGGTCTTAAAATCTTTCAAAGTGGGTAAAGCTGTTTCGTCTAAAGCTTTCTGGTGAAAGAGTTGCAGTCTTTGCAAGAGTTGACCGTACTTTTGCGATTTTTCTGTTTCGGACAAATCTTGGCGATCCATCAAGGATTGCAATTCGTGTTGTAACTGGGACATCTCGCTCAAATGGGGATTGGGAGGTAAATGCGGGGTGCGTTGTTCTTGCCACCGATGGTATTCCATCCATCGTTTGTAAGGCACTAAAGCTAGTTTTCGTCCTTCCATGGGATTGTCAGGGGTCAATTCTGAGATTTTGGGACTTCCGAGGCCTTTTTATCTTGCTCCCACCAGTCCTCCCAACATGGTTCCCAAGACTCCTTTCAGTATGGGGCCTAACAAGAGAGGTAAAATGCCTCCACGTTGGACCAACATCTTCTTTTTTTGACGAATGGGAATTTTCTTTTGAACCATTTGGCGAAGAACGTGACGATGTTTGCCTAAGCATTGTTTCTGGTGTTTGGACAAAGGGATCGTGCCTTTCAAAACGTTCAAACAACATTCGCACACGGTATCGATGACCTCTTTGGAGGCCGTTTGAATGAGTTTTTTTCGTAGGGGTGAAGAAGCTTTGGACAGGACAGATAACAGGTCCCCATGTTTAGCTAAACGTGGTGGCAGTCCTTTCCTTTTCTTTCCTTGGGGTTTTCTGGAGGGTGACATTTTTTGCTTGTGGGTTCCGGGACATTCACCGAACAGACACTAACGTCGATGACTTAACGCACGCCCTTTTATCTTTTTTTGGGACTATCGCTTTGTCATAAAGGTGACAATGTTTTTCCCAAAATCACCAAGGAATCCTCCCCTTTGTTGACGCCTCTTTTTCTTGGAACGACTGTGTCTTTTCTTAGGGTAATGTCGATGCTTGGCTAAGCGCTTTGTCGGATGACGCGTCTGCCTTTGTCTCTTTCTTTTGTGGCTTCTTGGAGGTGACATCTTTTTTACAAGTTCACTGATACCCCGACTTGGTCACAGGCTCTTTTTATACTGGAACGCGTCGCCACTGATTGTCTTTACGTTTTATCAGTTTGAGGACAGGCATGACACGTCGTGCAGGGGTACGCAACGGACTAAATCGAGCCAGTTCTTGCTTGGACAAATCCAGTAAACTTTGTAACATGCCCGATCTTTCTTGGACTTTGATTTTGGGAGAAGGTACTTTGTGAGCAGCAGCCACTGCCACTAAATTGGAGGGTCCTGCCACTGGGGAAGTTCTTTTGGGGGTCATCAACGGAGATGTTCTTGGTGTGATCAACGTCTCCAAGTACTCTTCAGTTCTGGGTGTCATCAACGGAGAAGTGGATGAACGTGAGGATGCCGGAGACGCAGTCACTGCCGTGGCAGGTCGTGGTTTGCGAGTGTAAGGTTGCGTCCTGGCCGAAGTGCCTCTCTTGCGACTAGTTTTCTTCTTCTGTGGACTTTTCTTTTTCTGGGGACTTTTTCTCTGTTTCTTTTTCTGGGGGCTTCTTTTCTTTTTCCGGGGTGGTGGTGTCTGGTAAGAGGAGGGTCCTGCCACTGGAGAAGTTATTCTTCTTGGGGACCTGGTCTTTTTCTTTTTCTTCTTGGGGCTTCGTTGGACTTTTGTCTTGGGGATAACTTTGGGGGCATTAGGATCCCATCTTAAGAGTGAGCGAATGATGACCCCTCCTAGAGTACCGCTCCCTCCAGGTTTCAAAATGATTTGTTTTTTGGTTTGAGTGTCGATGCGGGGATCGGCCAGTTGGACCAAAGCGACTTTGTTTCGATCGAAAAAACGTTTGGTTTGATGAGGAATCTGAATGATTCCTTGGAGTAATTGACGTGCCGTCACCGTGAACCATCGTAAGACTTCTTTGAGACTAGCTTCTAAGACACGGGCTCGTGTTTGTGGATCTTTTTCTCGACTGATGCCATACAAGGCACGAATCAATTTGACGGGAAGATGCGACTGAAGGGACGTCATGTTCACACTGTGTGAGACAGACGAAAAAGGGTCTGAGGTTTTTATAGATTTTTTGATGGGGAGTGAAATGAAGTCGAGGACGGAGACGTGTACAGGACAGGCCCTCCGTCTTGGCACCAGTGGTGAAACAAGTGGGTACGAAATCGCAAATCCTCGGGGGTCGTAGGTTTCAAATCGATGAGTAAATAGGCGTGTGGTGTTTGAGTGGCATCGTCGTACGCCTGAGTCAGCCAAGGCGTTCCTAACTGTTTGGCTAAGACTTGCACTTGCGATTTATCTCGAGGGCTTTTAAACAAGACCACGTAATGCGCATTGAGACTGATGGTGCGATGGGCTTTACTTTGTTGAAACAAATTTTGGGTGATGTAAATGACACTGGCATTACGGTGATGCCCTTTGCGCGTGAACCACAATTTAATTTCTTCTTCGTCTTCTCCTAACATGTCGTCGAAAATGACCAAATGGGTTTGACGGGAGTCAGAGACGATGCCGTCGTCTTCTTTAGGAATGCCTTCCACAAACACGATGGAATCGCCTTGACTTTCTCGCAAGAGGCTGTACGCCGATTGCCACTCTTTGTAACACCACACGATCCGTTGAGGGGGTCGATCGATCAAATGATGTTTATGTTCGATCAAACGTTCGACGAATTCAGTTTTGCCTGAACCGCTAGGTCCAGCAATGAGCATGTTAAAGGGATGGCGAAGATACAAAGCCTCCCAACTGGCACGATCTAAGTGTTCGTCGATGACTTTGACAGTAGAGGAAGAGGGAGCAGAGACAGCAGAGGTAGCCATGGTGTGAGAAATGTCACTTGTGACACGAAAACGAACAAGACAAGAGTTTATATACTTTTTTCAGAACACGTTTATTGAATGTTTTTTATCAAACATGAATACGAAAGACAAAAATACATAAAAGCCAAAGGCTTAAGTACAAGAATAAGAGGCACATGATAACGATGAACGTGGAATAAACACAAGTGTCTGTACAACAATCACATGTTTTGGGTAATGTTCTAACTAGTTCAACAGGGGGTAAGGTCACACAAGTGTCCTCCCGAAAAGGTCTTTCAGGTCTGTCCACGAAAGTCCTGTCTTGGGTGACGGGTTCTTCTGGCACCGTCACTAACACGGGTTGAAAAGTAACTTTTTTCCTTGAACAACTCTCGTGCATACTGGGCCACTTCTTGGGTCCAAGCCTCAAAATCCCATTCTTTCCAGGCACGGACATCTGTCCAATGGGGATGTAAGTCACAAGCTACACACACATCGTCATACACGTCTTGGGTAGCTAAAAGTTGACGAATCTTTTTTTCCTGTTGAGGTCGAGAAGTATCCAGATGAAAACGCAAGGCTTTGAGCAAAAGGAGTTTTTCGTGACCATTTAAGGCCATGGAGGTGGTAAGTACTGATCGTAAAGAGTCCACAAAGAATCGGCTGGTAAACGAAATCCCAAAAAACAAGTCACTAAGACACACACCACTTGTCGTCCCAAATTGAATGGATACAGTTCTTGTAATAATCGATGGTAATGATCCACGGTTTGAATATGGTCATTGAGTTCCTTCCACGGAATCTGTTGGATGACATGTGACATAAGTCGTGGCATGGCAGCCTGTTTTTATAGTCTCTTTGTTTCGGAAACAATACACGTACTTTCTAGCCAGAGATCTTCGTTCTCCAGTAGGGAATCTAAATCTTGCATACTGTAACCGAAACTTCAGAGTTCGTTTAGAAGTTTCCTCTTCCTCTAAGTGGATTCCACGTAAAATATGTTGATAATCCTTTAACTTGTCTTCCTCAATGTATTGCTGTAGGTGAATCTCGAAGTAACCAAAATCATGAACGTTTCGATCATTCACTAACTCAAAGTGTTGAACAAGGTCTGACCACTGAAACAATTTCTGACTAATCAGTTCTCTTATACCATTCAGGTACCAGTGGTTAAAGATCTGGTGACGTAACGGATGCAATTGTTCTTTACGTTTGACTTGTATTTTCACAAGCTCTCGGTAAATGCGTTCTCTCAACTCCACAGGCAAAGCACGAATGTTCTCTTGTAAAGTATCCATGAATAGGTCATACTAAATCCTCTTTGGTCTGACACAAGAAATGTACTCTTTGCACAAACATGGTTTCACTTCAGTGTCAAATTTAAATCGTTGAGTCACTAATCTACACATTACAATTCGTTCAGAAGTTTCCTCTTTCACTAAGTTGACATTGTGTTCAAGATGTTGGTAATTCGTTAACTCTTCCTCTGGAATTCGATGCAGTACGTTTACAATGTAGTAACTACAATCGTCCATACCAAACCATTCCTTTTTATAACCAGAAGGTCGTTGATCAATGTCTGTCCAATGGAACACTTTCAATTGAATCAGTCCTTGTATAGCCTTCAGGTACCAGTGGTTCAAACACCGGTGACGTATCGGATGCAATTGTTCTTTACGTTTCACTTGTATTTTGACCAGCTCTCGGTAAATGCGTTCTCTCAACTCCACAGGCAAAGCACGAATGTTCTCTTGTAAAGTATCCATGAACAGATGATTATGGTAAGAAGTTACTTCAATGTCTCGGTCCCACTAAAGGTAAGTAATGACAATTCGGTGACCATCGAGCATGTTCTACGTAGGCCGAATCTTGTGGTTCCCAGTGGTGAAGTGACACACCGCAACTGAAGCACTTGACTTTATCTCCTTCGCCCAAGTAGAAAAATCCGGCTCTGGCTAATTCTTCGGGGGTCGGTCCTCCCAGATACTTTGGCCATTTTCCTTTGAACGATTGAAGACGATTTTCAAAGTCGCAGTATTCCGACAAACGCACAGGAAACGAATATTCGTTTTTCACAGGTTCGTTTCGATGAGGGTTGAGTGACATGGGTAGGAGTTTGCTCAAGGCTGGATGACATCCGTAGGGGGGTAGACGTGAAGGTGAACATTCCCCTTTAAAACGAAACCCAGTAAAATGTCCAAGAGGACGAGCGGCATCACTTTCGCATCCGACAGGTTTGACACGCACAGCATCACTTTCCATGACAGGGGTAGGGGCACTAAAGTTCCCATGATGCTTTACGGCATCGCTCAGGTCACAACGTACAGCATCGTATCCATCGCAAGGCTCACAATCGCACTCGTCTGCAAACTCCGTTACGCAATTACAATGGTAACCACATGGACAATCGCAGTTTCCTTCCGGACATTTTCCGTCGCAATGTCTGGGTCTTATCCATCCAGTAGAGAAAGATACAGCTTTTTTACAATCCCCAAACTGGAACGATGTCTCTTTCAAAGTATTCATCTTGTTAGCTCGGTCTTGGTAGTCACAATGAACTATCGATCTTGACCATAGCCCCCTTTTTATACTAGTCGCAATGCAGTCTCCAGTTTGTACATCTTTCCTTTTTTACGTTTTTTATGTCTTGTTTCGGAAGGTACCGTCTCTAAGGTACCGTCAACATTGTACCGTAGTGTAATGGGTGGAAAGGCTATAGAAAGGTAAGGGCAGTGCGGAGACCATCGAGTATGTTCCAGAATAGCTGAATCTTTATAGATACATAGATCCATTCGTAACTTCAGTCCGCAAGCGAAACACTGTACCTCGTATCCCAATCCTGACTCAGGTCCCAAGTAGACAAATCCTGTTCTAGCTAAAACATGCGAAGAAGGTAATCCTTCCCTATCCGTAGGCCATTTCTGAAACGTGTCCAATCGACGGGCACAATCACAATAGTCAGGTAAGAAGACTTGAAAATGGTAGGGTTTGAACTTGGAGTTCTCATCGGTTTTCTCACTCGATTCTTGCTGTGGCGAAGTCATCTTTCTGGTGGGTGGCTATCCTCTTACAACCAATGTTTTATACCAACGTGTCCATACGGTAAGGTGAAATGATTGGGAAGTCGAACTCGCTTCTGGTACACGATTTGATAAACTTTTTCCAAAGGTCGACTGACGATGTGGTGAGTGGGTAAACGTACAATCTTGTTCGGTTGGTGAGTGGTCACTTTAAAGTTTCCATCCTCTCCCGATTGCAAGGCTTCTTTCAATACCCCAAAGTTGACCACACGACTGGTACGATAATTCAGAGTCAGTCCTTTCACTTTGCACGTCGTGTGCACTTCTCCTTGTTTGTCCCGGTATTCGTAGCCGTAATTTTTGGGACCGCCACTGACGAAACTTAGAATCTTGTCGTCGGGATGCTCGTCTGTCCAGGCTCCTAAACGGTCTCCTTCGATGTTAGGGTGATGTTGAATCGGGTGATGGATGTAAATGCAACTGTCCGTGTCAAAGTACAGGACGCGTTCTTCTAACAGTTCTAAAGCTTCGTACAATTTTAAGCGAGCATGGGCTGTCACGTAAGCCGCAATGATGACATTTCCAAAAGGATCGTCTTGTACAAAGTCCAGATCTTCTTCGTAATTGACCAAGATCAAATTCTCTCGAACGACGTTCACGTGTTTCATGTATTTGGTTTTGTCGTGAATCATCTGGAAGTAGCGGGAAGGTTCTGTCAAATATTCCGTCTTGGGTAAACACGGTCGTTGTGCCATTTTACCCCACAAGCAATTTAACATCACTTTGGCAAACGATCGCCTGCCTTCGTTTTTCTCGATGTGGTCTAAAGTGATGCCTTCTTGTTCGTAGTATTTCTCTTTGAATTGTATTTGGTCTTCGGGAGTGTGACACCAGGAAGGATAGCCGCTAGCTTCTTGTTTCAGTTTCAAAAAGGCATCCACGTAGTCGGCGAAAATGCCTTTCTGACTGGGGTCACCCTTGTGGTATTGTTGTGTCTTGGGAAAGTGGCAAATTTCGTACACTTCTAACAGTTGGTATCCCATGTCCAGAGCTTTGAACAATTCTACGCTGACCCAGGTTCCCGTCAAGGTCCGTTCTTCCTGGCTGTGATGGCAAGGTTGGTCTTGGTTGCACGTTTCGGCACAAGTACGGCACAAGGGAAACATCAGTTTGCCTTGACAATGGTGAGGTAAGACGGGATGGTATAGGTTCGTGGGAGGCAAAACTTTACACTTGATCAAGCCTTCGTATTGTCGAATGTTTTTCAGGTCGATGTGTTCCGTCAGCAATTGCGGGTGCCCTACAGGAAAGCGACAATATTTGCACACGTAGGGATACAGCGAACACACGTCCAAGTATTTGATTTCTTCTCCTTTCTCTTCGTCGGTTTGGTACAGCAAACAGGTGGCATTGGTCCTTCCTCCGTACAAACTATCCCTCGGGTTCAGCGGGTCCATGAACTGGTAACTTTCCACGAGGCGTTTAAACTCGGGATCGATTTTCATACGGTGATCGTACTCGTGTTCCCACATTTCCATCACTTGGTATCCTTGCTGTTCTAACTTTAGGCGTCGCTGACAAGTGTCCTGGTACAAGTCTTCCATGGTTCGTTGCAAAAACTGATTTTTAGTGTCACGGTCAGGGTAGCAGACGGGACATCCGTGAAATAAGCAACCGTTAAACTCGTACACGATCTTGGGGTTTTCTAAGTCCCAACCATCGACCGAATACGTTCCGATGGTCTTTTCGCCCCCTCCGTTGCGGGCATGCTGAATCCACTTGTCTTCCTTGTCGCACAAGTAATGTAACCAACGTAGGGCTTTGACCGAGTATTGACGTTTGACAAAGTGGGTCGTTTGAGGGCTGATGACAGCCACGGTGTTTTCAGGCATGAATCGTTGTCGATACACTAGGGAACACGCTTTGGCAATGGTGCAAGCTTCTTTCAAAGGATCCACCCCTCCGTGTTCCATGAACAGTTCTCGAAATTTTCCACAGCAACGCCGTAAAATGTCCACGTCGGAACGACAATACTTTAACATTTCTTCCTGAAAGTCGAAAGGGTCCGAGGCATGAGCCTGGTACCAAGCGTAGAAAGCTTCTCGTTGTTCGGTACGCATGTTGTCGGGGTCGTAATAGTGAGCCTCAGGTAAATGGGGTAGAACGGCATGTTGATTGGCTTCCGTGTTGAAAAAGTGTGGAAAGTACCCTTTAGCCATTTCTGTCATTCCAAACGTTTTAGGCATTCGACTCAAAGGCATGGCCAAGTAACTCATCGAATCTTTAAACTGTACTTGTCCCACTTGCATGAAAATGATTTTGGCTCCGTTCAAAGTCACTTTAGGACGTTCGGTGCCATGTTCCGTATAGTACCTCAAAAGAAACTGTCCATCGTATCCGGAAAAATTGTGAGCCATCACCGTGGCATGACGATGACAATCTCCGTAACGTTCGATGTCCTCTTGGCTCCACGTCTTGTCGACGGGGTCTAAGACCCATTGGGCAAAATCGGCTAACGTGTTCGGTCCCCGAAAGATTTTTTCACGTCCTCCAGGAATTTTGCTGCAGTGAGGGCAATGACTGAAGATAGGTTCTTGAATGCACTTCTCGCACGCTCGATGAGCCACGCAGAAATTAGGAATGTGAATGCCGGTCTCTTGCATGCATTCGAAATCGAAAAAGATGAAATTGCCTTTCTTCTTGTGACCGTCCTCTTTCTCTGGTGGGGGTTGGTATTTTTGCACGTAACATTGGTGTTCCAAGTCCACGATGTGGTGACAAATGTGACATTTTTTCTTTCCTCGACATACGTGTGCCTTGGCATTGTTGGTAAGTATGCCTTGTCCACACGTAGAGCACAATCTCAGGAGTTGACAAGCACATTTTTTCTGTGAACCTTGTGTTTTCAAATGTTGTTGGTAACAGGTAGGGCTGACAAACGTGCGCAGACAAGTGGAACAAGGCACTGGTTCTTCGCTCAGACAGGGTGGAGAGGCCAAACATCCTGAGCATTTCCATCCACAATGTTTGTGTTGCTCTCGATTATTATAACCATAATCACATTTCTCACAGTAATAACCGTATCCCAGGAATCCGGTGATACTGGTAATGGTATCGAAATGGTCATCGTGATGATAAACATGAATGTATTTTCCGTCCTTAAAATCTTGGCCTCGAAACAATAGAGGCCCGCGCATTTCTTGAGGGTGCACTTTCAAGGTGTAGCGTGGAGCTAGGGCATCTTGCAATTTTTGCATCTCAGGAATGCCACAGGGTGTGTCTTTGGGCAGTCCGGCTTGTTGTAACAGGAGTTCTGCTTCGTTTCGTTGTTTGGCTCGGTCGGAACGTTGAATAGTGTCCCAGGTTCTTTTCCATTCTACCGTGTCGTTCTTGCTGGCATAGGTTCGTCCCACCACGATGGCACGGGCTAAACACATCTGGTCCTGAGGGTTGTTAATTCGGACGAGACTTGTTTTGGTGTTGCGAAGGTCGTCCACCAATAACATCTTTTTGCGTCCTGTCCCTTGAGGAGGAGAGACGTGGGTCATGTCCAGTGTGGCTTTACCATCGGTGATGTCAAATTGATCATTGGATTGTTGTACGTGTTGAATCTTGTCCATGACTTTGGAAGCAGTCAATTCTGCAGGGGTGCTAAACTCGATCCAAACAGGGGATTTCAAACCGTCGTGTTGTATGGAAAGTCTCAAGCGATCGTCTTCTTTGGGTTGACATTGTCGCTTGAGTGCAGTGAGCAAAGAATCCCACACCTCGGTGATGAACACTTCTGCTTTCTCTAACGGCACTTCGGACTTGAAATCTTTAAACTTCACCGTGTATTTGTAAGCCGTGGTTCTAAATTTTCTAGAGGAGCGCTTTTCCGTCTCTCGAATGGAATAGTACTTTTCAGGGTTGACTAAGGGTGGTGAACTTGGTTTAGAGGGTTCGGATTCTGGTTCACTCATGTCCTCTTCAAAATCACTGGCATGAATTTGTGCCAAGATTTCAGCCCTGGTACGAGGCGATAGATCACGTTTCTGCCTCTTACTTTCTTCTTCTTTCTTCTCGAATGAATGGGATCGTTTCATCTTGAAAGCAAAAAGTCAAATGACTCAAGTTCAAACACCATAAACTACTTTATAGTCATAGCAGACCAGCGTATATAAAAGGGTGCGTGTCTTGTCCTTTCACTATTCATTTCACTCTCAAGCCGAGCACAACGATGGAAGAGACTAACCAGATGGAACGTTTCCTCAGAGCTTTGCGAGGGGTCATTAGAAAATTCTCTTCAGACCAGCCTACGGACTACTCTCCTTCCTTTAGAGATAAAAGTCAAGATACTTGCTATATCTGTCAGAAGAAAGGGCATTGGTCTTCAGAGTGTCCAGACCGTGAAAAACGAAAAAAAACAGGGGATAAAAAAGACAAAAGTCAAGATACCTGTTATTATTGTAAAGAAAAAGGACATTGGTCTCCAGATTGCCCAAAAAAGAAACAAGAGGAGTCAGAAGAAAAGAGGGATTCTTCAGAAGAAGAGAGGGATTCTTTGAAAGAAGAGAGGGATTCTTCTGAGGAAGAAAGCAGACAGGTGAAGAAAAAGAAACAGGAGAAGAAAAGAAGAAGGGAAGAAAGTGAGGAGGAAGAAGAGGAAAAGAGTGTGACGGTGAAAAAATTCAAAAAACCGAGAGACTAAACAAGGAGAGAGAAGAAGTCAATGAAATTTTTATTAAAGTGTTGTATTGTGAATTGAATTGTAAAAAATGGAGAAAAGAATAAATGAATGATATAAGGTAAGTGTCTTTGAGTTGTGATTTTAAAATAAGAAGCTACACTCACGCACTCATACACAGACACGTACTATAAGGGTAAAAATGGGTAAGTTTTTTTGAGTTATTGGCAAATTGAAATTGTATTTCTTTTCGAGAAATGTGGGTGGCCCTGAAAAGGGCCTTTTTTCTTTATGGTGTAGGGGTGAGTTTAAGCAATCAACTTTAACTGCCTTAAGCCTTTGCCACGGCCAAGGCCTACTTCTGGACTGCGTAATGTTGATGATGATAATGATTGGGTTGAAATCACTAAGGGTGGTACGGTAGGCTTAGTCACAGGGTTAACGTGTTTAGCTCGGGAAGGTCGTATTCTCTTCGGTCGTGATAAAGAAGTCTGATACATTTGTTTCAGACTTCTTAACTCCGCTAAAATGTCCAACAGTACCGTGACCGTTTGATTTTCACCCTCTTGTTTCTTTGCTGCTACTTCTTCTTGCTGTTGCTGCTGTTGTTTTTTTCTTACCTCTTCTTCTTCTTGTTGCTGTTGCTGTAGGAGAAAAGCCTGTTCCGCTTCCTTTTGTCGTTGTATAAATTTCTCCAATTCTTCTTTTTGTCTCTGTCTAAAATTCTCCACTTGCGGTAACGAAGAAGGTAACGAAGGTTCCGGAACAAATTCTTGCGAGGAGAGAAAATCCACAAAATCCCAATTCACCTCTTCTGAAAGTAAGTCCGAGTTCCCTTGGGCAGTCTCCCCTGATGGTGCACCCCACTGGATCGTTTTCTGAGTTTCCGTCATGTTGAATCACTGTCGCATAGATTGACTGCACACAAGCGCTAGCGAATCTATATTGACTACGTGACGTCACAGACTGCTCTCTTCGGATTGGATGCGAGCTGACTAAATTCTGTAACGCGTGTTCGGATTGGTGAATGAACTCAATCCGTTTCAATCCTTTCTGTCCCTATAAATAAGCGCCGTTCACTGCATTGATTCACCTATTCTCGGAGCCTCAACATGTGGACCGACGTTGAATCTTCAACCCTTGTGTCAACAATGATGTTCAGGACGGACATGCTCATGTATGTCCGATCCAAGTGGACCGTTGTCCACAGGACCAACAGCAGCCTGTGGATAAGAAGAGTCTATATAGAGAGACAAGGTTGCCTCAAGAGGACTCTGATGTATGGCCCTGCTGTAAGACGAAGTTTGAGAACAAGAAGATGTCGCAAATGCCCTTTATGTTAAGGGCATATTAACATAAACCAAAGGCCCTTTTCAGGGCCAGCCATATTTCTCGAAAAGAGATAGTCTTTGAATTGCCTACCCCTTTTTTAAAATTTAAATTTAAATTTAAATTTAAAAAAACTTTTTAAAAAAAAATCCCATGTTAAATTCCCCTTGTCCGTAGATTGTCCCACGATTTATTCCCATGTTAAATTCCCCTTGTCCGTAGATTGTCCCACGATTTTTCGCCATGTTAAATTTCCATTGTCCGTAGAGTGTCCCAGGGGTGTTTTGACTGGAATTTCCATTGTCCGTAGGGTATCCCACTTAACTACTTTCGTGGATATTTTTCTTTAATAAATTTCACATGATGAAAAAAGAAGGAATAAAAGATAACACTGCAAGGTTAGTTTCTTTCATTCTATTTTCGAATAAGTGTATGTTTATCATTTTTTTTGGTACCATGCGGGGGGAGAGGAAGGCAAAAATTCAACACAAAATTATTACCTTTCTTATCTGTATGGAATAATGGAGCAGACATGATTGACGAGATTGACTAGTAATGACAAGATGTCAATTTACGCGCGCGCACAGTAAGACAACTTGAAAATAAAAACAAACAATAAAATCAACTGGCAAGAGCTTCATATTGCATCAACTAAATTCTGTCAAAATGCTTAACATTATTCTCTCTCTCTCTTTCATGTGTAATCAAGTGTGTATTATATGCAGCAGTGTTACAACCTGAAACCTAAAATTAAATATATTTGTTATAATATCTCATATTTACTACCATTAGAAATATCTATATGTATTATGTTGAATAGTAATTGTCATATATTTTTGTTTTATAAATCAATATTGATAATTTGACCGGAAGACTTAAACTGCGAATATCGTTGTGCAGATGCATATATTTTTCAGCTAAAAAATGTATATAAATATTTTAATTAGAACTTGCAAGATATGTCAGTTTGTGTTATCTCATATATATATATATATATATATATATATATACGAAGAATGATTATTTTCTTTGAAAGAATGTCAAGATAGTTTGTTTAAATTTAGTTCCCCCCCAAAAAAACCGATTCCTTAAACCTGTCTTACATAGTATCAGCTTATTGTTTGAAGAAAAAGAACTTTTTCAAACTATTGTTAAGTTGGGCCGAATTTTCTTTCGAGTTGGGCCGAATTGTCTTAGGGCCAAATTGATTATAATCCAGCATAAATTATACAGCTTTCCCATCCCTTATCCTATTTGATCCCTTAGCTTGAATCCACTTTTGTTTTCTTCTGGTAAACAGTGTTTTTCGGAAAAAGAAAGATCCCTTTGCCCATCATCACTCTTTTGGGTACATCCATATGCAACATAGTTCACCATATTTGCTGTACAACAGCACGATCATTAGATATATCACATAGACATTTACGTGGAAAAATTAAACTCTTGAATGGCTAAGTTGAATAGAAGGGATAAATGTACGTCATATCCGATTTTGGCATGCTGTAACTACCAATTGTTTACGGAGATTGTCGAATATTTTTTTTTTTCATTTAAAAAAGCGGATTTTTAAGTCTAATTAAACATTTTTGTAGTGTTTATACATAACAAATGCGTTTTATTTATGATTATAATAATAACACACGTTTATACAATATATGTAGCCAGTGACCTTTAAGATGTAAGTGGACAAGCCTTGTGATAAGAATGTGCAATCAGATATAAAATGAGTCTCTAACAGCACCTGCACACAAACACGTTGTAGCGGCAATAGCGATCATCACCCTGACGTCATTTGGTATAGTCACGTGCTAGATTTCCTGGTCTGGTTGGCAAAAAGAACATAGCCTAACATCATATGAGTACTAACTGCGCGGTTGTTGCATCGATTATATCTCTCCTATTATCAACTCTTATTCAGATCACATACATTAATTCCAAGTCCAGAAAAATGGTTCGCAAGTTGACGGTATTATGGAGTCCTCTATATTCCTCCATCACATTCAAGGCTTTCTACTAAAGACGTTTGTATCCTGAATTACTGTCATATTTATTTCAAATAGACACGCGTTCTCAACGCCAGAACTCGTGGCATCAATGATTGATTGGACGTCATGCTGAGATTCTCTGATGATACTTATTGATAGTTCCCGAATGACGTCATCAGCAGTCATATTTGGTATGCGGACATATTTATCACTGAGTTCATACGGTGCTTGGAAGTTGAAATCAAATCATTGAATCTGAAAATACTGTTACAAAATACACAAACATAAACATAACGCAAACCAGACTTTTTGTTAGTATCTATATTTGTAATTTGTCAGTTGATTTTACTTCAGTGTGCCTTGTTCAAAATTGTCAATTTTGGTGGTCGCATAGTGGAGAAATAACCAGGTTGCCCATCGTCCAGGGATAATGGGCAGAATGTCGTCTGCTTTTGACCTTATAGGGCAACATCAATACGAAACGTGCTCCACGTGAATAAACATTCAAATCATTTCTACCGAAAACAAGTCTGTTGTTGTTGTTGTTGTTGTGGGAACAAGTCTGTTTACTTGTAAACAAACATTGGGGGAATTAAGAGTTATAAATGCGTTTAGTAATGTGGTTGTTAACACGTGTCTGAAATGCACACTTGATGGACTGAAAATGTTATGATGGTGCAGTGAAAGAGAAATGTCATCTTTAAAATGTTTAAAATAATGTGAACAATAATATCCCAGATGAACAGTAGCGGTATGTCTGTCTGTCTGTCTGTCTGTATGTATGTATGTATGTATGTATGCATGTATGTATGTATGTGTGTGAGTGTGTATGTGTGTATGTATGTATGTATGTATGTGTGTGTGTTCGTGTGTGCGTGCGTGTGTATGTGCGTTGTAACGTTAACTTAACACTGATACGTTATTAACGTTTGGCAGGAATGACTGTATTTCTAATTTCTATGAAATTGCTGTTTCAACAAAGATTTGCTCGTTTCACACAAACATCAATGCGGGTTTTTTTTCTCTCCACATTAACCTTTTGTATACTGAAAAAAGCCAGCTGTCACTCATTTCTTTTTGTCTGATTCAGTCTGCTTTTTATTGAAGTATCTATAAATGTCCGAGATCAATAAAGTAATCCCAGAAAGAAAGATGTCAATCTACAAATAACAAACTAAATAAATCGAATCAAAAGAACCTCTTGGCTTTTTTTTTATATAAGTTTAATTTATGTGTCATATATGCGGATTTCATTAAAAGATAAATCCGATTAGCGATTTATCCAAACATTATATATATATATATATATATATATATATATATATATATATATATATATATATATATATATATGTGTGTGTCTGTGTCTGTGTGTGTGTGTGTTGTTAGGCATTTTCACTGTTCTGACAACATTCACATAGACGATTACCTCTTTCATGGTTCGTGTGCAAGTCACCCTTTCTATCTCTACATGTATTCCTAATTTGGACCTGTTGATATTCAATTTTCTATTCCCATCTCCATTAGAGGACGCCACGTGTGTTTTCTCTACCGCTGTTTCACTTTTAAATATTAAACAATTTGCTTCTCTTTTATGGAATTGTGGTAGTTTCTTCCAACAGTGAACGGTTAAGTTTAGAAAGACATTTTTACTTATAAATGACGATAGTTCATTTGCCTGAAGGTATTATTATTTCCAAGACCATGTTTGTTTGATTTACCAACCTAATGGAGGTAATATTTCAGAAAGATACGAATGAGAAGCGACATGTACAATTTTAGGCTTTTTCCTCGTATACAGTTTGAAAAGATGCGTCTGTAAAGAGGCTTGTCGTGCTCAACGATCATCACTTACGTCATTGATGTTGGCTATAAATAGTAACGGGCCTAATCGAGACCCTGCGAGACACAAACATTAACATACCAAGTAGTAAATTCGACTGTATTTACAAAGATAGTTTGATCTATTCTAGACACGTAGTCTGTGATTGAAATAACAAAACTGATATCATTGCCGTAACTATTTCATTTATGTATATTAGTCCTTTGTGGGTTTTTTGCGGTCAAATGTATTAGAAATATAACTGAAGATCACACAATTCATCCATATGTCAAGGCCGGTGCATGTATTATGATATAATGCTATTAGCTGGAAAACTATTGCGTTTTGTGGAAGAAATCATAACTGATATGCGTGTAAGTGATTGTTGAAAATAGTTAATAAACAATTTTTATGAATTCTTTCCCAACACAGACTACTAATGAGACAGTGTTGTGATTCGAAGGATCACTTGTTTAGCCCTTCTTGTGCAAACACATTACATTTGCTATTTATCATAAAGTCGGATTTGATTTTTTATTTAAAGAAACGTTGTTTCTGTAGCTATGGCAGTTCCTTTGAGCATATTTGAGGTTATTTACTTAGTCCACTAGATATTATCTAGACAAAATATGAAGTACACCTCAAACGTCTTTTTCAATGATAAAAACATAAGTTAGATTTTCATAAGGTCTAGTTGCAATCTATCTAGCTTGATGCATTGTACTTGTTACATTTCCACATAGAATAATAATTTGATGGACAGATAGACACACACACACACACACACACACACACAACACAAAAAATGATATGGGTTGGATTTGTCTAACTAACTTCGGCAAATAAAATGTTGCTTTATATATCTGGAACTAATTTAATTAAATATGTTAAAATGTAACCCCAACAAATTCTTTCCAGTACTGAAATATATGAGATAAGGATTTTCTGATTTCCGTTGAACTGCTGAACTGCAAATATTTCTTCCTCAAATACGTATATCTTTATATATATATATATATATATATATATATATATATATATATATATATATATATATATATATATATGAGTGTGTGTTTTTGTGTGTGTGATTTGTCAAGTTAACTTAATGCAGATATGTTATTAACGTTTTCCCGGTTTCACATAAACATCAGTGCGTTTTTTTCTACGTGAACCTTTATACACTGGGAAAAGCCAGCCGTCACTCACTCCTTTTTGTCTGCTTCAGTCTGCTTTTAATTATGAAAGTATCTATAAATATCCGAGATCAACAAGGTAACCCCAATAATCCCATATCGACGTCTGGCTGTTCAATTAGATAACCCATTTAAATCAATATTTATCAAGCTGCACTTATTCAGGTATGAACACGTCAGCCAATGGTGTTTAACTGAGTCAGAATAAAGATGTGAAACCTCAAATATACATATATCCGAATTTTGTTCATCCTCTTTTCGATATATTTTCACGGCTTAATTAACATGTGAAATGTCACTAACACTACTCTAATTTGCTTCTTATATCAAGAATGGAAATCGCTGCAATGCAGTCTTAATTGATATAATTTATTCTAGAACTGAAAAATCGATAAAAATTTTATAGAAAGGTCTTAATTATGTAGACGTTCGTACCTGAATATTTACTCTCTGGTATTTAACAGTTCATTGCAACTGATCTAATTACATAAAACAAAAATAATCGTGAAACTTGAAAATGATAAATTAACGGATTATGCCATCTATAATACGATGGATAACATGACTATAGAACTTTTACGATATTTTAAAAAAAGAACATCTTTAAAAATCGATCATAAACGATCAATTAAAGTACATGAATATGTGACAGCGTGGATTTTATATCTGTTTTCAAAATAAAATAGAAATAGATCTTGCAAATATAGGTTACATTTTATAAAACAATATTTCCAAAGTTTGAAATTAATATTTTAAGTAAAGTACTTGTACATTAATATACATAAAATACACTTATCTACCTCTGTTTGATAATAATTAGAAAGAACTTTATCAAATGTAGTCTACAAATGGACTAAAATTACTTTAAAAATATTAAACAATTGATGTATCAAAAGAGAATTATTTGATAAGGTAAACATTGCTGATCTGGAGATTCTACAGTGAATTATTCATCGATCGTATTCACTTACACGTATGAATTGGCGTTCGGTCAACATATATCATATAAAACATACATTGACTCAAATCTTTATATCTTTGAATCTGTTTTTTGCTATTTTCAACAACGTTTCCTAACATGCATGTGTTTTGTTAATAACCATGACATCTTTTCCAGAGAGAAAACCCTAGAGGTGTAAATCGTCTTTGGGACAGTTGCCGCGTACACCAGTGAAGTTTGTTAACATTAACATTTCTGCAAAGAGAACTATACAGCTGCCACTCACTCTTGTGTTTGATTCAGCCATTGTTGTCAATTACTAAATCCATATTAGCTTTCAAATCCTTTAACTTGAAATAAAAGAAAAAAACTATCAGTCGATCTCTGAGTAGATGATTTAACAGCCCTACGTTTGTGGCAGAATGAAGTACGCATAATTTGAATTTAAATTTATTTAAATTAATGGGTCCACTAGCCCATATTGCGGTGCATTAAAACATATACAATTAAGTTTCCTTTATCCGAAACAAATCTCCCGGCAAATTCCAGATAAAGAAAATACAACGTTAATGGCTGTCTGTGGTTCTTTGTAACCGGGGAAAGAAAGATGTGAAATCATGATAGAGTCCTGATGAATGCTCTAAAAAATAGAAGTATGCTATTTTTGTCTCGCCTGCATAGAAGAGGCTTGATATAGCTATTTCATTTCCAAAATCGGTGTCGGTGTACGCGTCAACACTATGTTTTTGCATTTAGTTTCAGTTTCATTTTTCTAACATTTTTGCATATTGAAAGACACGAAATTTAAGAAATTAATATATTATTGAAATAAAAAAGGAATATGTTGATGAGAGAGAGAGAGAGAGAGAGAGAGAGAGAGAGAGAATTGAACCATTCAGTTGCAAATGGTGTATATTTTGACTCTTTGGAAACTAGAAACGCCTGCACAGATTTGAAATAAAGAAGTAAATCTATAATAAAAAAAAACAAAGAGAGAATAAATCGAGACAGATAATCGCTTGGTTTTGGTTATATATATATATATATATATATATATATATATATATATATATATATATATATGTGTGTGTGTGTGTGTGTGTGTGTGTGTGTGTGTGTTGTTAGGCATTTTCAATGTTGTGACCACATATACATAAACGATTACCTCTTTCATGTTTCTTGTGCAGGTCACCCTGTCGATCTCTACATTTATTCATAATTTGCACCTGCATGATATTCAATTTTTTATTCCCATCTCCATTAGAGGACGCCACGTGTGTTGTATCTATCTCGGTTTCACTTTAAAATATTAAACAATTTACTTCTCTTATATTGAATCATGGAGGTTTCTTCCAAAAGTGAACGGTTGAGTTTAAAAATAAATTTCTAATCATATTTAGACGAGAGTTCACTTGCTTGTAGGTATGCTATTACCAACATCATTGTGTTTGATTTACCAACCTAATGGAGGCAATATTTCGGAAAAATACGAATGAGAAGCGACACGTACAATTTTAGGCTGTTTCCTCGTATACAGTTTGAGCAGATGCGTCTTTAAAGAGGCTTGGCGTGCTCAACGATCATCACTTATATCACTGATGTCGGCAATGGATAATAACGGGCCTAATAGAAACCCTGCGAGACACAAACATTAACATACCAAGTAGTAAATTCGACTGTATTTACAAAGATAGTTTGATCTATTCTAGACACGTAGTCTGTGATTGAATTAACAAAACTGATATCATTGCCGTAACTATTTCATTTATGTATATTAGTCCTTTGTGGGTTTTTTTGCGGTCAAATGTATTAGAAATATAACTGAAGATCACACAATTCATCCATTTGTCAAGGCCGGTGCATATATTATGATATAATGCTATTAGCTGGAAAACTATTGCGTTTTGCGGAAGAAATTTGATTTTTTATTTAAAGAAACGTTGTTTCTGTAGTTATGGCGGTTCCTTTGAGCATCTGTGAGCTTATTTACTTACTCCACTAGATATTATCTAGACAAAATATGAAGTACACCTCAAACGTCTTTTTCAATGATAAAAACATAAGTTAGATTTTCATAAGGTCTAGTTGCAATATATCTAGCTTGATGCATTGTACTTGTTACATTTCCACATAGAATGCTAATCTGATGGACACACACACACACACACACACACACACACACACAGAACACAACTTAATACAACTGGTTGGATTTTGTCTAACCAACTTCGGCCAATAAAGTTTGCTTTAGAGATCTGACACCAATTTAATTAAATATGTTAAAATGTAACCCCCAAAAATGATTTCCAGTACTGAAATAATATTAGATAAGGATTTTCTGATTTCCGTTTACTTTCTGAACTGCAAATATTTCTTCCTCGAAAAGGTATATCTTGAAATGTGTGTGTGTGTGTGTGTGTGTGTGTGTGTGTGTGTGATTTGGATTTCATATCGCTACGATGTCTGCAGTGTGGCAGTTTATAGTGATCTCCAGCACTGGGTCATCATGCCGCAGACATGTAGCATGATGTCCCACCCAGTCATATTATCCTGACACAAGGCCGACCAGTCCTAACACTAACCTCTTCTTAATGCTGAGCGCCAAGCGAGGCACCTGTTAGTACCATTTATGTAAGTCTTTGGTATGACCCGGCCGGGATGGAGCCCGAGACCTCCCGCATCCGAGGCGGACGCTCTAACCACTAGGTCACCGGAGCGGTATGTATGTATGTATGGATGGATGGATGGATGAATGTATGTATGCATGTATGTATGTATTTATGTTAGAATGAATGTAAACGAATGTTGGTGTGAATCGAGAATAGATTCGAATCTTATAAGGAACTAGTGTGACAAAGTTATGTAGCGAGGAATAGATTATAAACTTACTCTTCAAAATTCACGAATGACAGAATAAAAGGGTGCATGTCCTCAAAGGGTCTGGCGCAATTACAGGAAAAAAGTAAATATGGCTAAAAGTAATAAATATTGCGCATAGTTTTACATCAACGATATAAGCTGAATACACGATTTTTGGAGAGTAGAAAAAATTATGAAAATACTATATAGCTAATTGATTATTTATTAATGAAAAAGAGGTTTATGTAAATAAAAATAAACAATGTTCGGTTGCAATTATGACCTTTGAGGTTATATTGAAACTAAAAAGGGCTTTACCATAAAATAATCTCTCAAGTTAATTGTCCTCATTTGGCGAGATTCCGTACCTCCTCTCCCATAAAATAGACAGCAGCGAGGCAAAAAAATTACTCTATAGTTTTTGGGCAGTTGTCTTCTCGCTAGATTTTACCTCAGGAAAAAAACAACAAACCAGATAAAAAGAAAGAAAGAAAGAAAGAAAAACCCTGAGGCAAAATGGTTATGAGAGTCGGGGAAGGTTGCTTCTGTCTTGGTCAAGCAGAAGGTAAATTTTGCTCTCAGACACCGGCATTCAAAGTCGCTCTTTGAATTTATAACTGTGTTTCCAATTAAAAATTGGAATGTGACAATAGTGATCAAAATGCAAGGTATAAAGGTGTTGAGTAAATGTTAGACTATTTATATTGGGCCGTAAAGTTAATGTTACATTGTTTTCCCGGGCTGTAAAGTTAATAATACACTGTTTATTCTGGGCTATAAAATTAATATTTCACTTGTTTACTTTGCTGTAAAGTTAATATTACAGTGTTTTACGTGGCAGTAAACTTAATGTTACACTGTTTTACCGGGTTGTACAGTTAATGTTACACTGTTTTACCTGGCTGTAATGTTGATGTTACACTGTTTTACTAGGCTGTACAGTAATGATACACAGTTTATAATGGGCTATAAAGTTAATATAACACTTTTACCAAGCTATAAAATTAATGTTACACTGTTTTAATTGAACTACGAAAGTAGTGTTCAACAGCTGTTACTGTGCTCTAAAGTTAATGTTACACTGTTTGTAGCAGTCTCTAAAGTTAATGTTACACAGTTTGTAGTAGTTTATAATCTTAATGTTACAGTTTGTAGTAGTTTATAATCTTAATGTTACACAGTTTGATTAGGCTCCAAAGTTAATGTTACACAGTTTGTAGTAGTTTATAATCTAAATGTTACACAGTTTGACTCGGCTCCAAAGTTAATGTTACACAGTTTGTAGTAGTTTATAATCTTAATGTTACACAGCATGACTAGGCTCCAAAGTTAATGTTACACTGTTTGTAGTAGTTTATAATCTAAATGTTACACAGTTTGACTAGGCTCCAAAGTTAATGTTACACAGTTTGTAGTAGTTTATAATCTTAATGTTACACAGCATGACTAGGCTCCAAAGTTAATGTTACACTGTTTGTAGTAGTTTATAATTTTAATGTTACACAGTTTGTCTAGGCTCCAAAGTTTTAATGTTACACTGATTGTGGTAGTTTATAATCTTAATATTACACAGTTTGATTAGGCTCCAAAGTTAATGTTACACAGTTTGTAGTAGTTTATAATCTTAATGTTACACAATTTGACTAGGCTCCAAAGTTAATGTTACACAGTTTGTAGCAGTTTATAATCTTAATGTTACATAGTTTGTAGTAGTTTATAATATCAATGTTACACAGTTTGACTGGGCTCCAAAGTTAATGTTACACAGTTTGTAGTAGTTTATAATCTTAATGTTACACAGTTTGACTAGGCTCCAATGTTAATGTTACACAGTTTGTAATAGTTTATAATCTTAATGTTACACGGTTTGACTATGCTCCAAAGTTAATGTTACACTGACTGCGGTAGTTTATAATCTTAATGTTACACAGTTTGATTAGGCTCCAAAGTTAATGTTATAAAGTTTGTAGTAGTTTATAATCTTAATGTTACACAGTTTGACTAGGCTCCAAACTGAATATTACACTGATTGCGGTAGTTTATAATCTTAATGTTACACAATTTGACTAGGCTCCAAAGTTAATGTTACACAGTTTGTAGCAGTTTATAATCTTAATGTTATACAGTTTGTAGTAGTTTATAATCTTGATGTTACACAGCTTGACTAGGCTCCAAAGTTAATGTTACACAGTTTGTAGTAGTTTATGATCTTAATGTTACACAGTTTGACTAGGCTCCAAAGTTAATGTTACACAGTTTGTAGTAGTTTATAATCTTAACGTTACATAGTTTGACTAGGCTCCAAAGTGAATGTTACACTGTTTGTAGTAGTTTATAATCTTAATGTTACACAGTTTGACTAGGCTCCAAAGTTAATGTTACACAGTTTGTAGTAGTTTATAATCTTAATGTTACACAGTTTGACTAGGCTCCAAAGTTAATGTTACACAGTTTGTAGTAGTTTATAATCTTAATGTTACATAGTTTGTAGTAGTTTATAATATCAATGTTACACAGTTTGACTAGGCTCCAAAGTTAATGTTACACAGTTTGTAGTAGTTTATAATCTTAATGTTACAAAGTTTGACTAGGCTCCAATGTTAATGTTACACAGTTTGTAATAGTTTATAATCTTAATGTTACACAGCATGACTAGGCTCCAACGTTAATGTTACACTGTTTGTAATAGTTTATAATCTTAATGTTACACGGTTTGACTATGCTCCAAAGTTAATGTTACACTGATTGCGGTAGTTTATAATCTTAATGTTACACAGTTTGATTAGGCTCCAAAGTTAATGTTATAAAGTTTGTAGTAGTTTATAATCTTAATGTTACACAGTTTGACTAGACTCCAAAGTGAATGTTACACTGTTTGTAGTAGTTTATAATCTTAGTGTTACACAGTTTGACTTGGCTCCAAAGTTAATGTTACACTGATTGCGGTAGTTTATAATCTTAATGTTACACACTTTGATTAGGCTCCAAGGTTAATTTTACACAGTTTGTAGTAGTTTATAATCTTGATGTTACACAGTTTGACTAGGCTCCAAAGTTAATGTTACACAGTTTGTAGTAGTTTTTATAATCTTAATGTTACACAGGTTGACTAGGCTCCAAAGTTAATGTTACACTGTTTGTAGTAGTTTATAATCTTAATGTTACACAGTTTGACTAGGCTCCAAGGTTAATGTTACACTGTTTGTAGTAGTTTATAATCTTAATGTTACACAATTTGACTACGCTCCAAAGTTAATGTTATACTGTTTGTAGTAGATTCCAAAGTTAATGTTACACTGTTTGTAGCAGGTTCTAAAGTATATGTTACACTGTTTTTAGTAGGTTGACTAGGCTCCAAAGTTAATGTTACACAGTTTGTAGTAGTTTTTATAATCTTAATGTTACACAGGTTGACTAGGCTCCAAAGTTAATTTTACACAGTTTGTAGTAGTTTATAATCTTGATGTTACACAGTTTGACTAGGCTCCAAAGTTAATGTTACACAGTTTGTAGTAGTTTTTATAATCTTAATGTTACACAGGTTGACTAGGCTCCAAAGTTAATGTTACACTGTTTGTAGTAGTTTATAATCTTGATGTTACACAGTTTGACTAGGCTCCAAAGTTAATGTTACACAGTTTGTAGTAGTTTTTATAATCTTAATGTTACACAGGTTGACTAGGCTCCAAAGTTAATGTTACACTGTTTGTAGTAGTTTATAAGCTTAATCTTACACGGTTTGACTAGGCTCTATAGTTAATGCTACACTGTTTGTAGTAGGCTCTAAAGTTAATGTTACAACGTTTGTACTAGGCTGTGGCTTTGCATATATTCTGTGTAGACATAGTGTCATATGATTGTAATAGATCTGAACAAAACTTGTCCATAAACACCTTCCTGCCACCAGAGGTGAACGAAACGTCGCAGGACACCGGAAACTGCAGTGTATATTTGCCAAAAAGACTTCAGGTGTCATTTAAGGTAATTCACTTAATAACTTTGAACTACTGCATTGTTTAAGATTATACAATTGGGGTAAAAACGTTAATGGAATATTGTAAACATGATTCTACTGATTTGACAAACACTGTCAAACATAAAGCATGCAAGAAAATACAAACAAAATTCCGATATAATAGAAATGGTCTTTTCTACAGCGAGATATCAAAGAATATAATGAGAGAGAGAGAGAGAGAGAGAGAGAGAGAGAGAGAGAAAGAGAGAGAGAGAGAGAGAGAGAGAGAGATGATCGATATGAATACATGACTCAAACTAGATGACATGAAGATATAAAGACCAATCTGGGTCAAGCGAATGGCCGAATGAGTAAGATGGACATCAGTAATTTAAGGTATGCTACCTACAAATCGATGTACGTCATATTTCTCTTTGAACGAGCGGATTCTTTCCATTCTCCTCATCAATCAGAGTTAAGTTAGCTCGCACTGAATTTGGCTCACGTGATCTCAAAGCTGAATAGGTCTTCCACGTACCTTTGTGTGGGCTGAGCGCACATGTGCGCATCGATATTTTGTTGTATTTCATAAGGACTCATTGAGATACACGTTCAGTATATTTCCCAATACGGCTCAAGTGTCATGCAGACTTTCTTGCACAGTGAACATTTCGTGCTCTTTACACATTGTATCAAACCAGAGAATAAATAATTTCATTCGATGTCTAGATGGAGTAGGAGAATGCAGGTATTATCAATATCTTTGTGCAGGTCTAACTGTCGAAGGGATTATGTTTCAGGCTTTTACATTTGAATTTTGTAACGCAGAATCAGAGAGAAATCACCATATAAGGTAACGTAGCCAATATATTGCTAGAACCTGTAATTGGGAAGCACTGTTCTTCTTAAGTTAGTATCACGCCTTTTTTTTGTTTCATTCATGAATCATTCAGCATCGGAAATAATGACGAAAAGAATAAAGATAACCAAAATAGGGAACAGATACATACTTTTTTCCATTTGTTTTAGTTTTTTTTGTTTCGTTGTTTGAAACATTAATTTTTGTAATGATATGTTACCACCACTCGTAGAGTCCGCAAAAATTTGTCCTTTAATACTAAATTTATTAATAGGTGAAGATTTAATCATTCAAACTTAACTAGTACTTCATTTTATCAAAGTTCGTTAAATGCAAATTATTTATTAACGGGTTCAATTTTTTATATTTTCCGTACTATCTAAATAGTTCTTATATATATATATATATATATATATATATATATATATATATATATATATATATATATATATATATTGTTTAATTTTATAAGTGCTCTAAAGCATGTACCTAAGTTCTAAAGAAGTATAACCAACCCTAAATGATTCAAGGTAAGGTGAAAATGTATTATTTGCAGCCACAGAAAGGCAATTATAGCTTTTCTATTTGTATTTTCACGATAACAGTGTTTCTCGTGGAAGTCCTTTACTGTCTGTCCTCTGTCTATCCACCACGACAGCGTTTTACACTATTTCTTGTGTTCGTCCTTTACGTAGTCAGACCTTTGCATGCCCACTGTAACTGTATCACTTGCGTCAGTCCGTTTCTGTGTCAGACCTTTCTATGCTCAAAACGACACCGTTTTGCAGGTGTCAGTCCGTTACTCTGGCAGACATTTGTATGATGATGATGATGACATTGCTTCTCGTGTCCGCCGGTTACACTGTCAGACCTTTGTTAAGTTTAGCGTTTATTAGAAGGGACATTATTTGATAGTCATCTTTCGATTAGATATCAATCCAAGTTAAACGCGTGCCTATATTTATTGGCCGCTGACCAGTACTATCGGTAACTTATATTCGGTATTATTCCATATAAAGCTGTAATCTCGACTTACTTTCTTATCTAATGTATATCACATAACTGACTGACACCATATAACATACACAAACTTAAAATGATATAACTTGATCAATTTTTCAACCAAATGTTTTGTTATTTTCAGTTTATGCTTAATATACTTGTGTAATTCATGTGGTTTTCTCCGCTCTGCCGATTGGTCAGTACAAGGGTTGGAAACTCCAGAGGGGTGCTAAATGTCGTCCCTTTCCTTTTGATATGTAAATTATGTCCCATTCTTCAGTTAAGTAGTAAGAAAAAAGACATGGGTAAATTGGCATACTGCCAGAGCAAAGATAACATCGTTTAACAATTAACTTTGCACATTATAATAAATTAGAACGTTGTATGTTGACACTTACCTGTAGCTAGTACTAAATTCAAACAGAATCTCGAATAAATCCTACATATGTATTATTGCAAATGTTTCACTAAAGGACAGAGTTCGTTTTAACCAGAATCATTATTTTTCTTTTCCATGTGAAGGCGGACAGTATTCACCGAACTCGAGTCAAAGCCATCGTAATGTTACAACTACCACCATGTTGTCATGGCAATAAAGTTGACAATAAAACAATAACCACTCCGGTGGCCTAGTGGTTAGGGCGTCAGCCTCGGATGCGGGAGGTTGTGGGTTCGATCCCTGGCCGAGTCATACTAAAGACTTATAAAAATGGTACTAACTGCTGCCTCGATTGGCGTTCAGCATTAAGAGGTTAGTGTTAGGACTGGTCGGCCTGGTGTCAAGAAAATGTGAATGGGTGGGACATCACGCTGCATGTCTGCGGCATGATGCCCCAGTACTAGATATCACTATATATATTGCAGACATCCTAGCGATATGATTGAAACATTGTTGAAGCTACGTTAAAAATCTGAATCACAACAACCACAACAACAATCAAACAAGGCTGTTCTCAGTTTTCGTTTAAAGTTTATATTTTCATGTGATCCTTATCTTTGCCTTACAATTAAACAAGGCCGTTTGCGCAAAAAGGTTGTAGTATTTTTGTGATCCTTACTTTTGATCTTGCATGGCTTCATAACGTTTGTTGTTATTGAACAAAAAGGTTGTAGTATTTTTAGTGATCCATACCTTTGATCTTGCATTGCTTCGAAACGTTTGTTGTTATTGAACAAAAAGGTTGTAGTATTTTTAGTGATCCATACCTTTGATCTTGAATGGCTTCGTAACGTTTGTTGTTATTGAACAAAAAGGTTGTAGTATTTTTAGTGATCCATACCTTTGATCTTGCATGGCTTCGTAACGTTTGTTGTTATTGAACAATATGGAGCAAACAATGTCTGTTTGTAAAACGCGTGTGTTTTTTGTTGAAGGATTCGACGAAAGATTGTTTTAAACTAAAACAGCTAGGAAAACAGTCAAAGCTCACAAAAAGCAATGAAAGGGAATTCGCCTCGGACAGCAAAGTCCCTGGTCAGACGAACAACTCCTTAGGTAGAAGAACATTAGGAAAAATATCCAGCTTAGAAAACATATATAGATAATTGTTTGTACAAACTTTTTTAATTAAAAAATACAACACTACAGACCTTTTCTTTTTTGTTCGGAAAAATGGGGGTGGGGGCGGTGCATCTGTCTGGTGCCCCAAAAAGAAAAGTAAACAGTCACCCTCTCTTGTGATTCCTGTAACTCATGGCAACACAGTGTTTGTAATGCAGGTAATACACAATAATTGTTTCGTACCCAAATTTCGTTCACAATGACAGTTACAATTTCGTTTGCTCAATGATGAGGTTTGAATATGCAGAAAAAATATTTTAAAACATACTTGAAACTAATTCTTTGACCGAATAGATTTCAAACGTAGAAATAATAATAAAAATATAACTTCTTTGCCAAAAATGCTCCTGGTTATTAAATAATTTGCATCAAGTTTGAAGGAGAATTGATGTAATTTCAGTGGTCAGTGCCATTTATTGTTTAGTCTATCTTGCTGCACAAAGGAATCCTTAGTGGTGTTTAGTAGCGCCCTTGTAAATCCTCAGTGTACTTCAGTGGGCGTATTTCCTTAGATTAAATTGAATTTTAATTGTTCATGATCGCCGTTTAAAGGTTGGTACATTCAAAGTCAAAAAAATTACATTACTTACTTAAATAGTTGTTAGTGAATGCCTACATGTTCTGTACCACTTAGGTCGAGTACGTAATGGACCGATTTCGTAACGGACCGATTTCGTCATGGACCGAGGTTAGTGGGCCGATTAAGCTATGAGCCGAGTAGTTCCGGAAAATTGTATTTCATACCGAAATATGTCCATTTTCACGGAGCACTGCATCTAAAATATATATGAATGCAGAAGCAAATATCGCCATGCATCTTATTATGAATTGCATGGCAAATATGAGAATATTAATATTTAGTTAAAATTAAACATTTATATGCTACCTGGAGATCTCGGCCCATAAACAAATTGGCCCAATACGGATTCGGCCATAAAAATTTAAATAAGAAATTTCCCCATAACACACTCGGCCCATTACGAATTAGGCCCACAACAATGTCGGACTTAGCGTTGATCTTGTATGGCTCCGTAACACTCGCTGCTATTGAATAATAAATATCGCATGCTTTGAATGTTCTTGTCAACCGTTTACTCCTGGGGTTAATTAAAGTTTATATCAACGTTGTCATGTAGACGCATATACCATGATTCAATTAAATATTACTTTTTGTTCTACATATTAATACTAATATATCTTAATCAAATCAATTCAATCGTGATTGTTGAATGCTCCGCACCTTAAAATGTTTCAACACATTTCCAGAATTTTTTTCTTTCATCATATGGACTTTTAACTGGCATTACATTGGGTCAAGGAAAGAGTACATCGAACATTTTCTTCGGATAATATATTTATATAATTACAATATTTAATTACAGTTAATATCGAGAGATGGAACAAGACATGGCACAGACGAGCAAAGATATACAATTTTTATACTAAAAATATGAACAGATAAGAATTTAATGTGTTGGCTTTGTTTCTCTCTCTATTATATATATATATATATATATATATATATATATATATATATATATATATATATATATATATATTCAACTCAAATAACATGGCCTCCTTACAGGGACAAATACGTTTTAAACTTAGAATACTGGACATTATTTACTATTGATACAAAATTTACCGATAGGAAGTGTAAGTATAATTAGATTACACGTGTTAAGACCTATGTACTGTCACAAGCGGTAGACACGTGCTACGTTCAGCTCGGTTATCAATAAACAGTGGCAGGACAAGAGCAGTATCAAATCTTGATTGTGCAGTATATTATTTAATTATTCTGGAATTATGATTTGGTTCCACTACATTTCTAGTGCAAAAATGGCATTTGAAAGAAATCTACAAAGAATAACAGAAAATGAGATGATCGTTTAACAAAGAATATTACTTCCATATTACTATTACATAAATCGTGAACTGAAAGGCCCGCTATATAATGCACCGGTACGTAATGTGGACCGAGTGCATTAATGTCCGGTACGTTAATAGCACCTACCGAGTTCGTCATGTGTGTGCCGATAACGTTAATGGGCCGACTCTGCTATGGGTCGAGTAGTCCAGGAACCTTTTATGTAGTTGTCATTTGCTGAACTGTTCTATGTACGCTTATGTATGCGGAATACTTTTTTTGACCAAAAATGTAGTTTCATCTTTTCTAATGAGGTATATTTGGTAAATTTGTAAATGTATAATTTCAACTTTAATATAAATAAATTTATAACTTCAGCGGTTTTTCTTTTGTCCGTTATATCAAGATCTAAGTGAAATTTTCTCTTTGATACATACAAATTGTACAGACGGCTGTACTCACTCTATATCCACTTATGGGGGCCCCGAGTGGCCGAGTGGTCTAAAGCGCTCGCCGTTACGGATCACTTTCATCTCACCTCTGTCTGCGTGAGTTCGAGTCTCAGCTTCGGCTAACGTTGGTACGTGAGAAAGTCTGCCAGTAGTTTGTCGTGGGTCGGTGGTTCTTCCCGGGGTTTTCCAGGGTTCTTCCTCCACCAATTATACTGGCCGCCATGTATAGCCTATCTTGTGCTGAAAAATGGCGTTAAACCCTACAACAACAACAATATCCACTTATGATGTTAGGATTGATTATGCTTTAGACATTACTAAGATGGGAATAAGGTTTCTACATAGGTTTTACAAAGGGAGCTCACTCTTTGGCGAAACCGTATAACTTCTTAGTTTGACACCATCTAAAACTTGATCACTTTGTGACACCATCTAAAACTATGTCACTTAGTAACACAATCTAAAATATGTCACTTTGTGACACCATCTAAAACTAACACTATGTCACATTGTTACACCATCTCAAACTGTCACTTTTTGGCACCATCTAAATCTATGTCTCTTTTTGGCACCATTTCGAACTCTGTGACTTTGTGACACCATCTAAAACTATGTCATTTTTTGAAAGAGGAAAACAGTCAATTTAATTCATTCATATTAACAAAATTAAATTTTGTGTTCCCCTTTCTCCATCGAGGCCAGCACATAAGTATTGCATATACGTGTTTAGTAAATTCTATTAAAACCCATTTTATCATATATTGTGAGTAGAACACACATGCAAATAAAGGGGTATTTTGAATACAACAGATAGGTATATAAAGAGTATGTAAATATAACATATAGATATATAAAGGATATGTACTGCTAACAGTTGGGTATATAAAGGGTATGTGAGTATAACAAATGGGTTCATAAAGGGAATATGAGTATATCATATGGGTATATAAAGGGCGTGAGAGTAGAACAGATGGGTGTATAAACGAAAAGCGAGTCTAATACATGGGTATATAAAGAGTATGTGAGTAGAACAGATGGGTATATAAAGGGTATGTGAGTGCAACAAATGGGTATAAAAAGGGTATGTGAATCTAACGGATGGGTATACAGTGGGTATATGAGTCTAACAGATGGGTATATGGAGGGTATATCAGTCTAACAGATGGGTATATAAAGAGTATGTGAGTACAAAAGATAGGTATATAAAAGGTATGTGAGTATAGGATATGGGTGTATGAAGGATATCTAAGTAAAAGAGATGGGTATATAAGAGGTATGTGAGTACAACATATGCGTATATAAAGGAGAATTTACTATTAAAATCAATATTGATACAACACATATTCTGTAAAATTTTATCACATTTAAAAGCCTCTTAAATTTTGATTGATAACTGTTTCTGCGATACATTTATTTTCAGTGTAAGCCTTTAAATTTTGCATGTGATTAAAATGGTCTATCAACAGCTTATTCCGACTTTTATCCATTCCTGTAACAAAAGTTATTTTCCAGTGGAAAAAAAACAAAGCAAACACAGCACCTGCTATATTTGCACTGAAGAGAGAAAACGTGTGCTATATTTTTAAAGGGAATAAAACAAACTGCTATATTTATTCAACATGTGCTATATTTATTATAAAGACAAAAAAAAAAACATGTTCTATATTAATTCTAGAGAAGAAAAACGTGTTATGTTTATTTTAAGGGGCGACATGTGCTATATTTATTCCAGGATATATTAATGGAATCCAGAAACGAATTCATATCAACCATTTTAAGGCAAACCCAATATTAATTTTTATACGACTAATTATTTTTGTCTCTCTAACGCTTCTGACCAAACTAAGAGAAAATAGGATCTAGCTCTTGGAGTACCTTGTGAGGTGGGGTTAAATCTGCAAAAAAAGTGACAAATAGCTTTCCCCATATATCTTCCCTAAACGAAACCACTTTGATCAGTTTTAGCTGATCGATTGATATCTTTATTTCTCCATATATTACAATGAGTACAATAACGACAGGAAAAGGCGAAACAAAGGAAACATACTTATGCCTCTGTGCAGTATACGCCGATACAATTTTGTAAACTACATTAATTCAAAAATGCGTTTCAAATTCCTCGAATATAGTTGCGGTTTATCAACTTGTAGAAGACAAATCATTCCAGCTTTTGTTTGCTTTGATGATAAATCCCAAGATTTGTAAGAAACGATTATTGTTCTAGCATAAAATTGGCCAGGACCTTTTAGAATAAAAGAAAAACCTCATATATAAACCCATCTGATCAAATCATAGACTTTTTATTATTCGGACTGAAGGTTCAATTCATACCAAAGACTTACAAAAATGGTACTAGCAGCTGCCTGGCTTGACGCTCAGCATTAATAGGTTGGTACTAGAACTGGTTGACCTAGTGTCAGGATAATGTAAATGGGTGTAACATGATGCTGCAAGTCTGCTGCATGATGCTCCAGTGCTGGACATCACTATAAACTGCCAGACTGCAAACATCGTAGCAATATAATTGGAATTTTTTTTAAAGCTACGTCAAAAATCCAAATCACACACACACACACACACACACACACACACACACCACTGTGTAATTGAATAGTACCGTTAAGCTGTGTGATATGATTAATTTCATTAATGAACAGGCTGATTTGTAGCAAACCCGCTGGAAGGTGGAATTTGCTCAAAATGTGAGGGTTAGTTAAAGTAAATTCAATAACTTTTGCAATGATGAACATTTTATATTTAGGAAGAGAAACGCGATTATTATCAAAATCTTTCTATAATTAATTGTTCGAGTTAATGGCTTCCTTCGCCGTTGTAAAATAATTTTCTGAAATGGGAAAATAATATAGCCTGACTTGCTTAACTCGATTGGTTTCTTTTAGGTACCTCGGTATTTACTTTTATATCAAATATTTTTTTGGGCCATACGTAATTCAAATCATGTCCTGTACACACATCAAGAACGACGCCTCTTGCCCTAGGGTTGCTTAGAATATTATGACATGCATCAAATTCTTGATGCATGAATAAGATTAAATCACACACCCCCCCCCCAATTGATAAATCATTACTAAAACGTGTTATATCCTACTTAGTTTCTAGATGAAGCTTTGTATTACCGCTCTTTGGCCCATATATGCTAATTAGAGAAAATATATAATTTTGCATTAACGTGTCTAAAATTAATTAATTTATTACCAATATGATGACGTGAAAATGTATTATTTAATATAATATCCGTCCATTCATAACCTAAGATTGATCACTTCAAGTTCTGTCATTGCTGAATAAAGATGATATTTTGAAATAGATAATTTTAATATTTATTGTGATTGAAATTGAATCCCCTAATCCCTGACACCTCATTAAAACATTTTGTATCTTCCATCCATTAGATATAAATTTTGCCGCATTAAGGGTATAGGTCATGCTATTTTATAATCATTATAAGACAACATTTTGCAAACTAGATTTTTTTTGTTTGTTCTGCACGTCTACATGTAAAACAAATCCAGCTAGGAAATAGGACCTGAAATCCTGAACATTCAGCAGATATCACATTTCCTATTTCGAAACATACGGACATTAAGCAGAACAGAAAATCGATAGAACCAATTTAAGAAGGAAAGATAGCAAATACGGTTCAATGAAAACGCTAATTCTACACAAGCTGTTGTTAAGAAATTCAAGTAACAGCTGACAACACTTTTGTTGGAAAGCCAAAACATCTGGCTTCCCAGTGGGTTAACGATGGCTCAATTAGATAAGGATCATTTTAAAACAAATTACGCATATAAACCAGTCAATCAGAATAGTTTAGCTGTGCTAAATTTGTCTTAAAAAGATTAACAATCAGCATAACCTAGAAGTAAAAACTGTGATACAATCCGTGTTTCGTATCGGCAATTCAAAAGTGGTTTGAGAATGATTGAAATTAAATCATTATTTTGTATTGTTTTGTAAAATAAATATTGGGGGAGGGATGGATTGGGGGTGGGGTGTGTGACTGTGTGCGGTTTCTATTGTACATTCTGAGCAAATTGATTTTTTTAGATGCATTGATTGATAGATGTCATATTTTTGTCAATAGTTTCTTAGAGTGAAATCTATTTTAATGTTTCCTTATCTTTGATATTGTCTTTAACCATTAACTTTGATACCGTGTTCTTACTTTTAAAGAACCTCTGATTGCTTTAAATGATCACTCCTCGGCTCTCCACACTACATTGTGCTCTAGACTAAACGAACTGGGACTACATTCATCATCACCTAAATGTAAACAGAAGCGAAAAAAGAAACGTTGTTTCAAAGCTGGCCGGCGTAGAACAGGAAGAAGAATTCCAGTTATCTCCCTTATTTCGGCTCAACAATTTAAAAAAAACTCGACCGTTAATTTAGATAACCTAATTCAAATCCCTATTAATTCGTCAACCTTTGTGTCAACTATCCAAGAGATACCTCTGCGGATTGCATTATTCAATGCCCAATCAGTAGGGCCACCGGAAAATGCACAGAAATAGTAAATTTTATTAACGACCAGAATATTGACGTCTTTTTCCTGACAGAAACATGGCTAAAAACATCAGGCGATGAGCCCAAGTGTGCGAATCTAACACCCACTGGTTACTCCATCAAATCGTTCCCGCGTAATTCTCGCGGATGTGGAATTCCTGTCATCACAAAGAACTTCATGATAAAACGTCTTAACCACACCACAACATTCAATTTCGACCACACATCGTTTGAACTAGTCCAAACCACACTCAGACTGGAGCAAAGGTCAGTCCATTTTTTCTGCCTATACCGCCCTCCTCTTAGTAGAGAAAACAAGCTGGCTGAATCTCTCTTTTTGGAGCAGTTTCCGAATCTCCTGGAGTATGGAAATTCGATAGGTGGCAACCTGATTATTCTTGGAGATTTCAACTTTCACTTTGACTGTCCCGGAAACCCAAACACATCAAAACTCATAGATTCCATTAATGTTTTCAACCTCAAACAGTCAGTTAACCAACCCACCAATAAACATGGTCACATTTTAGACTGGATTCTTCATAGACCTGATGATAACATTCTACGGTCCTCCCTGGTATCCCATGACCTTGCATCAGATCACCTCTGCATTATATGCTATCTTGACGTATCAGTCCCTAACCCTCCACGTTTATGTGCTACTAAGAGATACCGCCGTATGATAAATATAACCAAACTAATGCACGACATCCAACCTAACAACTTGCTTACCTCCTACGGCAGAACAACTCGATAACTGCCGGCGTTCATTGCTCCACAAAAATGCCCCAGCTACCAAGTGCAGAGTATCAGTTCAAAAGTATTCTCCATGGTATAGCAGTGTTAGTGACCAGCTTCGCACTCCTAAAAGAGACCGCCGTAAAGCTGAGAGGCTTTGGCTTTCCACCAGACTCACTATTCAAAAGCAAATCTATGGAGCCGCTAAGAAGAATGTCACAAATATAGTCCATGCAGCGAAATCAACCCACTACAGTGCTAAGATCATGGGAAGTTCCAGCTGCAAAGAGCTCTTCGAGAATACTAACAAGCTAATGTCAAGGAACAAATCTACACCACTTCCAACTACCTTCTCTCCAGTCGACCTTCCGGGCATGTTTGCAAATTTCTTCCGTGACAATGTACAAACCATTAGAGATAAGCTTGACACCACAATTTCAATTGACTCGTCGTCACCATACAGTTGGGATACATAATTTGAGCGGCAACTATTAGCAGCATTTGAACCTGTCTCTATGGATTTCGTACGTACAATCCTGATGAAGAGTGCACCAAAGTCATGTGAACTTGATCCAATTCCAACATCACTGCTGCTGTAGTGCTTAGATCCAGTATTGCCTCCACTAACTGATGTTATTAATACCTCTCTCTCATCCGGGGAATTCCCATCATTTTTCAAAACTGCCATTGTAAAGCCTCTGCTGAAGAAACCAACACTAGACCATAACGATTTAAAGAACTACCGCCCAGTTTCTAATCCCCATTCATATAAAAAATCTTAGAAAAGGTTGTTCTATCCCAGCTTGTATCTCATCTGAATTCAAACAGTCTTTTTAGCAATGTACAATCTGCATATCGCCCTTGCCACAGTACTGAAACTACTCTTCTAAAAGCCGAGTGGTCTAAAGCGCTCTCCGTTACAGATCACTGCCATCTCACCTCTGTCTGCGTGGGTTCGAGTCTAGGATTCGGCCAATGTGGGCATGTGAGAAAGTTTGCCAGTAGCTTGTCGTGGGTCGGTGGTTCTTCCCGGGGTTTTCCAGGGTTCTTCCTCCACCATTAATACTGGCCACCATACATAGCCTATCATATGCTGAAAAATGGAGTTAAACCCCACAACAACAACAACAAATTCTTCTAAAAGTAGTTAATGACATTCTCTCTGCGTTGGATAGCGGAAAGATTACAGTCCTCACCCTCCTTGATTTGTCAGCAGCATTTGACACAATAGACCGTGATATTTTACTTCACCGTCTCCAGCATGCATTTGGCATTCATGATACAGCCTTACTGTGGTTCAAGTCCTACTTGGTCAACAGGACACAAATTATATCTGCAAATGGAATACACTCCAGCCCAGTTGATCTATTTTGTGGTGTTCCACAGGGGTCTGTTCTCTTCATTCTATACACTCAGTCGCTCTCAAGTGTCATAGATCATCATCCAGTGTCTCACCAATTGTACGCTGATGACGCCCAAATATAAAAATCTAGCCACCCAACTGAAGTTGATGCTACCATCCAAAGTGTAGAGAGGTGCATTTCTGATGTGAAATCATGGATGACTTGTAACAAGCTGCAGATGAATGATGTTAAACTGAGGATATTCTGGTCACAACACAAAGACTTTCTCATTGACATCCTTTACCTCAAACAATAAATACCAGCAACACCAACATTAAATTCACACAATCAGTACGAAACCATGGTGTTACTCTGAACAGTACTCTTACATTGCACCAACATGTCATGAACATATGCAAGGCTGCATATCTTGAGCTGAGACGCATCAGCTCAGTTCGCAAATATCTTTCAGCTGATGCCACTAAAACACTTGTGTGTTCATTAACACTTTTAAGACTGGACTATTGTAACTCAGTTCTGTCTAGTTCATCTCAATATCTGCTCCAGTATCTTCAAAAAGTTCAAAACACAGCTGCTCGGATCATACTTAGAGTACCACGATCAGAGCACACCTCCCCGCTGCTCTGTACCCTACACTGGCTATCCATTCGATCCAGAATCAAACACAAAATTTGTTCTCTGTGCTATGTTTCTCTGTCGGACTCTAGTCCAACATACCTATCCGACCTCACCCATTTGTATACACCAGCAAGATACTTACGTTCCTCTTCTGACAATCGTACACTCATTATTCCCACTATGAAACCAAAGTCATATGGACAGCGTTCTTTTGCATACCAGGGCCCAGCAACGTGGAATGAATTGCCCACTGAACTTAGACACAAAGACACAGTGATCCCATTCAAGAGTTCTCTCAAAACTCACTTATTTCGACTGCAAGAACAAACTTAAAGACCTAATAATGTTTCCTACCTTAAATATTCTCAGCATGTTTTTTTATGTTTTCTAATTTTATGGTGTTTGTTTTGTAATCATATCATTATATGTTTTTTATCTTATAGGTGTTGTCTAATGTTGTAAAGCGGTTAGAGCTTCTAAAGATAATGCGCTATACAAAGTCCTCATTATTATTATTATTATTCATGCTTGTAATCTAACTTTGATACTGTGTTGATACTGGTAAACATGAACGTTGATTATGTTTTCATACTCGTAATCTAACTTTTACCCTCGAAGTCAACCATGTTGTGTCAAATTAAAAAGATAAAACAGAGTGGTTCATCATTTTAGATTAAATTCAATACTGACTTTGGTTTTAGCCAGTCCTGCAGTTGGAAAAGAGGAAGAGGAGTTCCATGAGGAGAAATATCAGTCCCCTTCCCCTTTTTCTTTCAACAATTGACGGCTAGGTTTCGTGGGTCTCTCAACTAGCACACATCTTTCCAACCTATCGAATTGCATTTATATAATAAAACATTCTTTTTATTCCCGCCTCATTCCTAGAATATCCTAAATGACTCGTACTGTTTTTCTTTCTAAAATTCGTCAAACATATCAATATGAATTCACTGTAAGAACAATAATGTCAGTTTCTTCCATGTAGAAAAATGTAGGTAGGCGTGATCACACCGTTGTGATACCAATCGTGTTATGGGACAGTAAGTAAGGAATTCTATTAAAGCAATTTGATAAAAAATCTAAAGTAATCAACCACACATGAACGGTATACTTAACATTCAGATATGTGCAGATATACATTTCGTAGGATTATTTCTGTAAATTTTATTCCGGTTTCTCTTGCTCCTATATACCAGTGGCGACAGGGCTTAAAAATGGAATGAAAATAAATTCATACACAGAAAGACTTAAGCAGCGTGGGGGAGCGGGCAGACCTATTTGGGCGTTTTTAAAGGTCCGTTTCTAAAATCGAGGCCCTAAAATATGTTGAGATCATGCATTAAAAACTCCGATCCGAGCCTTCCGCGACGACATTGTGAGAACCACGGGAGGGGGTTAGCAGGGTGTATTATAAAATAACTGACTTATCATTGATGTGCAATTAAATCGTTGTTATAACAATACTAATGAGTGATTCTGCGATCCCTATGGAATCTCGTACAGCTAAACAAACTCGACAACGACTTGAGGCAACTAAGAAATATCTTTCCGTTCGTGATTCGGTCAAACAGCAGCTACAATAGCGTCAGAACACTCAAATGGAATTTACGGATGGTACCGAGCAGCTTTTCAAAGAAATTTTCGCACCATCCCAAAATTTAATTTACAACAACTGAGGCAGCACAAAAAGGCTCTTGAGACATTATCTGCTGATATTCCTAGTCGTTTTCATCCAGCTCAGTCAGCACCCCAGCAACCCGAAGTTCAACCACCACCAGCGGAATCAACACCACGTGTTATAACTAACATAATATATACATTTTCAGAGGAAGATATTGCCGCTATCAGGGATAAAGACCAAATACTTGATATTTCCACGTCGGATACAGTCGTAGAGATCAATATTTAAAACCCGAACATCTTGACAGTCAACAAATGCTGACTGGGTTAAAGATGCATATCGCGTTGCTTTTAATATTCAGCAAATTAAATCTAATGATTATAAAACAAATTCTTTAGCTCCTTAACCAAGCAATAGAGGAGCATGCTGCAAAAGTGTAACAGGAAAGGGAAGAAGAAAAAAAAAACGCGAAGAAACGAAGCGCCAACTTGAACATGCAGCAGAAGGAATATAAAATTAGGCGTAAAAATTAGATCTGAAACAAGGAAGGAAAAAGAAAAGCTGAGTCAAAGGCGCTCAAGCAACGCGCTCTAGTATAACAGCCAGATTCGCATTGCGAATCATCACCTGAAGAACATATCGGAGAGGGTCTAACCCGTGATGAGTTTTCACATCGTGGTCGTAAAAAATACATGGTGACGATATAACCCTTGAAATGGCGGTGATTAACAATAAACTTCTGATTGGTGGAAGACGAGCCTGCTATAATTCATCCGAAATCATTAGTGAAGCAGCTGAGAGTTGTCAGCGTCTATTCGCAGATGGCGTCAGGAACAAACACGTCTATCGGGCACTTATCGATGAGATTATTGATGATCACTACAGCGACTGATGACGACACAGTTAGATAGGTGATAAGAAAATAACATGGTCAAACACAATCTCAACAAGGACCTGAAATGGTCAGGGTGATACATTTCGAGATCACAAGTTTATAAAGTTATCTACGGAGATGGGATTGGCTATGCTGTTCATGATCTATTCAGAATGGTTGCACCAAAAGCGATCCCAATTGCAAAACAAATAGGAATGAAATCCATCGAAGATGCTCGCGACAAGACTATTGGCGCCGTTGGTGATGTTGCCGTTAAAGCATTATCGGCAGTCTGAAACAGACTCGCACGATTGATACGACGAAGACCGCAGCAAAACTGCGCAACACCAAAGTCATTCCAGCATGTGTCAGTAAAATAATAAATCAAGCTGCCAATGAACGACAAAAAGAATAAGCTGGCATGCCATCGTCCAGTGACCTTCGACTGACAAAACAACAAGCTGCTGAGAGAGAAAAAATATAACCGCAAGTCTGATAGCAGGTAGTGGTCTGGCTCGACATCGTTTTAAACAACAGTTTATATAATAAAATGTTCAAGCGTGTATCTGACCCCGCATATGACATGGACGCGCCCGTCCTCAAGGATGAATCACTGCGTGATTATCAGTATTATTCTTACAATGAACGTGTACCTGACGCACGTGGGGGAATCGAACTACAAGTCCATGATACAAGCAGGTATTTCTTGTCCTCCGAAGCATTTAATGAGATCGATGGTCAACTTTTGAAAACAGATAATACATAGTGTGGTTTTGGAGATCGAGAGGGTTTAGTTAACAATGGTGTTATGGAGCTATTTAACAGTGGTACATACATGATTGATAGAAAAAATATTGAATAATGTCTCGAAAGTGTTAACGTTGATACGACGATACTGGGTCTTGCAAGATATTCCAATGATAATTCACGGTCTGTTGGCCTGAGGATAAAGAGATCTCAAGAACCATCTGAAGAAGTGTTATTAGATTTTGGGAACAATCATGTCGCACGTGCGTACCACCGTTTGATGACATTCATGGGGTGTGATCAGAATGTTGATTCCGGTATGCAGATATCTCATTGGGATTTCAATATGCTATATTCAGTCTATTATTTCTCATTCGAATACTCGGATTTCTTTAGACAATCAGTCATTGACATCCATTTTCGTGCTAGTGTAGGAGCGCCACCAGCATCAGCTACTGGTTACAGAACAATAATTGTGATATTATCAGACAAAACAATGCAGCTCGAATATGTTGGTGGACGAATATGGGTTTGCTGATCCACCTGTGCAAAACATGTAATTGATACATTCATAACATTGTATAAGATGCCATATCAGCACGTCAATGTTACCATGACACCTGGTCAGATGAATAAGCTACAATCGGCATCAGCAAGAAAACCTGGAAAAACGATATCGCTGAAATCAACGGCGTTGCAGCGCCCATATAAATTATCGTTGACCGAACGTCAGATAAAACAATTTAATGACGCTAAGAAGTCATAGATTGGTATTAAACTCGATCTTTCCGCTAGTGCGATCAACGATACAATAAAGACTGGTAGTATATACCCACTTCTTGCAGCTGTACTAGCGCTGATTGCTGCTGAAGCTCGAGCTATTGAAACAGCAGCCACAATCGGCGATTTTGGAATTGTTGCCGGGATGGCATTGAAAAAAGCAACGGGGCAGGATATAGAGTCGGGCTTCAAGACCTAAGAAAACACACACAAATGGGATAAAAAAGAAACGGGATCTGCGACAACGAAGAACGTGGTACGGCTATGGTCGGTTCCTACCACAAACATTTCACAAAGCAAGTTTAAAACGCAAAGCGTTCCAATGTCTAATTTGGATTTACTTCATGTTAATCGGCGATCAAATATCAAAACTTTAGAGGAGTTGTTATGCGTGATCAGTTACAAGAACAACCAAACCGTATTAAAACAGGTCTCATTAATATTGATGGTCATTCTGGCCAGGTACTCACTGGGTTTCATACGCTCCTAAACCACGTAGTATTGTTTATTTTGAATCGTACGGATTGGCGCCATCAGAAGAATTTTAAAAATTCATAGATGGATTTGTCGTCCCGATCTGGTACTCAACATTACAAACACAGAAATTGACAGATCGGCCTATATGCGGCCCAGAAGCACTTGCTCGAATGCTTTACCTAGCGCTATATCAAGGTCATCAGCACCGCCGCATAAAGTCGTATACAAATAAACTAGTGGACGGCATAGCCATCCGTCGATTTAAACACGTTAATAATTTATAATGGTATATATTTAAGGAAGATTTCAAGCCGCTAGGATCAAAGGTAAAACCTGGTCCCGATGACACTGATTTGTCAGCGTATGAGACACGAGACGAGTTTGCTGATTATATGAACATCCCTGAGTTGGCAGAAATTAAATTCTCGTTTTCAGGATCAATATGGAAGGTGAAAGACAAACAATATTAAGTGGGTAGATATTATCCGGCGAATTTTAGGTATTTATCGATTTTGGAAGAATCAGAGACTCAAGCGTATAAGTCACGACGATCAGAAACGAGATCAATAAACATGTTGCTAGAACCGGCGATACAATGACCGGCGAACTTGAGATGAACGGAAATATAATTGTTTTTTTGAAGGAAACAGCATCAGACGATGACGAAGAAATACATGGACGGCAACAACGTCATTACTAAAAGTACATTAATCACGTTGAGAGCTGAGCATGATGTTCATGTAAACGCGTTCATTGATCTTTGCAGAAACTTTTAACGACTTGATAAAAAAAACTGCCGATGATCTCTTTGGAAACAGCACATCGTCGTCGTAGATCAAACTTCTATGCCGGCCGGGGATGCTGCCACATATTAACAGACCGTATTATGAGCGAGCATATCCTGTAACTGCCGTTATTCATGCGCTTTATACATTAAATGAACCTAATATCAATGTTCTTCAACAGATGAGGGGTGCTAGCACCCAGACTGGTTTCTTAAACTGCGTAGCTCAAATAATGACAGAATATTTTATGAACGTGCGTCGAGGAAATGGACTGACAGAATTACGCGCAAAGAGAATAAACAAATGGACCGAAAGTGTTTGAGAGAAGTTAGCTAAAATAGAAGACATTTCCACGTAGGAAACAAATCTGATAGTAGTATAAACAATAACCGACGGGGTTTTGTACCAATCCGGTAACAATCGACCACAACGCCTATATATATATATATATATATATATATATATATATATATATATATATATATATATATATATATATATATGCCTATTCATAATACAGCCTGAGCACGATGTACGGCGGCGCGTCCATGTCCGATTTCAAAATTATGTTTCGGCATTAACGATGCTGCCTCACCGATACATTGTTTGCCAGGATCAACCTGTAGCAATCGTGGCCATCGTAAAAGTCCACGGCGATAAATTCGTTCAAATGCGGCCACGACTTCAGTTGCTGTTTTAGTTGATAATGGTTCCGCTTCCTTGTATCTACTAGCAACTTCCTCTACCGTCAGCGCATATTTGTATGTGCGTATGTGTACCTTGTCGTGGGACAAAACCAAGATATCTGCCTGATGAACTTCGTTGCGGGTGCTAACATCAAACTGTCCACGCTGAATCGTTTTAGGCGGTTACAAATAAATTTGCCGTATTGCCTGTCGGGACAACCCGTCTGCAGCAACATCACGCTTGACACCTGCTGTGTCATCAAGTCTTCTAATCGCCGCTGTGCCTTTCCAGTGTTTTCTTGGACTACAATAAATCGATTCCATTATATAATTATCGGACAATGAATTGACCTCTCCGGGGGTTGGACCTCCGCCGCTCGTTTACCACTCATCGCAGATCTTATCAAACATTTGGCCAGTGACTCCCTTATATTTTTTTTATTGATTTCAGCTTGTCAATCAGATTGACATCAGCGATATGTCGTTGTTGCGGATCTTTATTTCTTTTATAAATGAAGTCATGAGCATAGTACGCTTGATCAATCGCATCCACTGGAAATTCGCAAGCTTTTGGTCGTTTTTCCTCGTCAAGTCTGCTATCTCGCTGGGTTTCAGGACCACAATAATTATATCTCGGAAGATGTTTTTCATCCGGGTACTTAGCCCGTGAAGTTTCTGGTAATTTTCCAAGTGTCGCTGTGATACTATCACCACGACCTTGCCCACTAGGATTGCATACAAAGTTAAATTTTTTGTACCTCAGTTTACGCACGTGCTTGAAAGTACTCGTTTACAATTCTTTGTCGTTTTTGCTCTATAATCCAATAGTATCAGTGACCATCTTGCATCGAACAAAATATAGACTCATGATTATACATACTAACATATTCCTACAACATGAAAGTGATTGACTTTTCAGCGACACAAGAACAAAAACCAATTAAGAGTCATCCAGCATTACCGAATTTTATCCGCGCCATCACTATCGTACCGTCTGGGTCTGGAAAAACTCAGTTGTTGATCAATCTGATAATGAAATGGCTCAAATGGACAAACTTTATTTAGCAGTGCCATCTGCAGACGACCATCGATGTTTTGACGTACTCTAAGAATTCAATGATATTGCAAATGATTCCATATCGCCCGATGAAGACGTTGTTGAATTTATCGTTTACGTCAATAATGCACCGTCAGTCGAAGATCCTGATGGTGGTATCGACAATCTTGTGGTTACGATGGTTTCATGCTTGACAAACAACACATCCATTCAGAATATTTTCACGAGGCAGGCATAAAATCTCGGATGTCAATTACGTTACGCAGCGATACGGTCAGATCCCTAAAGTGATCAGAGATAACTGTAATTTTTTAGATATCTTTAACGGCGTTAATACACATACGCTGTGAAACATTCATCAGACTTGGTGCCCAGGCGATATGGACATAAATAAGTTACAAACTTCTTTGCATATGCTCAGAAAACCCCATATGGATTCATTGCAATTAATTTACACGATCCAAGAACTCGATATCGCATTGGACTCGATAAGACGCTTGGTTGAGCTACCCGTCAGCACATCAATGATAAACCAGTTATTACATAACACACCCTGCTACCCCTTAGATACCTCCTACAAAGGGGTGTGTGTGTGTGTGTGCGGTCCTCATGATGCCGTCTCGAAAGGCTAGGATCGGTGTTTTTAATATAAGATCTCAACAGTTTTAAAAGTTTCGATTTTTGAAACGGACCTTTAGTACTGCCCCAAAAAGGCGGTTCATGGCCACCCAACCCAATCCATCTCCGATGATACTTAAGGGCAAGTCGCTTTTAAGAATCAATTGCCAGTTTTCTTTCCAAAAAGTTACTTATCGCTTGGAAAGTAACCCTCAGAGAAGGAGGAGGGGCGCGTGAAATAGAGACAGGCCCAGTGTTAAGCCAATCTTTTATTTGATGTACTGAACGTGGAATCGAATGACTATACCAGATCTATATAGCTTGGTACGTTATCAGACGTTTCGAAAATCAACTCAAAGACTTGGATTTCATTAAGCTTCATTTGGAACCATATTAATAGTAAGGTAATACATGAAAAGTCCACATACGACCTGTTTAAAAATTCCATCTGGTGTAAACTGACACGAAAGGTTCATATGTGATTCGTGCCGAAATGTATGTACTAAAAACTGACACTGAGCAGCATATACAGTGACCTCATTCAAGTTTTTATTTCGACGATAGAGAGATCTGAATCATATAAAATGTTTTGGTTTTTTATACTATTATTTTTTTTCTTTCCTCCTTAAGGCGCTGAGATAGCATATCTATTGTTTAATTATAACGGCGTATTATTTATTATTGTTTATATATAGAAGCACGTAATCTTTTTTCCAAAATCTTGAAAGGTAGTTGTGCAAAGTGCATCAGTACTTGCGTAAAAGGAGTGACTCCAATTTTCAGATTCTTCAGTGGCGAAAATAATCTTCATTTATGATGTTGTTTTAATGTGCTGAAATGATTAACAGTTTTTTTTACATCAAAACTAATCCAATTTTGTTCATATATTAAGCGACATTAATAATACAACTCCTATATGATTTGTATATAAACAACTCCAATTAACCTGACTTTTTAAAAAGTTTTTTCATAAAAAGTATAAAACTGCCTTGAGAATACATATTGAACCTCGCAACCGAATGCCTGAAACTACGATCATTTATATCCCATCCATATCATTTTTATTGCGCTAAGTTTCTGACAAGACTCGGTGAACATTTATTTTTCTGTTCTAAATTTCAGATGAAATTATCGACACAGAAATGGATTTTTGTATTTCTGGTGACCTGCATGGGACTTTTTATTGTTATACAAAGTGCAATTCTAACTGACGAAGCCAGAACACTTTATAAACGAACACTTGATTTAAACAAGGATATGATTTCTTTGAACTCCTCCAGGTCAAGGTTTAACTCGCACGACCCATCTGCAAACTCATCCGGATCTACTGAAGAGGGAGCTAACTCTAGTTTTACAGGCACTGAGCGTGATGTCTTTATCCGTAAAGATCGAAATCTTCACGAGTATGAAACTGCAGACTGGGAGAAAGATATTACTTGTTCTGATGCGGGAAGGAAAACGGTGGCAGAGGATCTTCTTTGTTGGGTATATGCAGTTTCACTTTGTTTACCATCAATTTTTCAAAACAAATATTTAAAGAATAGATATTTACAGGAAGAAACAGGTCACTTAGGAAAAACACAAAGTCCAAAAATCATCTGGATTGTAAAAATGTACTTGTCTATCTAGCAGTTTCTAACTCTCTTCCCATATGTATGTATGTATGTATGTATGTAGGTAGGTAGGTAGGTATGTATGACTGATTGACTGACTGACTGACTGACTTTATTTCCTCTTCAACAGAGATTACATCAGATTAATCAAATTCAGGATAATACAAGATCATAAAATAGAACAGAAAAGTGACAAAAATACAATAGTAATACTGTGTCAGCTACCGTATTGACAAAACGAAATATCTCAATACCTGCAATTATGCAAATCTGCAATCATTTGGCTGAGCATGGCACTGATCTTTTAACAGTTGCTTGATGATAATATTTCGAAAAGTTAATACGTCTATATTGTTATGTGCTTAACATTAAGTTCGAGATAGCAACGAAAAGGAAATGGAAAACTTATAACAGTGTAATTCTATATGTAGTTCTTTTCATATGACACATTTTATCTATGTATGTATGTATGCATGCGTGTATGTATGTATGTATATATGTATGTATGTATGAATGTACGCACGCACGCATGCACGCATGCATGCATGGATGGATGTACATTAACCTACCAAATCATACAACCTACTCTTCCATATTGAATAATATACCCGTACACTAACCTACCCAATCATACAACCTGCCTATGCATATCGAACTCTACCCGTACACTAACCTACCTATTCATAAAACCTGTTCATTTATATCGAGCATTGATTTCCGTACATTAACTTACCAAATCATAAAACCTGCCGATATATATCGAACTTATATTTCCGTACATTAACCTACCCTATCATACGATCGGCATTAAGCTACCTTTCTACTCCAATTCTCACGTAATCATCACGCCCTTTATTAGCATCGGATGTGCTTCAAAATTTGTATACGTAAATTTTGAAAATTTTAAGACTAGTAATAGGTTAGGGTCGCGGCAAAGAGATTATCATCTGATTCTTAGATTTCGTAATACCCAAGTATAACGGGACAACTAAACACATTTGCATTCTCCTCCATCCTATTACAGAAGAGACCGACTTTCTTGCCAAACTACAAAAACCCATGTTGGAACTCCTCAGATGGGCTGCGGTGTCTTCCATATTTTCACATCATCGGTGTATGTAAGACGGGCACTACCGACCTCTTTCTGCGTATGATACGACATCCGCAGATCTTGGCCAATAAAGGCATTTTGAATAAAGAGACCTGGTTTTGGGCCTGGAAACGCTATAAACATGGTAATATGCGCACGTGTGTGTGTGTGTGTGTGTGTGTGTGTTACATGATCTAAAACTCCGCAGTTCCTGAAATATATCATTAATATATGTATGTTTGGTACCCAACCTTGCCAACTCTATCTACTCCCCTCAATCAAGAGTGAGAGACACAGTATGAATAAGGTTGTATAATTGACGCCATAGCGCGGTATTTTAATGCAATCGAACATACATTTCGGCAAGTGCGCCAGCGTCTGATTATACTTTCAAAACAACGGAACTTTGTTATGGACCTGGATATATTAGTGCCACTGTTTACCAACTATCCTGAATAAGCATGCTACTTTGCAAGTAAAATACACCCAACAAATAAAAAATATAAAAAGAAAAATGATCAAAACAAGCAGATACTTTAATACAGGTGTGACAAGATGAACCGGGCTTTGGTCAGATAAACGATGATACGATGTTTATTTATAAATGATTAAATATACAAAAATTCTACACCCAAACCCGTGCGCATAAATTCCAAGACTGTACTTTGAACACAATGATGCGCACTGAATTAAATAACTGAACGCTAACTGAAATACTCTAACGAAAAATGATTCCGTTCCTAACTGGAACGAATTGTAAGATATAATATAAAACGAAGTCAACAATAATAAATTAAATGAAATTAAATAAAAATTAAATACAGAAACAAACAATAATTAAACTCTCAAACAATGATATGGCTTCGCTCAAATAGTGATAACTGGTTTCCTGTAAAGAATGACAATTTTTAACCTAAATAGTGATAACTGATTTATTATGAATTGGAGCACGTAGCTTGTGAAGTCCAATTAATAACTACAAGGTAATTTATGCCCCACCGCTCTGCCTGATGTTCAAGGAGCCACCACGAATAGTCCGTCCATCACGGTTTGCCTAAGGATCCGTAGAACCTTTAGTTCCCTGCAGACCCTTTGGGCTTGAAGCTTTGGTCCCTCACCACGAGATCACCAGTATCTTTCTCAGGGTCAGCGTCACTACCGACAGCAGCACACCGGGTATATACCAACCTAAATTAGCACCAGGGCTAAAACATCACCTACTGTACGGTGCTATCACAAAGATACAGCATAGTTCTGTCACTATCGCTCTATCTCTCTATCACTCCTTCAGCCCGTAACGCGTTTTCAGCTGAAAATATATATAAATCCGTGTAATAGAAGTGACACGGTCATTTATAACATGTAATGACACACGTGACACATGCGAGTAAGTGGGATTGATCATTTGATAAAAATTATATCATCGGGAATGCCGAATAAAGTTATAATAATAATCAGGTTCATATGTGAACTTGCATCTGACGAGAATCTTACAGAAATTGAAGTAACATTGTCTCGTTCCTTAATTCATGCAACATTAATGTGAATACAGTCCTTTTGTTCAGTTATATACTGGTGAACTTGAAAACGTACTATAATAAAATCTAACATTGCATTACAGTTCGGGACTACTAAAATGCACAATAAATATCAGAACAATAAAACGATGCAATACTATCATATGATACAGAGAGGAACATACAATTCACATGCATAAACTGCACCGCTTACTGACATGACCTTCCGTAATGTGAAGTTTGAATGTACCATGAGCCTACACTGGCTATGTTGCGATGCACGGCTTGTGATCTCAAGGTAAAATCGGTTTTTCTATCGTAAGCACTTCGCTCACGCACTTCTTAGTGAGTGAGCCGAACTCAATACATCGAAATAATGTATGATGTAGATAAAACACCCTCAGTTAACCGTGTAGACAGAAACGAAATCCAAGTACATTATATTCCCAATATTCATGAACAATAAATATACACAATTCCGTGACAACTGGTCTGACCACATTAGTAAATAGTTTGTAAGATTCTGAGGATGACAATTTTAACAATGATCATTGTGTGTAGCAGCTTGTTTGATTAATTTGGAGTTCTTTTTATGCTTTAGTTCCATTTAGATTGGGAGTAAAGTATAGTGACATCTTTTTAATCCCAGATGCGGTTTAATTTTGTTTACCAGTATAAAAGCACTTTTCGTTACTCATTTTAAATCCACCATTTTTGACAGCAACAAAATTCCGAGTTATCTAAATAACATACATTCCACTCTTTTCACAGACTGTATCAGTGATATTAATCTATAATAGCAATAGGCCGATTGTAAGGGCATAATTTGCGACGTCATCAGCTTAAACCGTAAATCTATTTATGATAATAAACATACGGCTAGGACGTTTTTCTCGGCTCTATGACGTAACCTTATCTGGTACCAATATTACAGGTGAAAAAACAGGAGCATGCATTCTTGTACATCGAGACTAAAACTTATGCCGATATTTTTATTAACCAAGCGGTCAGTAATTTTACATTTAAAATCAATATTAAGATCAAAATCAAAATCACATCTGACTTATAGAACGAGTTTTATTTTTTTAATATAAAATAAGCAAAATCACTCTTTTCAAACCAATGAGACAAGGTAATTCCAATATTAAGACCCCCAACCACAAGAGAAAAGCATCAGGATAGTAAGATACAAATTTGATAGAATTCTTCTTTTAATAACTCAACCACATTTCCCTCATTGTCAAGAGAATCATATACGGGATATCCTTGTGGTAACGTGGTCTTCCTATTCTTTTTTTTAAATGAAAGACAAGGTTTTTGGTTATAATGTTTTTATTTTCTGCTTGATTTATGTCGATGCTTCTTCACTCTTAAGTTATCGAGATTAGTTTTCTGTAACGGGGTGTGGATGTTACCAGTTATTATCTTCGTCTTTATTTTCTTCTGAAGTTTTGACTGCACAATGGGGTTACCTTGAAAATTAATACAATAATTAATTTAATACATAAATTAATAATTTTAATGTAATTAAAATTAATACATGGCCTTGGCTGGAAATAGCTTTTGAGCCTGTGTCCACCACCTGTCCATGGTTCATCATTATTAATTTCAAGGACATCCTGCATACACATTTTGATTTTCTCTTCCCATTGTTCCCAAGTTTTGGGGTTATAGGTTTCATCAAATCCACAGAATATTAATTTCTTTTCTCGGTACTGAGACTTTAAATAGTCAAGAGCATTAAAATTGTGTTGCAAAGCCGCTTAATCGTCCCAAATGCACTCTTGTTCCAAATATAGCTAAAATAATATTGTTGACTTCTCTGCTTAAACCTCAGTAGATAGCGACTGAGTGCATTGTTCTGGCTCTATACTAATTAAACTAACGTTATAGTATACCAGACTATGCAAGTGATTGTATTCATGAAACGAAACTGTAAATGTGTTAAGGGCCACGTGATAGATGGATCTTTCTGACCATAAGTACTTCCTCGCTAAATAATAATAATAATAATAATAATAATAATAATGATACTAATAATAATAATAATAATAATTATTATTATTATTATTATTATTATTATTTGTGTCTGTGTGTAAAGAGGTGTTTAGATCCTAAGTCTGAAAACATGATAATATGGCATGCATCTTTGCAAAAGCTATCACAAATATATCACAAATATATCACAAATTCACCCTTCCAACAACAAGGCACAGTATGTCCAGATCCATAAAATATTAACCTTTCGCATTCGTCGATAAGTTGAGCGATAAAGTAATGTCTTGTTCTTACATCATGCTGTTGTACTCTGTGCAGAAAACCATGTTCCATATTTTCCGTTGATTTGTCATTAATTAAACATTCTAAGACATGAAATATATATTATTAACTTTGACTTCAAAACGCTATCCATAGGGTCTAATATCAATATTGGTTCCAAACGTTACGGGCACACAAAATAAGAAGAAACATCTAAAATTGGATAAACTATTTTGTATGATAGGATACAAATAGTTAAAGGGGTAGAGTCTATTAAAGCAAAGACTACAGTTTAAAGTTGTAATACATAAAATGAAGTGTTTTGTGAGCCATGCTGCTTCTATTATTTTTCAATGGTATGCTCAGTGCAATAGAAAACATAACTAAATTTATAAATACTGCTACAAAGTTTTCTGCTATTTTAGTAATATTAAACAAGCAGTATTGCTTTTGTAACAAAGAAGACAGACAATATTATGCCTATAATGTAAAGAACATTTAAGTATCTTCATACAAATTCTTTCATCACGTTTAAAATATGGTATATACCGAATTGTCCACAACATACAAAAATAGACGCTGTACTGATTGAAAATATTCCTATAGGAATAGTCAGACTGCATAAATTTTAAAAGAACTGACGTAGTTAAATACTATTGGCTTTAAGTGTACCATCATTGGAATAGAATGACATAGTGAAATACAGTTGGCTTTAAGTGTAACATTATTGGAATGGAATTACATAGTGAAATACAGTTGGCTTTAAGTGTACCATCATTGGAATGGAATTGCATAGTAAAATACTATTGGCTTTAAGTGTACCATCATTGGAATTGAATGCCATATTAAAATACTATTGGCTTTAAGAGTTCCATCCTCAGAATGGAATGACATAGTCAAATACTATTGGCTTTAATTGTACCATCCTCAGAATGGAATGGCATAGTGAAATACTATTGGCTTTAAGTGTACCATCCTCAGAATGGAATGACATAGTGAGATATTATTGGCTTTACGTGTACCATTAATAGAATGGAATGACATAATGAAATACTATTGGCTTTAAGTGTACCATCAATAGAATGGAATGAAATGGTGAAATAGTGTTGGCGTTAAGTGTACCATCATTAGAATTTAATTACATTGTTAAATACTTTTGGCTTTAAGTGTACCATCATTAGAATGAAATAAAATACTGAACTACTAATGGCTTTAAGTGTACCATCCTCAGAATGGAATTACGTAGTGAAATACTATTGGCTTTACATGTACCGTCATTGGAATGGAATTACATAGAGAAATACTATTGGCTTTAAGTGTACCATCATTAGAATGGAATAACATAGTGAAATACTATTGGCTTTAATTGTACCATCATTGGAATGGAATAACACAGTGAAATACTATTGTCTTAAAGTGTAACGTCATTGGAATGGAATTACATAGTGAAATACTATTAGCTTTAAGTTTACCTTCATTAGAATGGAATGACATAGTGACATACTATTGGCTTTAATTGTACCATCATTGGAATGGAATGACATAGTGAAATACTATTGGCTCTAAGTGTACCATTCTTAGAATGGAATGACATAGTGAAATACTACTGGCTTTAAGTGTACTATCCTCAGAATGAAATGACATTGTGAAATACTATTGGCTTTAAGTGTACCATCATTATAATGGAATTACATAGTGAAATACTATTTGCTTTAAGTGTACCATCAATAGAATGGAATGAAATACTGAACTACTATTGGCTTTAAGTGTACCATCCTCAGAATGGAATTACTTAGTGAAATACTATTGGCTTTACATGTAGCTTCATTGGAATGGAATTACATAGAGAAATACTATTGGCTTTAAGTGTACTATCATTAGAATGGCATACCATAGTGAAATACTATTGGCTTTAATTGTACCATCATTAGAATGGAATGACATAGTGAAATACTATTGGCTTTAAGTGTACCATTATTAGAATGGAATGACATAGTGAAATACTATTGGCTTTAAGTGTACTATCCTCAGAATGAAATGACATTGTGAAATACTATTGGCTATAAGTGTACCATCATTGGAATGGAATGACATAGTGAAATATAATTGGCTATAAGTGTACCATCATTGGAATGGAATGACATAGTGAAATACTATTGGCTTTAAGTGTACCATCATTAAAATGCAATGACATGTTGAAATACTATTGGATTTATGTGTACCATCATTGTAATGGAATGACATGGTGAAATACTGTTTGCTTTAATTGTACCATCATTAGAATGGAATGACATAGTGAAATACTATTGGCTTTAAGTGTACCATCATTAGAATGGAATGACATAGTGAAATACTATTGGTTTTAAGTGTACTATCCTCAGAATGAAATGACATTGTGAAATGCTATTGGCTATAAGTGTACCATCATTGGAATGGGATGACATAGTGAAATACTTTTGGCTTTAAGTGTACCATCATTAAAATGTAATGACATGTTGAAATACTATTGGATTTATGTTTACCATCATTGGAATGGAATGACATAGCGAAATACTATTGGCTTTTAGTGTACCATCATTAGAATGGAATGACATGGTGAAATACTGTTGGCTTTATGTGTACAATTAGAATGAAATGACATAGTGAACTGCTGGCTTTAAGTGTACCATCTTTAGCATGTAATGACATAGTGAAATACTGACGGCTTTAGGTGTACTATCATTACAATAGAACGATATAATTTAGAACGAAAATACTTACTGTTGTGTATGAATTAACATGTCAATAAAATACGTGTTGTAAGAAATCTTTCACGTGACTTTTGACCATAAACCTGGTATCATGGATAGAAGATTACTGAACTCGTATCAATGAACAAGAAATTGTAAAATACATTATTGACATGGTATCATTCAGTGCATTCGTCTGATATAACTTCAAACTCAGTTTGATAACACATAAGTCATCCATCAGTCTTTGCTTATTATGCTCACAACTCGTCAAAGATACAAACCCTTAATAAAGACATTCGACCTTGAAATCAAAACCAGAGGGTCAATTAGACATCATAATGAAACTGTATTCCAAGTTTCATAACTTTCATCCACACAGTTAAAAATGAACAAAGACAACAAACAATCGCTAACTCATGATGGAGGAATATTTATCGCAGGACCATCGCATAAGCCTTTGTGATCTTTGACCGGTAGAGGTGAACGGCCACCTCTTTAGTGTGTGTGTGTGTGTGTGTGTGTGTGTGGTGAATATTTTTTTACGTAGCTTTAAAAAATTTTCAGTCACATCTCTACGACGTCTGCAGTGTGGCAGTTTATAGTGATGTCTAGCACTGGGGCATCATGCCGCAGAAACGTAACATGATGTCCCACCCAGTCACATTATCCTGACACCTGGCCGACCAGTCACAAATCTTCTTTGGTAACAAGCCATGAATAATGAACTATTATTTGAGTGTTTCTGACCGCTTTGCGAATCTAGTGGTGCTTTGATTGACTGGAAAGGAATACATTAGTGGTACTAGGGGTGTTTTGATCGAATGGAAAGGAATAAATTAACGGAGCTTGGGTTGCTTAGATTGAAGAGGAAGAAATAACTGAGTTGAGCTCTGAGTGGTTTGATTGAATAGAAAGGAAAACAAGAGCAGAGCTAACAGTATTTTGATTTAATAAATATGAATAAATGAGCGGAGCTATGGTTGTTTCAACTGAATAAGATGTAGTAAATGAGCTGAGTTTTGGGCGCTTGGATTGAATGGAAAGGGGGAAAAAGAGCGGAGCTTGGAGTGTTTGAACTGAACGACAAGGAGTAAAGGAGCGCGATTTGGGGTATTTAGGATGACTGTAAAGGAGTAAATGAGAGGAGCTAGGAGTGTTGTGATTAAATGGAAAAGAAGATATGAGCAGAGCTAGGAGTGTTTTCGTTGAGTGGAAATGAAAACATGAGTGGAAGCAATGTGCCTCAATTGAATGGAAAGGAATAAATGAGCGGAGTGAGGGTCGCTTGATTGAATAAGAAGAAATAAATACACGGATCTAGGGGTGTTTTTATTGAATGAAAAGTTAAAGAAGAGCGGAGATTTGAGTCTATTTGTTGAATGGAATGGAATAAGTGAGTGGAGCTAGGGGTGTTTTGATTCAGTGGAGAGGAATAAATTAGCGGAACTAGGGGTAGTTGGGTTGAGTGGAAAGGAATAAATGTGCGAAACTAGTGTGTTTTGGTTGAATGGAAAGGAACATATTAGCGTAGCTGCGGGCGTTTCGGTTGAATAGAAAGTAATAAATTAGCGAGGATAAGACTATGACAATGATCACAGAGCTAATGTTCTTGTTGCTGTTATTATTATTATTATTATTATTATTTCAGAAATATTTCACAAAGCGCGACTTAAGCAAGCGATGACTCTGGAAGACTTCCTTGATAGTTTTGACTCCAAAGCCATCAGAATGTATACTATCAATACTGACCAATACGAAGATTTTCATCCAATGGTAACAGGTACAGTTCGGCCAAACACTTATGATAAATATCAATAATGCAAGAGGGACGTACTTGGCTGAAAGCCACCTGAACACTTCGTGCGAAGACACTTGAGTTAGAATCATATATTCTTAGATTTACTGACTTTTCAGAGGCTTAGTGAATATTTGAACTACTATAAAGGTAAATATAGTTTGGCAGCTGAGGCTTTCGAGATTCAGACTAGCTATGCATCGGATTCATGCTCCACTTTTTATATGAAAAATGCTTCCAAAAGCAATGCCGATAATGAAAGAAATGATATAGACCTCTCTACTGGGTCTACTCGCTGGTTACAACTTAAAAAATAAACACAAATCACCTCACCGAGTTAGTGTTCTCCTCCATCTTCACGCTGATTCATTTGTTGAATTGGGAGACATTATGTGGTGTATAATCGGGACGTTTTCTTTTTAGGGGTCGGATCTTCAAAGCACTAAGAATATTGCCGTCGGGTAATTCTAGTGATCACGCAGCTCATACATTCCCTACAAATTTCTATTCCCATTACTTTGATACATTAAATATATATATATATATATATATATATATATATATATATATATATATATATATATATATATATATATATATATATCGTTGATATTATTTTAGCTCTTCGCTCGAAAATACAAGCAACCATTAATTTGTTCTTGTAAGTCGATTTTCTGCGGTCAAACCACACATACTGTGTACTTCGTACTGCGCAGTACGTAGTGTAAGGTGGCCTAAATTGCAGCACTGGCAAAGATCGACCTTTAATGGAAGTCTACTAACTCTTGCATGTGATGCCTGTGGATATCAACTAGGTCGTCATCAATGAACAGCAATCACATAACTAATGAGTACGGTGTAAGCGGTCATCAGAGAGTTCGTCGTACTATTGAATATGCTTTATTTAGTCATCAAAGAGTTCACGATACTATTAAATATACTGTAAGTGGTCATCAAAAAGTTTTTTTTACTATTGAATATGCTGCATATGGTCATCAAATAGTTCGTCCTACTATTGAATATGCTGTACGTGGTCAACAAAGAGTTTGTCATACTATTGAATACGCCGTAAATGGTCATCAGTCTGTTCATCGTACTATTGTATATTGTGTAAGTGGTCATCAAATAATTCAGCTTTTGCATAACTACTGCACCGCTCCTGCAACCTAGAAGACAGAGGATTCGCATCGGATGCGTGAGGTCGCGGGTTAGAACTCCAACCGAGTCATACCAAAGACTTATAAAAATGGTACTAACAGCATTAGGAGATTATTGTAAAGACTGATCGGCCTGGTGTCAGGATAGTGTGATTGGGTGGGACATCATGCTATATGATTCCCCAGTACTAGAAACCACTATAAACTGCCACACTGCGATATGACTGAAAAAACTGTTTAAGCTGTGTTAAAAATCCAAATCACACGCACACACACACACGCACACGCACACACACACACACACACACCAATTGTATACGCTGTAAGCGGCTGTCAAACAGCGATCTTACAACCACAGCATGTGCTATAAGTATGTATATTGATCTCATAAGACAGAATAATATCAATTGTATTGTCTCAAAACAATGGGATATCTGTTTGATTGGTGTGTGTGAAATGTATGGTGGGGCAATTTGTAATGATAAATGCAGGAAAACAATTAAAATTGGACTGGTAGATTGAATTATTTTCAGAAGACGTTTATTTTCAGGTCACGGTGATCCAATGGATTTTTGGGATCAAGCCAGCTGGAAAATGATTCCACAGAATGATCCCAGGATGGACGAACCGGTGTACACAACACCACATCTCGTTAAGCACGTAAATCCAGGTGTCAAGCTTATATTACTTTTAAGAGATCCGATTGAAAGGTGAGCTGATAGTCTAGACCAGACAAATGGTTCAAAATAATAAAGAAATGGGTAAGTTTGGGTGGGGTCTGTGTGTGTGTGTGTGTGTGTGTGTGTAGCAGAATATTATATAAAACCCTTGATTACATATAAAAAGATAAGGGTACAATGAATAAACGCGGAATATTCTCAACAAGTAACTAATTGTTAAATGATCTACGGAACCTGCATAATTGATTGCTGATGAGATGAAAATAACTACCGAAAACAGTTACCTCATTTTGCAGAAGGAATCTACGTATGTGTATAAAGTTTGAACCTCAATTCATTTTCATTTTGTCGCTGCACAAGTACTATCATGCAAACTGGGAGATAGTGAGCACCTACAAGGGACTTTGTTCTCAAATATATCGTGCGTTGCATATAATTCTCCTCATTTTATAAAATTCTCCTTCGACAGATTGTTTAGAAGATCCAAGCGTGATTGTCGGTCTTCCTACAGAGATGTTGTAAAGAACTTGACCAAATATTAAAATTACGGTCTATGGGAATTGAGGTAGTCGTCTGTGCTCATGTGATGCATAATACATTTCAAATACTTGGCAACGTACTCCTCCCAATGTTTTGTTGTTGCAGAAACGTTCAAGTTAAAACGTCAATTAATTGTGATGCGTAGGCTGTAGTTGGTACAATTACTATTTCATAAGTAGGCTGTAGTTGAGTTGGTAAATGTATGTCATAAGAAGGCTGTAGCTGATAAAGTTACTACGTGAGAAGTAGGCTGTAGTTAATTGATTTATTACCGGAATAGTAGGCTGTATTTGGTACATCTACTACGTGATAAGTACACTGTAGTTGATAAGTTACTACGTGATAAGTAGGCTGTAGTTGGTAAACTACTACCTGATAAGTAGGCTGTGCTTGGTACATCTACTACGTGATAAGTACGCTGTAGTTGATAAGTTACTACGTGGTAAGTAGGCTGTAGTTGGTAAACTACTACTGATAAGTAGGCTGTGCTTGGTACATCTACTACGTGATAAGTACGCTGTAGTTGATAAGTTACTACGTGATAATTAGGCTGTAATTGGTAAGCTACCACATAATTATTAGGCTGTATTTGGTACATCTGCTACGTGATAAGTACGCTGTAGTTGATAAGTTACTACGTGGTAAATAGGCTGTAGTTGGTACTACTACCACATGATAACTAGGCTTGTTGGTAAAGCTAATATTTGATAAGTTGTTACAGTTGAGATAAGTAGGCTATAGTTGGTACAATTACTGTGACAATTTGTGTCGCGTCATTTACAAAACGTTTGCTTGAATTCCATATCTGAAAAAGTTTCCCTTTAACATATACAAATAACTGACTGTTGCAATCTCACAGAGGTAGATCAGCACACATTTGTAGCGTATTTTCATAGATTTATTTTTTAAAGAACCTGCTCGATCTTTGCTAATAGCGTTGTCATATTTTCAGAATCGTCCTGGCCAATACGTGTTATTTATTCGGTCAGGGATTCGGTCAAAAACTATTTATGATTTTTAACTGTTGGGACGTTCATTAATTTGCCCTATCCACAAATTACATTTTCATTATATGTAATTTTAGTAATACAGGACACACGATCCTGAATATGCTGTACTTGCATCTCTTTAAGAGAATGCGGTTTATTTTCCACATTTGGAGTTATATATATATATATATATATATATATATATATATATATATATATATATATATATATATATATATATATATAATTATTTTATGGCTATTGTATTTTTTCTAGCCTTGTCGTCTTCAGAAAAAGGCGCTTACTCCTATTCTCAGGCATTGCATTTTCAGGCTGGTTTCCTCCCCTATTTGTAAACCTTAATAGTGATCATCGAAATGGCTCAATGTATTCGTCCTATTATAGCCTAGCGTGTTTGGTTTTGCATTTGTCGTACCTATCCCTTGATTTGTGTAGATGCCAGGATTATTTATTGTTTCTGTAACAAATTCCATTATGACTTCTTTCTAATCAATGAAGAGAAACAAAAGGTTTTCATGTATAGAATGTTTTTTATGACATGCATATTTCGACTCATAATTGTTAGCACAACTTTTTGGCGTGTGACGGTTGGGTCGTCAGTTAGCTATATGTATCATCTCCCATGGTGAGAGTGATATATCCAAACTTCTTTCACCAGTGACTATACTTCGTTCCTTCCCTGTCCTAGACAAGCATGGTCCAGCCGTTATGAATTATAGATGTATCCAATATGATCTATTACCACCCTATGAAAACACACACACACACACGCATATATAGTGCCAACCTTAGAGGAGCTCAGCAAAGCAATCGACTGCCTTCCAAACGACAAAGCACCAGGTAGTGACAGCATCCCGCCCGAAGCTATCAAACGTGGAAAACCAGCATTGATTAAACCACTGCACGAACTACTTTGCCGCTGCTGGGAGGAAGGAGTAGTCCCCCAAGACATGCGTGATGCCACAATTGTGACCCTTTACAAAAACAAGGGCGACCGCAGTGACTGTAATAATTACAGACGGATCTCGCTCTTGAGTATTGTTGGTAAAGTGTACGCCCGCATCATACTCAACAGGCTGCAGTTGCTGGCAAACCGTGTGTACCCAGAATCACAGTGCGGCTTCAGAGCAGGCAGGTCGACGACAGACATGATCTTCTCCCTACGACAACTCCAAGAGAAGAGCAGAGAGCAAGGTCAACCACTCTACATGATGTTCATCGACCTCACCAAGGCCTTTGACTTGGTCAGCACGAAGGGCCTTTTTGAACTTCTGAGTAAGATCGGTTGCCCCCCAAAACTCCTCAGCATGATAATCTCTTTCCATGCAGATATGAAGGGAACAGTCCTGTATGATGGATCCTCCTCAACCTCCTTCCCAATTAACAGTGGTGTGAAGCAGGGCTGCGTGCTGGCACCAACACTTTTTGGGATCTTCTTCTCCCTGCTCCTGTCCTACGCCTTCGACACGTCCACGGATGGCATATATCTACACACCAGGTCCGACGGGAGGCTGTTCAACCTGGCACGACTGCGCTCAAAGATCAAAGTGAGAGCTGTGCTCATCAGGGAGATGCTTTTTGCAGATGATGCAGCTCTTGTGGCCCACACCGAGGAAGCCCTCCAGAGACTGGGAGACCGTTTTGCTGTTGCCTGCACGCAGTTTGGTCTCACCATCAGCTTGGAAATAGCAAATGTCAGCGTGCAAGATACCACCATTGCCCCTTCAATCAAAATCAACGGTGTCACCCTGGAAGCAGTCAACAACTTTACCTACCTAAGGTCAACCATCAGCAACACTCTCTCGATTGATATGGAGCTGGACAGAAGGCTTGGAAAGACACACACCATCATGGCTCGATTAACGAAGAGGGTGTGGGAAAACAACGCGCTGACAGAGCACACCAAGGTCCGAGTCTACCAGGCCTGCGTTCTCAGCACCCTTCTATATGGAAGTGAGACCTGGAGTACCTACATGAGGCAAGAACGCCGGCTCAACTCCTTCCATATACGGTGCCTAAAACGCATCCTGAAAATCAGCTGGCAAGACCGTGTTCCACACAGCGAGATCCTGCAGCGTGCAAGTACCCCCAGCATGTACTCCCTGCTAATTAAACGCCGCCTTCGATGGCTGGGTCACGTCCAACGCATGGAGGATGGAAGGCTGCCAAAGTACATCCTATATGGACAGTTGGCCACTGGCATGAGAAGAGTCGGACGCCCCTCACTCCGTTTCAAAGATGTTTGCAAGAGGGACATGAAGGCATGCAACATTTCACCCGATGGCTGGGAAGAGCTGGCCGAGGACCGAGGCACCTGGAGACTGATGGTAAACAATGGCATATCAGTCGCTGATGCAAGGAGAGGCCAGTTGGCGGCAGAGAAACGTAAGAGAAAGAAGAACGCAGCAGCAACCACAGCAACGCAGACTTCTCAGTATGTCTGCACCAACTGCAATAGGGACTGTCACTCACGTATAGGCCTGCACAGCCACAGCAGACGATGCCAACAGAGACAGACAACACCCCAAGGGCGCTGTTCGCATGGTCTTTCGAGACCGAGTCGCCAATGATGATGATGATATATATGTGTGTGTGTGTGTATGTATATATATATATATCAGTTTTAGTATAAAGTAATTTGATATACCAATGCTATTGGTATATCAAATTGTGATCCGCCCATGGCGCAATAATACGCATACAAAAACATTCTTGGAACTGTGTGCTGTTGGCTCTATTCCTATAGATCAATGATGAATTTCCACTCATTAATCATTAGTGACGTATGAAAATAACGGATAAAAAGTATAATAATCACCGTTTCTAAATGAATTTTACATGGTACACAATTTAATCGCAATCCTTTCAATTTCCGTTTCCCCGTCCCCTCTCAAACACAAAGGACAAATTATGCAGAAATCTGGAGTGAGAGAGAAAAATAAATTGGGTTCGATAAAAAACATTCAAACTGAAATTGCACTAAGTAACGTGCAATATCATTCTTCATAAATGTACGTTTACACTTTCATTGGGACCTCTCTAAAGTGTTTATATACTCAATGATACAAAGTTGCAATTGCCAGTCGACACAGTTTGGTATATGTCTTAGTTACGGGGATCACATATATAATGTATTTAAGGCTTTAATGATGTTGTTATTGTTTCTTAAACCTATTGTAGGGTTCTAAAAATCGATTATTATTAATTAAATATGAAAATATCAAAAGGCCGCCCCTTCTTTCTGTTGACCATCGTATCAAGCTAATGGCGAAAATTCATGAAAAGACGAAAATAAAGGATTTTCGCTTATGTAATGCCACAACGACTCTGGACCTATGAAGAGTGATGGTAAATGTTAAGTCAAACCGACGAGAGAGAGAGAGAGAGAGAGAGAGAACACACTGAGACACACACATGTCGGGAGACCTGTGATTACCATTGATGAATGACTTTTATTTTGGGAGCCCGACCGATTGTTACTATTAGATAAGTGAAGTATTTTTATCTAATGAATCCATACCCCGCCTTCTCTCTTTCTCTTTGATGTACTTTTGTGCCAATATATTTGTCAAGCAGTAATAATAAGAAAGTCATTGGACTTTCTGCCTGAATATGGTAATGGAATATGACCAGAAATGAATTTAAAACGTTTCAGGCCTTATAAAAAAATTATAGAGATTGGCAACATAGGGCGCATTTTGTTATAGTGACAATCGGAAATTTAGGATAGACCAAATTCTCAACCTCCCCTCTGAAACTTTATTATTGATTTATAAAGGACAAACATGTGGCCATTTCTAACAAAGGAGTTCTCCATATCGATAGAATATGAAAACATGGTGGCCCTAATGTTCATTTCCCTTTGCCTCTTTAGTCATGTATCATATTGAACCAATGAATATTTCTAACGAAGGATGTCCTCTTGTCCCCAGAAATCTAAAATAGTGGTGGTCTAGTTTTTATTTACCCTTGGGTTTATGAGTTAACAACAACGGTAGCCTAACGTTAGTTTCTGATTGTCACCAAGTGCCTTAAAAACGAGGACCTAATATTAATTTCCCGTTTGGTTCTAAAATCATTTTACTCTAACAAAGGATTCCCGTTTGTCATTCAAGTCACAGTTTTCGGTCTCGAGTGTCATATTTTAAACCAAGTCTTATAGCCTCAGTGTTAAATTACTATTAGAGGCCAGAACAACTCCAACAAATTAAGCACCAAGTTTATCTTTAGACTGGGTATATAGCTTTAATTAATGTTGCTTTTTTATTGATTCTTCTACATATTATAGGATGGAAATTTATACCCTGGACCATTCTATGTTTAGCATTATCAGTTTATGCCCAAGTTAAATTGTACTTTTGGCAAAATATTCTTGTACTGTAATTTAAACCAAATATGGAAAAATGTTCCTAAACAGAATGTAGATAATACAATATCCATAAAACTGTATTCTACTCTGTCCAAAGCTTTCTCCTGATAATAAGGACCATGATCCCATTATCTCATTTCCATTTTTAAAACAAACCTTTAACTTTTGGATATTTAATGTATTATTTTTAATTGGTCTGACATTTCTCGACATCTTTCGATTAATGTTTACTATTTCATCTATATATTATTTAATTTTGTTTGCTAATATTTTACTTTAAATTGTGTAATCTGTATTTAACAAGGATGATGGTCTTAAGTTCTTAAATTCCGTTATATGGTCTTTCCCTGTACATATAGGGATTTTGCCATTTTTCATAGATGATGACATTTTTCCATTCAACAAAGTATTATTATATAGTATTTCTAAAAATGGCATTAATTATATTTCATTTCTTAAAATTTAAAATCACAGTTAAGCAGAACCTGGAAATTTTCGTTTATTTCATGTTTTTTTTTCTCACATTTTTAATTTTGTTCCTTCTTCCACGTTTGCTGCTTGATCACTTTGATGGTTCGTTCTTAGTTTAAATTCCATGTTGTCACATTCTCGAATAGTATTTCATCATCCAATAGTGTGCGTATTCAACGTAATTTAGTTTCTTTTCGCAGATTATTCAGCAATTATCTTCATGGAGCATTTGGCCGTAATTCCAGGCAGTTTAACATTCATGTCTTATCCAGCATCGAAAAATTGGGACAATGCTCGAAGAAGCGATCTGTGAGAGCATGTCTGTATACAGAAGAAATAATCAAAACACTAAAAGTGAGCAATTTCATTGTGCCTTTTATTGTTCGAGATCGCTTATTTGTTTATCTTTTATATCCTGTCGGGGGGTGGGGGCGGCTAACTGAACTTAAATATTGAAAGAAGTGCACATTATTGTACAAGTTTACATGACAACTATTGACCTGGATCTAATCTGTACATGCTTTTCATATTTTCTCATTCCTTACCCATGCCACTACCTGTCAAACTGTTTTGCCTATTAAATATAATTTCTGTCTCCTGTCTAACGCGAGCTTAGGAGCTGAAATTCTCAGTTAGTCAGATGGGTTTGAGTTGTGTAGGCATACAAGTTTATTCTCACAATCTGGATAATTCTGCTGGTGTAACGCATACGTTTCGGGATCGTAAAACGTGCAACACAAATAACAAACCGATATAATTGGATATGAATACACAACGGATGTAAATCAGTCCCAGCATCATTACACCATACTGCATCTCTCTCCTTAGGGTGAAATCTTTAGATGAATATTACTAGTTGAACTTTCGAACATACGTTCCGCCTGTTCCAGCTCTCTAATGAAATCTGTCGAACCTTTCCCATCTCTCTAATGGAATCTGTAAAGCCTGTTTCATCTCTCTAATGAAATTTTTCAAACCTGTCACAGCTTTCTAATAAACTTCGTCAAACCTGTTCCAGCTCTCGAATGAAATCTGTCGAACCAGTCCGGGTTCTCTAACGAAATCTTTTAAAAACCTATCCCATCATTCTAACGAAATATGTCAAACATGTCCCAGTACTCTATTGAAATCTGTCAAAGCTGTTTCCATACCTATGGTAGTGAGCTGTGGTGTCGCATTGGTCAGCGTGCAGGACTCAGAATCTGCGGGCTACTGGTTTGAATCCTGCCCAGATCATTCTCTGTTGACTGCCGTGGTGCAACAGTCGACAAGGGACTTGAAAACCTTTGAGTAGGCATTGAAAGCAATTCATGTTCCGATGTGCCTTTAATCACCTATTGTTAAATCACTAGTTATTTGTGTATAGTCATCTAGATGTGCATACTAGAGCCGAACTCACCCTGTCTTGGTGTGACAATGTGTTAATATACTTGGGCATCACATAAAGTTAATAAAGACATACTGGCATTATGGTTTATTATTTATCTAATTTCAGACTCCTATCTCTGCCAGCTTATATTCTATACACCTAAAGGAGTGGTTAAAGGTGTTTCCAAGAAAACAGATTTTTATAATGAGGACGGAGGATTATTCTAAAGATATTGCCGGGAGTCTTCTAAGAATATTCCAATTTTTGGAATTAGGTAATTTTACTACATGCTTTTCAATGTATTTTTATGCTTTAAGAACTGCTACCCTCATTTTCCTATGTGAGTAAAGTGATTCTTATAATTTGTATTATTACGAATCTATGGTCATAAACTAAATACCAGAAAGAAGCGAAACAACCAAGTTTTGTAAAACTTAAAAAACAATTAGTTATCAAAGTTAATGAAATGGTCATGGAAGATGAACTGATCGTATTGTGAATTAAATCCAAAACAATCGTAAAAAGTTATATTCAAGTCGAAACGAATTAAGATCCTCTAATGTGCTTATCACAATGGCATTGTCCTAAACTCCTTTGAATAATTTACATTTGTCCGAGAACAAAGTTCTAGTCCAATAAGCAATTTTTAATTCCAATGAGCAATCCTAGCAATGTCTCTACTCAGATTATCTAAACAAAACATGAAGCACACCTGCAGACTGATTGAAACATATTAGATAAGAATATGAAACAGGAATAAATTTGATTCCTCAATTCTTTCTGTAAATACATATTCCGCCTATATGTCGCAATGTACCTTACGTGACAGAATGTACTAGTCAGTCTAATTTTTCACAATACCTGTTCACGTGTCCTCGCCCATCCGATGGGACATAACTTAATTCTTCTAAGAACTAACCTGACTCTCCAGCCAAAATCCCAAACTTGTAAATAGTTTTTCTTTTTAGAAACTTGCCAATATATGTGTATAGATCCTTTGCAATCCAAATGCACTTTTATATCTCAAAAAATGTATTTATCCCCGTGTAAAACATTAGCTATGTAATATCTTCTTTATAAATTTGCTATCAAGCACATAACTTTCATATAATATAAATACAGTCAGATACCAAGGGTTACGAAACATATCACAGACCCACCCTGTGAATGTTTAGTGTCAAGACTTTTCAGATCACTCTGGGAACGTTTAGGGTCAATGGGAATTGAACATGTGGAATATTGGACCTGTTTAGCGGCAAGGGAAAATGGGGTTGTTGGATAGCGATAATAAAAATGGAATAGTTTATGTGACGTAACGGTACTAAACATTGGTAACACTGTAGCAATGGCCTGACCTAAATACAAGCTACTATAGGGAGAGACAAATACAGGAGAGATATATACATAGACATATATAACACATGCAACACATATACATAGATTGATGAACATCAATCTATCATACCTTAATTATGATATCGACTATAAAAAAATTAGGCAAGAAAGCAAATATTTTCCAGGCATATGAGTGGCCCCGAAAAGTACTTTTCGGTTTCTTCTATTTTCTAATTCCTTGTTTTCATCCACCAGCACCTCAATGTTTTCATAACATGTTTTCTCTTCTTCTCATTCTTTTCCTCTCCCTGTTTCTCCTCCCTCTTTCCCTTCCCTTTTTCTTCCTCTTCTGATTCTCCTCTTCTTTTTCCATTTTTTCGTTTCGACTCATTCTTATTTTATCTTCTACGTCCTCTTTTTCCTCCCTTTCTTGTTTCATAAGCCCGCTTAGTTTTTCCTTAGACTTTCTCAAGTTGTCGATCTCCATTTTGACTCGATGTGGGCTATACGAATACTAATCCAGATCCAGTTTAACTAGAATATCTTCTATTATCTCAAATTTATCCACGACTTCCTGCAACGTCTTCATTTGTCCATTGTGTTTGAAGCCATCACCTGTGATTATTCAATGCTGAAAGGCGCGAATGACTAACGCTCGACTTTATATTTGTCAAGCACGGACCGGAACGAAACTATCCCTTACAATAACTACAAAGTATCTACTATCGACACAGAAGGGAAGGGAAAACAAACAAACCCCAAATATACTATTCACACAAACGTACGCGAATGCATACAAACCCCAACTATACTATCCACACAACGTATGCGCACGCATTCAAACCCCAAAATACTATCCACACATGGGAAGGAGAAAAAACAAACACAATATCTGTCATCCACACAACATACGCACACGCATTCAAACCCAAAAATAATATCCACACATGGGAAGGAGAAAAAACAAACACAATATCTATCATCCACACAACGTACGCACACGCATACAAACCCCAAATATACTATCCACACACGGAAAGAAGAAAAATCAAACCCAAATATGCTATTCACACACGATAAGGAAAAAAATACAACGATCACAATATCTACTATCCAGACAAACGTACGCGAACACATGCACACACTCTACTATCTACACACGGGAAGAAGCAAAAACAAACCCCAAATACACCTTCCACATAGTCGCATCAGGGAAGGAGCGAGTGTTTATAGTCATACTACTCCACACTCATACAAATTGGCAACTTGAATAGTCTCTTTTATAGAGGATTGTTTAGCCCTGAGAAGGGCTGGCCTTTTTTAAAATCTTCAGATGCACCAGCTAAATCCTGGCACCTCCCAGGCTGGGCACCACAGATACATTGTCTGCTTCAATCCTGCTCCCATTTGATGCATGTGGGTGGGAGCGCAGATGGCGGTATTTTTGCCATATTTCTTTCATGTGTTTTTGTCTTTCGTGTTGTTCCATGTTAAACATGTGTTGAACTAATATTGAAGACTTGTTGTTGTTGTTCCCTCTGTCTTCTGTGCCACACTCGGGGATGAACTGGCCTCCTTTCCTCATGTGGACGCTGTACTGGTTGTTGTGGCTGTGGCTGTGGTGCTGATACTGGTTGTGGTGCTGCTAATGGTTATGAAGGCCTCATCACCTCGGGCTTCACCTCACACAACGGTCTCAGCATGAAGTGAGACAGGATAGTTTCCTTCTTCTCTTCCTTCTTTTTCCTCTCCTCCTCTTCCATTCTATCACTTCCCGCTATGGCCTCCATAGCTAACTCATCTAAAAGGCGCCTGTCATATTCCAGGTGCATCTGGAGTTCCAGAATCTTGATGAGTCTGCTCATGTTGTTGTAGTTAACGAATCAATGACAGGTGGGCAGACTGTCGACCGCTTCCCTTTATGCTTGTGAAGAGCGTACCTGAAGGAAAACGTTCAATGACACCAACACTAACAAGATCTTTATTATCACAAAAATCATGGAACGAACGAACCTAAAAGAAACACTCACTCACTTTTTACCCACAATCACCAACTATAAACAAAAACACGCAGACTGTTTGACAAGATACGGAAAGGAAGTGCTTATAATAACACATCTAATTTTGAACATCAAACAAAGAACGAAGTTCTTATAGACACTTTTTTTGGCAGTTGAACTAGTATCTCTTTTCTAGAGTATTGGGGTAGCCCTGAAAAGGTCGACAAAATGTCTGTATGGTTCCTGCTGATGTTACTATTGCTTTTGTTCTCTCTGCTTCTGACGTTTATACTTCTCCGTCCATTCTTCTTTTTTCTTTATGATTTCCTCTCTGAAGAGATCTTCTTTCAGATCTTCGGTCCCTTTCAACATTAAGGCATTCTCTATCTCTTCAGACTTTGGTATCAGGCTTTGCCTGACACGGTGTAAATTCAAGTTAGCTTCATTCAGCTTGGGTAGTCTTGAACACATATTCATAGGAGGATGAGTCAACAATGGATGGCCCAATCTTTTTGTCGGGTCAGACCCCTACGATAGTTGATTTCAGGGTGAGTGATAGGGATAAGTCAAAGAGCATATATAATGATAAAAATTGAAAACAAACGAAAGTCACATTTTTTCAAAACACGACATTTTGTTATTCAATCAACTAACAATCAACAATTAACAATAAAACAAACAAGTTTTCAAACAAACAAATTATTTTTGACAAGGTTGACGACGTTGTGAAGTGAAGTGACATTTCTACTGATGGAAGTCATTGGTTCTTTGAATTACACTACGTTTCCTAGCTAAGGACCAAAGGTCACAAAACCATCAATCTACTTTTTCATCGTTTCTAGAAGAGTGACGACCAAAATAAGTAATTTCACATTATTGAATCGTGTTGTCTGGGCATTTTTGCTTTCAAAGTCGATGATGTCGTCTTCCAAAGGTGGCAATCCATATGAACCAAAATACTCCACAAACCCTCTTTAGGGAAGTAGACGTCTACCCAGTGAGTTCCTGGGAGATGACTGTCGTCCTTGTTGATGACATAAGCTTGACGGTCTTAAAGTTTGCGATGAGGCAGTTCATCTTTAGCACACACCACATGATTCCAAGAAGCAGTGTACGAACTGTTGTTCAAATGGTAATAATGTATCCTTTTTTTGTTTTGATTTTTCTTCTTTCATAGTAATGATAAGTCATCAGTTCAATTCTGACTTTGTGCCTGTAAATCTCTGACAAGTAAACATCTATTAGCTCCGTCTTTGAACTCTGTGCCAAGAGAGATTCGAGGAGACGGATCTCTAGAGCACTCAATGGAGGGGAGGAATGATCACGCAAGTCTTGATAATACTGATGCAACAAGGTTTCTTCTGAGATGTTACCGCAAGTGTCGTACATATATTCGTCCAATTTGTCTTCTTCTCTCATCATCAGACATTTTTGTCGTGTTGCAGTTGGCTGGGATGATCGTTTTGACATCTATAGCAATCTCTCTTGATCAATGCCATAACTGTTCTGCCAGGCGTTTGGCAAAATAAAATTTTGTTCTTGTTCTGGCCATCTGTAAATAACAACCACATCCTCCTCGTATTTGTCTTTGATTTCTGTTTCCACAGCATCCTCCCATTCCATTTCCAAAGAGTCTCCACCAATCAAAGAGGGATTACGTTATACCATAACTTATAATAACCTAGAAGGACTTCTCTTAAACTGTTGATTTCTATGGAATTATCAAATTCGGTATACAAGATGACGTTGACAGTTACATCAAGTTCTCGGTTTACAAACTGAAGTTCCACACGAACCTGGCCGGATTTGTCCCTCCTCGCTGCCGTGGTTAGGAGTGAAATCAGTAGCCCACAAAGCATAGCCTCCTGCATAATCCACGTACATAATGCCGCGACTGATGTTGGTCCCTTTCTGGCCAGGGATTCATACACAATAAATATGATCTCGAAGTAATTCTTCTCTTTAAAGTTAGGTAGAAGGGTCTGGTACACAAGGTCTTGCCATCGCTACTGACTGCAATCTTGGACACGCCAAAGTGTTGAAAATCGTAAGCATGTGTATTGGGGGATCCTTTGAAGGCTGAATTATCGACGACAATAATGATTAAACGTTTTGGTAAATGTCCTTGGAACAGATGATTTACGATCATGAATCGCTTTCCAGTGGGAATGATGAAGGGTTTCACTTCCACGCGTCGTATCGGTTACATGGCGGTCTTTCTGCTCAAAGCGAGACTGAGGTCGTTTCACACTTTAGCTAACACTTCCACGCGTCGTCCGTAGAGTCGGGCTTCTTGGATGATGGTTTTGTATTTGGTAGCGTCATCAGGTATCAAATGGAAAGAGGTACTGTTGATTTTCAGTTTCAGGCGGACATCTAATACGTCCAGCAAATACTTCTCGTGTCCAAAGCAAACACTCTGTCAGTTCTAAACTGCTGTTGGCTGGTGTGACTTTGCTTCGATGGGCGACGAACCCCTTATTTTGACCATCTGTATCATCGAACGTCTGCGCTCTGTCAGGTTTCCATATCACGCAGCCAGGTGACTGTTCCTGGCTTCTTTTCCGTACGTCAATATTTTTTTATATAGGTACGCTCGGTAAGGGCAAGTATCCATGCTGATACTCACCAGTTTGTTATTCAAGTACAAATCCACTCCGCTGAACAAAGAATGCATTACATTGTTAACGGGGGCTATTTTATCGTCGTCCTCTGGTTAGATATTGTCTGTCGTTTTGATCACTCTTCCTTTCAAATACAAATTGCTATTCAGATCGATGTAATCGTCGCGCTCTCCTATGATTTCAAACTCGATGGGAACTGAATCCGTAAATAGGACAGGGGATGAAATTCGACCCATTGGGATTCTTGCATCGTCATCATAGTTGGTGGCATGGCAAACAGATCCAGTTCCGACTTGGATCATGTGCAAGAATCTTGGTGCATCATTTTTTCTCTCACTCTCTGTGTGATTTAATAATAAAAAATGTCTAATTCTCGGACGGTTCTTATTTTCTTAGTCTTTCTAGCTCTGGGGTTGTCAAGGCTCTGGAAGGATGTCTTCATCGCTGCTTTCTGCCTTGTCCTTGCTGTGGTGTCAGGGAAGCAGAAATGCCTGAGTCGGAAGCGTCCAAGTTATTTATGTCTTTGCCCGTTTGAAGCAAGACAGTTTTGCCTGCTCTCAAGAAAGCTTCTTTGGGGTTTTGTTTTTCCATGATGACACTTTCGAGAAATTCTTTGCCTTGCGTTAAAGCGGCATATTTCAAGGCGTGCAATCCTCGTGTCACCATTGGTTTCAAAACAAGAGTCACCGAACGAAAGGCGGATTTCAGCATTTCTCCTAAACCCAGTCCTCGCTGTCGAGCGATGTATCGGTACACAGGATACACAGAGACTCGTGTTCGAAAATGGAGTTTCGCTGTGAATTTCTATTTGGTGAATGATATATTTCGTCCCAGGTCTCCTTTTATAGCAATGTTAGTGTAAGATACGACTTGCTGACGGGTAAATAATGACGATGCACAAATTCGCGGTGAATGAGGAAGGTGTTTCCAACGTACTCGTCAGCATTCGTGGCAGATTTCACTTTGAAAGGAATGACACGCACTGACGATACGGAGGTGTGTCCCACCACGTTGTACTCCACCACAATAGAGTACACAAAATCAAATTGTCATTGATTCAGTTTTACCGGGGAACGAAAATGTTTCACGAAATTCGAGTTGTCGTCAATGATTGACATTTCTCGAATGTTTTTGACACCATTGATGAACTTGAGTTTCCCACTCAAAATGTCCTATAATGGAGGACAAAATCTAATACCTATCACGTTTTCCTTACTTTTTTCAATTTGGTCAGGAATTTGTTAAATGCTGCATTGAATCTGACAGCAATCGGGTCCACCAGATGTTGACTGCTCAAATAATGGCCTGGGTTAATGTTAAACTCCTAGATGTACAATGTCGGAGTAGTGCCGAGTACAGCTCGATTGGCAGTGCAGTTTTAATGTTGCTTACTGGTAATTATGGCTTGTTGCAGTGTTTCGTCCATACCTTGGACCTCAAAAGGTTTTTTATTCTCAGGGACATTAAGAACTTGCGAAAGGAGAATCATTCCCACCCAAGTCACTTCCCGGTGGGCTTCGTGATCTAATTGGATGGGTTAATGTAAATTTGCTGTGTAACAACAGATAGCATATTTGAGAAACACCTACATGGAACTATCACTAGTTAACGTTAAGTAAAATTGGTTGTTGTTGTTCATAATTCCAGAGTTCTGCTGTATGAGGGGTCACTTGAAGTCAGAGAAGTGTCTAAAAGGGGATTTTGGTGGTTGGAGTGTTGACTGATAGGAGGGTCATTGACGTTGGACTCAAGGCTGCCGTTGTTACCGTTAGAGGAGTATTTGAGGGAAGGACTGGGAAGAAGGTAACCGATGAAACTGCTCAGTAAAATGGTACACTACTGGTTGTCTCCTTGCTGAAAACTCAAATTGGCAACGGCAGCACCGATGACACAATACACCACGAATATTTGGCAGAAAAAAGACGATTTGCGTTTTAGGCACATGTTCTCCACACCACATCCGCAAGGGTTGTTTTTATAGATCTTGCAGAGAAGAACTGGGTGAAGGATTGGTCACTGATGTGATAGCGGTAGCTGCGTTTGTGTTGAAGGGACTGATGGTCACTTCTTTTTATAGTTGATGACTTGCGAAGGGTCGATTAAATAATCAACACTGGGGGAAATCCTTTCCAGCGAACTTTTACTTCTTTGACACGTCGTTTTCCCACTTTTTGGGTTCTTCGTTTGCGAATGCTTCGATGTCATACACTTTGTCATCTTCGTTGGTCGCTCGTTGTAACTCGGGCAAGTAAAACGCTCCTTTTAACACTTCCCTATTCATGTCTTCAAACTTATAGACGGCAGGAAGATGACCACGCGATCGTCCAGTAAAACGAAACAATACGGTGGTCCAGTTGGGTAAGTAACCTTTGTCGAAACTACGTTTGGTTTTGCCAATGCGCACCATATCTCCTGCTGCCAGCACTCCACTTCTGTTGGGGACTGACACCGTCAGGGGCGTACCAAACAGGCGCTCAAAAACGGTCACTTCGTTGTCGGAAGTCACTTTCTGGGTAGGATTGGTTGTACGCTTGAACAAAGTGAGGTAAGAAGTCGCTATTCTTGAGAGTGTGTGATGCGTATTTCTCGTTGTTGTTGTTGTTGTTGTAGGGTTTAACACCCTTTTTCAACACACGATAGGCTATACATGGCGGCCAATATTCGTAGTGGAGGAAGAACCCGGGAAATCCCCAGAAAGAACCACAGACCCTCGAGAAGCTATTGGCATGCTTTCTCACATACCCACACTGGCCGAATCTGAGACTCGAACCGTAATATATTTCTACAGGCGTTCTTTCATAGTGCGTTAAAAACATTCCACGATGCTACCTTTAGTTTCTCGATTCTCGTTGGTGAAAAAATGTCTCGTTTCTTCAATTCTTTTTGGAAAGCTTGGTTTAGACATTTTGTGTCTTTGTCGTTTGGCCATCGAAGAGGGTGACAACCGCTTTGTTTCAACACCAGTTTGAGTGCTCGCACTAACTCACTGCTCGATTTGAAAGTCAAGGGCACGAGAGAGGCATATTTGGAAAAGACTTCGATGACACAAGACTGGCCAAATGAGAGACATTGGTTAAATCGTCTTGCCACTGATGATCGATGCCCTCCACTCGGGTGCGACGTCTGGAAAATTCGTCGAATGGGTTTATGTAAAAGTGTACGTGGCTTGTTCTTGTAACCATCGTTGTATTTGAGGTAAATGGAAACGTTTCAGACGGGTTTTGTCAGCACTATATCATTTTTGAATTTTTCCGTAACCTGCAGGATGGGTTGGATCGTAGTAAATGCTTCCTAACACTTTCTCCATTTTTAATAAGTCACACACTCTTCGCTGATGCTACTTTGAATGGGGCCAATTGGTGGTTTACGTGTCCGATGTGACACGAGAGTAGAGATCGAGGGCAGTGGTGGCGGGCGGAGTGGTAATTGGATGGCTTTCGTCTTCTTTTATTTTTTTCCCTTCTTGTTTCCCTTCTTTCGTTTGTACTTTTGTCGAAAGAGGAGTGGACATCACCTTTATAACCCAATATTTAAGTTCTTCTCGTTGGTGAGTAGGGGATAGGGTCAACAAGGACGCTGAAAACGTAATAGAAAAGGGATCTGCGGACGATATTTGAAAGACTCCTCGTACCGCTTTTTCCTAAGGCATTCGTAACACTGTGTCTGATTTGATCGCTGGAGGTGGTGGCGGTGGTAGTGGTGGTAGTGGCGATAGACTTTTCAGCAGAGCCATAAAATCTTTCAGAGTTGGCAGAGCTGTGTCTTCTAAAGATTTCATGTGAAAGAGTTGCAGTCGTTGTAATAGTCGTTGTAATAGTTAACCGTACATTTGAGAATTGTCTGTTTCGGACAAATCGTCGCGATCCATTAACAATTGCAATTCGTGTTGTATCTGGGATATTTCGGTCAAATAAGGATCGGGAGGCAAATGCGGGTCAGTATTCTATCCATCGTTTGTAAGGCAGTAACGCCAGTTTTCGTCCTTCCATTCGATTTCAATGGTCAGGTGTGTGATCTTTGTACTCCAGAGGTCTCTTTTATCTTCCTGGAAGCATGGGTAAAACAGTTCCCAAGAGCCTAAACGTGGGTCCTTCTTTTCCTTTGACAAGAGTTCCTAACAGGGGTAAAAATCCTTGTTTGAACTAACATCGTTTTGTTTTGACGGATAGGTATTTCCCTTTGAACCATTTGGCGAAGAACGTGTCGATGTTTTGCTAAGCATTTTTTTCTGGTGTGGAGACAAAGTTATCGTGTCTTTCAAGACATTCAAACAACATTTGTACACGGTATCGATGATGTCTTTGGAGGCTTCTTGAATTAGTTGTTTTCGCTTGGGTTGACAAGCTTTGGACAGGACGGACAACACGTCCAACGTTTGTCTAAACGAAGAGGAAGTGCTTTCCTTTTCTTTCCACTGGGGAGTGAAGAATGATGTTATCTGGGTGGTGACATCTTTGTTTGTTGCAACCGGGGCTCATACCAAAAATACAATGACGTCGATGATTTGGCACACACCCCTTTATCTTTTTAGGACTATCGCTTAGCAAAATAGGTAACTATATGTTTTCCGAAATCGCATAAGAATCCTCCCATTTGATGGCTCCTTTTTTTTGGAGGCACGATTGTGTCTTTTCTGCGGATGACGTCAATGCTTGGCTAAGCGTTTTATCGGATGACGATACTATCCATTCTTTTGCCTTTTCGTTTATTGACAGAAGAATAACGACGGTGACGCAGCGCGCTTATATGGGGGGACATCTTTGGCCATTCAGGAACACAAAAACACTGATTCCCATTCTTTGTTTCATGTCTTGTTTATACTTAAATGCATCGCCAACGATTGTTTATACGTTGCATCAATTTGAAGACAGGCATCACGCGTTTAGGAGAGCCTCGTAACGGACTAAATCGGGATAGTTCTTGCTTGGACAAATCCAGTAAACTCTGCAACATGCCGATCTCTCTTGGACTTTTATTTTCGGGGTAGGTACTTTGTGAACAGCTGCTACTGCAGCTAATGAGGAGGAGTGTGTCACTGACGGTTGAGAAGATTTTGGAGACGCGGGTTTCATTTATTACACCAAATGAGGAAGAACGGATGTCAAACTGAGTTTGGCAGGCATCACCGGCAACGTAGAAGTGGAAGAACCAGAGGTTACTGAAGACGGGGTTTGCGAATGTGAGGTAGCGTCCTGGTTGAAGTGGCTCACTTGTGGATATAATACATTTTCTGGTGTCTTTTCTGGGGACTTTTGTTACTTTTTCTGGGGGCTTTTCGTTTCCTTGGGCTGTTACCTGGAATTGACACCAGTGCTCTATTTCTTCATATTCCGGGTCCGTTTTGCTATTTTTGGGGTGGATTTATTTATTGACGAGGACTTTGGGAGCATTGGGATGACCCTTCCGAATAAGGATCCCTCTACCTCTCTCCGAAAATGGCACACCACCCATCAAAGACATAGAAGGAATCATGCAAGATGTAAGGAACACTTTAGCGAGCTCTTCGATCGTCCATCCGTTGTCGATAGTGCAACACTACAACAAACCAATTAAATATCAATCTACGAAGAGCTGTATTTGCCTCCATCTGAGTAAAAAGCATGGAAGCCCATCGAATAGATGAACTGTGGCACAGACGCAGGTAAAATGGAATCCCTGCGGAGGTAGTCAAGGCGCTTGACATATAAGTATTTGCAGCTTTCCATGACATCCTCACTAACATATGGGACGAGGATGAGATGTATGAATATCTACGAGACGCCACAATCATCTTACCGGACAAGAAATGACTGAAACAGCTATAGAGGAATTTCTCATCTCTCTATTGAAGGGAAGATTATTGTCCGCACTACCCTGAACTATTCCATGAATCACAGTGCGGATTCCGTCCTGGCCGTAGCACAGTCGATATGATCTTAGCTGTGGGGCAAGTACAGGACAAATAAATGTAACAACACATGGATCTCTATTCATCGACCCCACCATAGCTTTCGTCTCGTTAATAGAGAAGTCCTGTGGTTGGTCCCTGCCCCAGAATATTTAACACCCTTATCAAGTTGTTCCATCACGACCTAGTAGGAGAGGTCTTGACCAACGAGGAGTACTCAGAGCACTTTGGCGTCTGGACCAGAGTGATACAGGGCTGTGTGCTGCTCGCAACTGTACTATTCAACCTCTCTTTCCCCAAAGCCTACACCATGCAGTGAAAGACTTATACATTGGAGTCTACGCCGATTATCGCCTTGATGGATCCCTGTTTGGTTTGTGCCGGATCTCTGAAAGAACAACGACACTGGAAAGACTACTTCTCGAAGCTCTGTTTGCATATGACTGTGCATTAGAGGCATACAAGGAAAACCACCTACATACCACTGTAAAAAAAGTTATCTGAGGCATCCGGGCCATTTGGTCGGACATTAAAACCAGGATAAAACAAGCGTCCTCCTTCAGCCAGCTCCTTACAAAATCCCACCACAAAGCATTATCAACATCAAGGGGAGACAGAGAAATGGCGCAGAAGTAATAGTAAAATCCGCTACGATATTAATGACAAGTAACTGACATTTCGAAAACCGAAATGGCAGTAGTTCTCATTGGACTACCATACACCATAAAGTACAGAACGCATAAAAGTAAACATGTAATTGCATGGCCCCAGCTCTAATAGAGCTTGTAATCAAAAGAGCTACATTGATGCACAGTATCGTAGGTGGCTGAGTGGTCTAATGCGTTCTCCTTTACATATTTGTGACATCTCACCTCTTTCCGAGTCTCGGCTCGGCAAACGTGGCTACATGAGAAAGCCTGCCAGTAGCTTCCCATGGGTTTATGGTTCTTCCCGGTTTTTTCCAGGTACTTCCTGCATGCAATACACTGACCGTCATGTCTAGACAGCCTTTGATGTATTACAACAAAAAGCCCCCAAAACAACAAACCATCTGATCGGCACGGAACGGCTATTGTACTTTGCTCAGCTCATCATTCCATCTGAAGATTTGTTTTACCGTATAGTTCTCTCTCTCTCTGTCTGTCTATGCGACTCCACCCACCCACGCAGAGGATTTATGTAAACTCACATTTTATATTGCCTTTATTCCATCATTTATTCACCATTGTATTTTTTATGTATTTTGTATTGTATTGAATATGTGCTTTTTGTGCACGTCAAAATAGATAAAGTTTTGTTCTGTTATAACCTTCAAGTGTTTTATGCTGCAGAACACATGTTTATTAAATTTTCTGATTCATGTGCTAGTCGTTGTCATAGCAACCACTACTATTTTTGAAAAAAATATTTTTAGATCGATTATTAAATTGATTTTGTCGAATGTTTCCAAAGATGGTTTTTGCTCTTAAAAGTGATCTCAATTTTCGTTCAAATATATTTAGGTCAATAATTGAGTCATAATGGAGGGTGGGGTTCTGAGCTGTAAAGGTACACGGCTGATGAAGGTTATGAATAATCACCTAAGCGAAGGAAAACGAAATTAACCACAAATGGATACGGAAAAAAACCCATCCAAAATGAACATATATAGCTCAACCGAGAAAAGACAAAAAGGAACCGAAGTTAGTCTAAATATAGACAGGAAGGAACTATCATTATTGCCGAGAAAAGGAGTTTAAGTTTAAACTGACAGTATTATATAAACATTGTAAATTGGCAATATTAGTCAAACACCAGCATGTATTAATTTGCGTCATAGCACTTTCTCTTTGGCACAACTCTATTTCAGTATTTTTGGAAATAATGCTTACTTTTCAAATCGTCCAGCTGGTACGAGTGTCAATGAGTACATATATTGTTAAGTTAATAGCAATTTGATAACAGTTATTGCAAGATACAGATGTTACGCAGTGCACGTCTTGCTAAAATTTCGTCAGCCAGAGGTTTGAAATGGAAATAGTGTACGAAAGAAAGTCTAAGATCGCCACACAATTTTAAATATTTCGACCATTCCTCTTGAGCAAACAAAATACCGTGAAACTTTACCACTTAGAATACAGTTTGGAACAAACGAAAGTAGAGTTGTTGGGGTACACACATAGACTGTAAAACACACACACACACACACACACACACCATGCAATTTAGCACGGTTTCTGTTACGAAGGCTAAGGACTCCCACTTGTCGTATTGCTATACATCTCCTTCAGTACCTTGCGGAATGTCAGTCAGTAGCGTCACCAAATGTTTGTCGACTATACCCAGCTTATGTTTTGCTTACTCCATAGTACTAAGTTCCAATAATAACACGTGTAAGATTATGGAGTTTGTACACAGGGTATGCATTGAAAGCTGTATATATCTCACAGTGGGCTACCTCTCCCCCCCCAAAAAAAAAAAAAATAGTATAGCGCTCCTGTCACCACAAGCTGAAGCCTCTAGAAGCTGTCAGAGAGGCGTTCCCCAATTAAATATTTTTTAAGGGAAAATAAATTTCCAAAAGCATCCGATAATTGCTCACTATTTAAAGATTAAGTTAGTAGATATGAGCTACAGTCCCTCAGTGGTTGACGTGCTGGATTCGCAACCGAGATCGTCCCTCGGATCAGTCTGGGTTATTTAGTTTGATTTGTCTTTGAGTACGAAACGTTATTCTAATTTTATCGAAATCAGCAGCCTACAGCAAACCAAAACCATGCTTAAGATAGAAGATATAGCGCTCACTCGAAACTTTCACAGTCGTTGCTATTGAATGCTGAAATGATTTGACAGTTGTTGCCAATTGTTGTTATTACATCATAATGACATCATTGAAGTCCCGACAATTTGATGACGAGTTATCACTAACAAAAATGCAAACAACAGAGTTTTGAGGTGATCTCTTCGTTTCGTTTGTTCGAAAGTTCGAGGAATTACATTGAACATTAAAATTTCAGTCATTTCAATGACGGTGATACGTCGATAAGTGCATTTTTAACGCCTTTCTTTCATTATGACGATTATTCTTCGTATGTAGCTGGATATTCGTCAACCAAAACTTTACAAGTTTGACAATTGTCACTTTGAATGCCTTTTAATCTCTTACAAACAATGAAGTCAAGACCAAGATGCGAAGATAAATTAAATCACCTGTCGTACTCACGTTATTTATATTTTTGTAAAATGTTCCTCACAAAAAGTAGAATATGTCTTTCAAAACAAATCTGACTCCGGTGTCAAACTGTTCGTGCTGGTCGTTGCGTTGTTTATGACATAAAATTTTTTAATAGTGTTAATTCTACTATACAGATGGCGTTCATACTTTTATCGAAAGACTACTGCCACCACATGTTAATATCTCGTAACTCTTTAGCAGAAATGGCTGTTCTTGCTTTTATCTCCCTTTTAGGGGGATAGCCAAATTAACTGAAAACTTTACAATGTAAAGCCTTGGCAACAATTCGAACTGGAAATGTTAAATTTTCATATTTATCACCACATGTTTCAATCTATCATAAAATGGGGCTTACCAGGGTTTACGCAGTATGTGCTGGCAGTGGTGCAATCGGAATATTCTTGGCCTGTTCTGCCAAGTCAAAAAAAGAATTCGTGAAATGTTATTTGCCGCCATCAACATTTGTATTCGGAATTGTTTTTATTCACATCGGACACTGTGACAGCGGGATGAGAGAAAGTTAAAATCAGATCGTTGTTGTTTATTCCGTCACAATATATGTACTGCACCCCGCCGTAGACAAATCACCAGACCTATTTCGCTGCACAAGAATATAGCACTGTTTGTTTGCTTTCCCAAAATGAGGGAATAAAACCACTTTGCACATTCGAGATTCTCTCTAGATTGACAGGAAAAGGACGAAGGTGTTCAGACTGTATTACCTACGTAACTGGAGAACGGTTTGGATCGGTTTTGAAATAAAAAATAAACTTCAGCACGAACGTTTGTCGTGAAATCCGAACAAAGCTTTGAGATAAAGCCACAGATCTTCAATAAATTATACTTATTTCGGTCTGTACGTTTTAGCAAAGCAGTGGCTCTTTTTATTTAGATGATGGACAAATTAAAAGAGCATTAAAATTAGTTTAGAATAAACCAAAATAATATGTATGTATTCATTCGTACGTACGATAATAATAATAATAATAATCATCATCATCATTGACATCGCCATCATCATCAATAACGTGTAATGTGGTATAACTGCCTTTCCTAATAATGAGAACGCTCACATGACACATTCATAGTGTAACGCACCTAGTTAGTGACGTCCCGATAAAATCACGAGAAGTCAGGAGCTCGCCTTAGGCTGTGCTCATTTCAGATTATCTTTGTTTTTCTTTTCATTACTTCAGATGCCATACCTACCACGAAACTAGACGAGATATCCAATATAACTCACTTTTACGAAGGGAAGCTGAAGAAGTCTGCTGGAAAAATACTTCCTGAAACAAGGAAAATGCTAGAAGGCATATTCCGGCCGTTCAACCGACAGCTGGCGGTACTACTGAATGATACCAGATATCTTTGGTTGAATAATAACAAGAACTAATCTAACCCCAAAATTATAAATCACTTTTAATTATAGAACACTTTTAATTATAAAACACTTTTAATTACAGAACACGTCTGATTTGTCAACAGTAAACTTGTACAGTAATCTGTATGAACCATTTACTCGACGCAATTACTACGTCATGACGTATAGTATCATGTAGCTAATACAAGCATTATTTATTAGTTTAAATAAAAAGAATGCAACATTATTTTTACATTGAAGATTCGAAATACTTGTACAATAGTGAATATTTACAAATTAAACACAAGGGTCTTTTGCCCATCGTTTTACCTTGGCTTTGTTTACTAACTGTCCCGATGCACTAGTGAGACTAAGATTTTATACTGTCAACCAAAATTAATCGCGTAAGACTTTTATGTTATTCTCGCACTGTTTGGAAGAGTGATGTCCCTTTCTGATGTCAATGGTCCTCTTTGTTAACACCTTAACCCCTAGCGACGACTTATCGGGGCAGGAGGTAGTAGCCTACTGCCGAGCTCCGTAGCGTCATGGTCATGCATGATACACTAAGGTGGGTGGCATCATAGAAAGGTGGACAGATGTAGCTCTACAATGATACCAAATAATCTGGAATATCTAGTTGCACTACAAAATTCAGATAAAAGAATCTCATTTTTTGGAACCGACTTTTCTCTACCCAAAAATCGGCCGTGGTCGGAATCCGATTTGAGTCCGGATTTTAGACTTTTTCGTCTCAGATCTAAGGCAAACCGGTATGAACTGCAAACAGACAGACGAGCCTTTGCAAAAATTAGGATAAGATGGGCATTTGGAATAAAGAGTGTTCTCCATACAAAAATAATGGCTCCGTTTACCAAAAAAAAAAAAAAAAAAATCAAAAAAATAAATAATCAAAAAATCAAACTCCAACTTTTACCCTTCTGCTCATGCTCATGCGCGAGTTAAATATCCAATGACAAACGATGTTTCTAACACAACTAGGCTGTGTTAAACTCTACTTATCTATCATTGTCATTTTAGAGGGAATGTATTTTAAGACAAGCTTTATAACGCTTTATTTTCAAAACATTTATTATTTTTCTTACATTTTATCTCTTGAACTTGAATTTAGAACACCAAGTCATGCATGACAGCATTTTCAAATTGTCGATTTCATTCCCTTCTAGATAGACTCACTCAAAATGTAATTCTTTTTTTTTTTTTAATTTATCTTTTATACTGCTCAATTTATTGGTTATGAATTAGAGTAAAGCTGCATTGTTTTATTTTCATCATCGTAGGAAAGTAGCTTTAATTTGTTTCAGTTTTTCATTAAATATGTAAAGGTTAAACGGGAATATTCTCTCTGTGATTATGTGTTTGTCATTGCGCATGTGTGTGTGTGTGTGTGTGTGTGAGAGAGAGAGAGAGAGAGAGAGAGAGACCTAATGGTGATGTCAATATTATGTTAGAGGCGGTACTTATTTATTTTTAGACTGTTACATTTTAGCCGGTCTTTCATGTGTATCCATTTCATTCAATATCTGCTGGTCAGATGTTAACATGCAAATGAAGTGATAAAGGGTGTCAAAATTATAATTTTCAAAATAGAAACTTTACAGATGTAACAAACATCGGTTCTTCCAATGTACAAATATTACAGAAAGTACTTAGTGCAGTAGATCCAGTACAAAGGAATTGTTTTTCAACGTTTCAACACTGCATATCAACTGATGCAATTTATTTGATAATCTGTAAAAGTGCAATCTTTTGGATAAAAACTTCAACATGTTTCTACGAGAATGAATAAAACCCTTTAAAATAAAATGTTATCAATCCTCAGTTCTCCTGTAATGGTTTAGTACATTTTAGTGCAAATTATCGACTTTTGGCATGGATAAATTAACAGACTAATTAAAGAACGTTACTGGTTTCATCGGTTAAATACTTTGTATCTGAATGACTTTTATGCTAAAGCATTCTATAAAACTGTATACAATTTTAATAAAATCAATGTGTTGTATACATAAAAGTTATGCAGACATACCTATAAAGAACTGTTCGTCTCTATATTGCGCCTTCACTGATTCCGAATTCATTTGCGAAACTCACGTATCTTTCTGATCCATTATATGTATAAGATTGTTATTATAATGCATATAATTTAGTGATGGCAATGATATGACAGTTGCTAAATATAAAGACGTCATTCGTTATATGAGAAACTGGTGGCACATTTATATCGGCGTATCTGTTTTATTTTTCCTCTTTTCATTTAATTTAAGTTTTATATTTATAAGTTACTTCATTTGTATGGGAAAATATGAACGAGTTTTATTTATGGATAATGCACGACATGTGGGGGGTGCAGTATCAATCAGAGAAAACGAATTGATATTTTCGTACACAAATGCAATAACCTTTTTATAAATACACAGCCGTAGATTTATTAATACACAAGAACAATATTAATGTGCACACAGCACCACCCAGCACCATTTGAACTCATTTGCGTGCTCGACATCAGTTTCAGAAAGTATTGTCGTCTTGGTCTACTTCAAATTGAAATTTAGAGTCATATTGTGAATGAATGCTTTTGTTTTTGGTTTTTGTCGACTCTACTCAATCCTGCTGGTTAAGGACTGTATTTATTAACTTTCTCAATTCCACACAAAGTACATGTATTTGTGATTTGAGCCGGGGGGGGGGGAGGGGAGGGGAAACTCGTCTTGACTCAGCTGCATGTGTGTTTCAGTTCTGTCTTTGAACGTTTGAAATCGTAATGTGGGAAAAATAGGATTTCTTTCACTTGTAATTATCAAAAAGAGGCTATGGAATATCACGTTGATATCATTTTTAGTGTTGTAAGGAGAATGTTATTGTAGTTGAAAATGTAGTCCAAATTACAGTACAATTTGGAAATCTGTAATCAAGCTTTAGAACAAATGACATAGCTCGTGTTATTCGGATTTGCAAGAATGTACATTTTGAAGAAAATAAAGATGTAAAAATGTAAGTATATCTGTGATATTTTTGATGTTCTTAATACCAGCTAAAGAAGGCATACTTTGATGAAAGGTTCACTGTGTAGTAATATTCATATTTGACAATGTTTTTAACTTTCTAACGACATACACCAATAATAGAGAAAGCTAACCTGAAGATTTCGTCCTCACGTTAAAGATTTCATCAACGATCTGTTAAGGGGGTCCTTAGCGTGAGCACTAACTTCAGGTTATCTTTCTCTATTGCCTGTGTATGTAGTTGAAAAGTTATTTTTTTTAAAAAAATCAAATTTAAAGACGACATGTTTATGCTTGGTCACTCGCATGCTATGTGTAAGGCCGGCAGCCATGTTATGACCTGTATGGCGTCTTTCGCTCACACCTGCTAAAAAATACGGACAGGATGTAAATGTAGTGGGGATTAAATATAAACACAAATCGCACACAAGTAATGGTTGTTGTTGTTGTTGTTGTAGGGTTTAACGCCATTTTTCAGCACACGATAGGCTATAGATGGCGGCCAGTATTAATGGTGGAGGAAGAACCCGGGAAAACCCCAGAAAGAACCACCGACCCACGTTAAGCTACTGGCAAGCTTTCTCACATACCCACATTGGCTGAATCCGAGACTCGAACCCACGCAGACAGAGGTGAGATGGCAGTGATCCGTAACGGACAGCGCTTTAGACCACTCGGTCACTCGGGGCCCCACAAGTAATGGTAGAAGTGTTGATAGACACACCATAGTGACACAAAATAGTATCATACAATGGTATGAGTGTTTATAGACGCACGCTAGTGACACAAATATACTACCATACAAGGGTAGGAGTGTTCAGATGCACACTATATCTACTCAATTATACTAACAGACGTAAGAAGGTTTTAATAAGAAAAGGTTGGGTTGGGTTGTTAACAAAACATAGCCATAAACAACTCTTTTCAAACTTACTTAGATATATTCCAAATGAATTCCACTTAAAATACTCAAATGAAACGAAACTCTAATCACTTACATTATAGGCTGTGTTAGTGCATTCAAATCTTTTCTTAAATTTATTTATGAGTATGATTGTGTTTTATAGTCTAGTACACCGGTGTAGCATAGCTCTATCCTAACTAAAACTTGACCTTTATACTGAATCATGGACTCAAAGTAGGAAACAATTCCCGTTTTCATAATCACTTGAACATTGCTTACAATAATAAGAATCGACATTAATGTCAATATATTTAGGTATTTAAACAAGCAGTAGTAGAATTTTAATGTCCCTTAAACATGCTGTTTCGCACTGATTAGCCTAGTTACGTTACTTCCTAAGACGACCAGTTATTGACGTTAGGTCTCCCTCAAAGAGACCATTTCGAACTGATTGACCTAGCTGCGTTATGTACTAAACCGGTCATTGGCTGAAGTGTCCCACAAACAGACTGTTTTGCATTGATTAACATAGCCAGATTATGTACTCAGCCTCAAGCAGTTTGTTTTATATTGATTGACAAAGTTACATTATGTGCTGAAATGAGCAGTTGTTTGAAGTTAAGTAACCCTCAAACATGTCTTTTAGCACTGATTGTCCTGTATAAATTTCGTACTATAGGGAACAGGTGTTGATGTTAAGTGTCCCGCAAACAGACCGTTTCGCACTGATTGACCTAGCTACGTTATGCATTAAAACGTTAACATACTGTTTGGCACTGACAGCCTAGAAACACTGTGTACTAAAAGCGAGCAGTTTGAAGCTGTTTGCCTCAAACAGGTTGTTTCTTACTGATTGAACCTTATGTAAAACTAACAAAAGGAAATGTGGCTAAGTTATTTATTCCGCAAACTGACCATTTCGTACTGATTGACATAGCTACATTACGTACGAAAGCGAGCAGAGGTTGAAGTAAAGAAACGTTCTAGCTTTTTCATCCTTACCTTTTGGTTGTTTTATCCACCCTTGTCACACAAGAGAATGAAACGCATTTCAGTAGATCGATCACAGACAGATCTTGTCGTTCGACATGGTTAATTTGTCTCGTCATACATCTAACATGGACTTTATGGTTTCTTAATTTCCTAGGCACTAGGAATTAAGTTAGATGCATTGTGTATGAAATAAAACTCGTAATTTGAATCGGAAAAGACGGTAAATCCCATAATTTAAGGCTGAATATGCAGCCAGCTCCATCACTTGCACTACTAATAGTAGCACACATATGTACTCTCTCTCCCACAGACAGACAGACACATTTACATAGCGATCGAGTCCAGTAGAATGATACATTTATAATATAACACCATTACACCAATGTCGACTAATGCTATTAGAACCTGCCGGGATGTAAAAAAACAAAAAGAAGAGAAATTAAGGGTAGATTTCTTCTAAATTGGCGGAGCATCGGTGTTAAACGTTTACAAATGCAATAAATAAAGTAAATTTTATATATTAAGCGTATATTGTACCGTATTCCGGACTTTTTCTTAAAAAGGCTCAAGGTGCATTCTCTGGTTTGTATCTATTTCTCTTTCTTAATACTCTAGAAGCCAAAAAAGCTTCTGATAAAAACGCAAAAAGCAGATACGGTTGACTTCCCTGGGCTGACACTGCTCGAGACACCAGAAAATTCCTTTACACAGCTCAATACAAGCCTTTCTCAATCAATACAATTTATCAGGGCGAAGAAAACCTCCATACCTCCAGGATACTTTTCCGTATTTTGATAATTTGTTTGATATAGTTGCGAAAATACTGAGCATTAATTTAACAATTGTGGATATGCAATTTTCGAAATTTTTCGTAAAATTTTATATATTCTTAAATTGTGCTTTCAAGCTAAACAGTATAATTGTATTTTTATTGCTTCGTTTGTCATAGAAAATATTGCACGCCGTGGATGAATTATGGAATAAATGACATAAATGAACTGGCATTTTATGTTATTACTACCGAGTTTCTTGTTGACACTTTCAATGCAATCAAACGTGCGCATTTTAAATTTTGGCAAAATCTCTAAATTCATAATTTCTTTTATGCTTTAACAGGTCAGAGTGAACAATATAACACATTGGAATATAACTACTTTGGTGGTCGCAGTAATTAATACTCCAGCCTTTCTAGTTGCCTGGAGAATTTAACATTATGGGACACTCTGAGTACAAGGGGAATTTAGCCTTGTGGGACACTTTGAAAACAACAGGAATTTAACACAATGTAAGGGCTAGAGACATTGATAATTTCGCACTACGCAGCAATTTGATTTGGGTCCTTACTGGTTCAATGGAAAATTCTTTTTTTAAAAACGTCCATAGGTTTCACATTGCGGGTCATTATAGTTATCAACGGAAAATTAACAGTATGGGTTGGTACGGGTATCAATGGGAATTTAACATTGCGAATCATTTTGGATATCTAACACACTGAATGACAACATTTTGTAGGATACAGAAGGCATGATGAAAAAAGGCTAATATGTCTTTAGCTGAATTATCATGAAGAAAATAAACCATTTGACTAGGAGAGATTCAAAATGGCGGCTGTAATGCGGATACATATGATAAAGAGGATTATTTTAACGTGTCACATTTAATACTTCCTGAAATGATCGTCAGTTTAGCAAGGTTTCGCTCCTGAATTTAGTATTGCTGGCAATGTACAAAATACAAAGGAAAGGTGTTCGTCCTGATTTGTCCAATCGTAATCCTTGTCATGAAAAAGAAATGAGTTTTCTATACTGATATTGGAACGATAGGCTTGATTTGGATTTGATATGTAAGGCTATTTTCACTTCCTGAACTACAGAGGTAAATTATTTAAAAATATTTTAAAAGAAGATAAAATAAATACATTCAGAAGCTGAAACATAGACCAAAACATACATAATGTTACGTATTACATTATAAAAATTTCCATTTAAAAGGCTTTTAATTTAAATTTCTTAATTTGTTTACAAATGTTAATTGTTTCAAATATTTAATTTCTTTCTTTCCTTTTGTACTTTGTCTTAACTCTTTCTGAATATTTGAAACTCCACTGAATTCAGTGTTAATGGCGGAAATACCATGCCAATTGTAGTCTAGACCATAACGTTTAAAATAATATTACAGATCTTTTTGTTTCTTTGTGTGTATTATGTTTAGGTAATTTAGTGTAACGTTTAGTCTCAACACATGAAATAAAATAGTTTGGGATCGTTTTGCCTCTGCCAACGTCCGTTAGTTTCATAAATTTTGAACGACTTTTGCTCTTTGCCATATGCATCAAGCTGACATCTTCTTCAGATCAATCCACTCGTTTCAGGGGGTCATGGAAGATACCATGTTACAAACATAACACATTCATATAGATAACTTCATTACTGCTGCCATTTGCATTTTTAACCAGTCATGTGATACATTCCATGTTAAGTCAGTTGAATATATGTTTGCCTTATTTCATTAGGCTTACGATATCTTTGGTTGGATTGACATTAAGTGTGTTACACGATCACCTTAGTAACCCAGTGTCGAATCCCCATAGATACCCAATGGCGACCCACACGATTATAGCAATTAGCGTTTACGTGCACCTCCAAGCGGTGCACATGCGCCTTGTTTGAAATTTACAACAAAGCTGATTTTAACAAATTGAAGGCTCGTATAACAGGAACTAACTGGGCAGATCTATTGCTAACACCAAGCGATGTTGATGTGATGGCTGATATATCAACAACCAAACTATTAGAATTCTGAACTTTGTATATCCTTAGTAAAGCTGTAACAATTCACTTCCGGTAACCGAGGCTTGACTGCCAATTCAGAAAAATGATAAGCAAATCTGCATCGATTGTGATGGGCCAATCGACTAGAACAAATACAAACAAAACAAGAATAAGGTAAACAACATAAAACGTATGCTGAAAAGAAATGTATGGATAATATCGATGCGCATCTTTCAGAATCTGGTAAAAATGCTCCTAAATCATTTTGGAAAATTACAGAAAATCTCTGTTAATTGCGATAAATTTTTCAAATTATATTCCACCATTCAAAGATACAAGAAATAATGCTTCGGTTTGTATCTATGATGAAAAAAGAAAGGACCAAAGTATTAAATGGTTATTTTAACTCGATTTCAACTATTTATGATACTATCTACTTTTCATGAAAGATGCTCTGATATCATAAACGAAATTGCTAATACTGAAGATAAAATTGAATATATTATTAATTTCTTTTCTGACAATAAAGCCAACAGGTCTGATGGTATAAGTCATATAATGTTTAAACGCGTTAGTGAAACAATAGCAGCACCCGTAACAATGCTTTTAATCGATCATCAAAGGAAATCAAATTTCCAGATAAATGGCAACTTGCGTATATTCTTCATATTCCAAAACAAGGTGATCCACACGAGATTGCCAATTATAGACCAATCTCTCTACTTAGCTGTGTCAATAACATATTTGAAATATGAATTTTTAAACATGTTTGTAATTACGTTCACATAAACGTCTTCTTTGAAATATCAATCAGGATTTCTTACTGGTCACTCCACTGCTTTATTGAAATGTATTATAGAATTTGCAGTTCATTAGAACCATTTCAAAACTCTTGTGATGTATTTTGTGTTCTATCAAAGCTTTCGATCGGGTCTGGCACAGAGACTTATTCTTCATGTTGAAGGAGTACTGTGTTTTAGTTAATCTGATAAATTGTTTGAAAGTTATTTAAGTAATGGAAAACAAGCGGTGTTCCGCAAGGATCTGTGCTTGGGGAATTTTGTTTTTAATCTATGTAAACGATATAGCCAATGTTATTAGCTCTCAGTCGTCTTTTTGCAGATGACTCTTCTCTGCATTATTCATCAGGTTATTGTGCTGAAATAGTGATTGTAATGAATAATGATCTAATAAAACTGCTTAACTGGTCCACACAATGGCTCTTAAAGTTTAAGCCAGAGAAAAACAAAAATGGCTACGTTTTTCACGTAACAAAAAGTAGTAGCTTGTTTCTGATAATATCAAATGTAAATATGTATATTCTCATCGTTATCTAGGATTAATAATTTCATCAAATACCAAATGGACTTTTACATTTACAGTTTTTTAAAAGCAGCATCTACTCGAAGAGCTAATATACGAAAACTAAAACACAAGCTAAGTATGCAAATGTGATCAAAGCTGTGTATAACTTATATTAGGCCTATCTTGGAATATGCCAATGTAGTCTGGTATATATGCTCCTTGAATTGATTCAGAAAGTTGGCAAAACTACAGCTCGAATCAGCAAGAATACTTACAGAACTTCAAAAATACTCTAGTTGACAGTCTCTCTACTTTGAAAGAGTGTGGGAAAGTTTACAGTCTAGAAGAAAAATATGAATGTTACCAACACTCCACAACATTAAAACGAGCCAAACTTCAGACTATATAATTGAATTACTCCCTCCCCCTGTGTCTGAACAAACAAATTATCACCTTCAACTTTCAAACAATATGGCCATTTGCAATTTCAGGCTAAATTCCACCCAATCATCTTTTATACCCTTAACAGTATCTTTGTGCAACAATCTCGAACAGGATACTCGGTGTAGTATGTCTTACAGTGTTTTGAAAAAGTATTTATGTCCGAAAATCGTATCTAGTAAAATGCCAAGTTTTATTAACGGAAAACTGGATCCATACTAGATTGCGACTGAATGTCGGTTTTTACATATTGTTTTCAATGCCTTAAATAGTTTCTTTTCTTTATATTCTTAACGCTTAAACGAAAAGAAAGCGATAATTTCGTTAACAAATTTCATTCACGGGCTAATACTATGATCACTGTTGGGGTGGGTGTAGCATCACGATGCAGGGACACGTTTCAGTTCGGCAGTGTCCAAAGTGTAACGTCTTTAAAATATAGATTTTAATGAGACTACCTGTAAAAGTCTGTGTATTTGTGTTGTTTTAGTTTTTCTGGATTTAGTCATGAAGCATGTGACCTTGAGAAGTAAATGGTCTAATTATGTAACCTATGATTTACAAAATATGATAGTTGACTGGTTTCGGGTCACAACCGAGACAAATACGTCCCTGATTTCACAACAGTTTACAAACATAGGTATGAGCGCGTTAGGAGCGAAAATCGCAACTTAATCCAGTTTGGGTTCTATATTCAGACTTGGTCTTGCCTTTAGACTGTTATCGTTTGTCTCAACAGTTCAATAGGTGACACTTTTTATCGAATAGTAACAGGTCTTGATAAAAAAAATGACAAAGGGTGACGCTGTTTATCAAATAGAACAAGGTCTTATAAAAATGACAATAGGTGACGCTATTTATCTAATACAAACAGGTCTTGATAAAATAAATGACAATAGGTGAATTTGTTTATCAAATTAAAAAAGGTCTTGATAAAATAAATGACGATAGGTGAATTTGTTTATCAAATTGAAAAAGATCTTGATAAAATAAATGAAAATAGGTGACGCTGTTTATAAAATAGTAACATGTCTTGATAAAATAATTGACAATGAGTGATACTGTATATCTAATAGAAGCAGATATTAGTAAACTCATTGACAAAAGGTGACATTAATTACTGAATAGAAACGGGTCTTGTAAAATGAATCACAACAGGTTACACTGTTTATTGATGAGAATCATTCTTGTTAAAATTAATTTCAATTGGTCACACTAAATATCGATTTTATTGGTCGCGCTAAATATCGAATACAAACATGTCTCGGTAAAATTAACGACGATTGGTGACGCTGATTATCGAACAGAAACAGGCTTTGGTAATATTAATGACGATTTTTGACGCTAAATATCGATCACAAACAGGTCTTGGTAAAATTAATGACGATTGGTGACAATGATTATCGAACAGAAACTAGTCTTGGTAAACTCAGTCAATGACAATTTGCATTATCATATAAATTATTTTAAATACAATAGTATTTGAAATCTACTTGCTGGGGCTTGGCTCATGTTTATATTCATTTTTAAACTGTCTTTCAATGTACCCTTATATGTGCATAGTAGACACATTTTATGTATAATCTATCCATGTTGGAGAGAGAGAGAGAGAGAGAGAGATCAAAAAGAAAAAGATGAAATAAATTAAATATGGTGGTAAGAAGGATCTTACGGAAAATATATTTCTTAACTGAGAACAAAAGTTAGTTCTAGAGGTGATCGCTACTGTTTCGTCATCCACATTTTCACATTGACATTTTAACGTCCCATGGTCAAATATAGGAGTAATTTGTTCTGTGGCATAATAAAAGACTAGCATCCAACCAGCCCCCAAGCCTCCAAAGAAATGAGACATCTAAAATTACAGACAAATTCTTGTATATACAGTGAATTAAATATTTCGTCTCTAACTTTACTCACTTCAGTGGTTGTGTTGATATTTATGTTATCATTACCAATGAATTCATAACATGTTTCAAAGTATTTTTTTATTTCATGTTTCTTTGTTATTTTCTGTATTTGTCTCCATTAATTCCCAAAAGACCTAGTTTTATCACCATTTGAACCATTACTTTCATATACGATGTACATGTACGCGTTTCTTATTGTCTTCTTCTGTAGGCAGAATCCAAAGTAGGCATTAAAAATGGGCCATTATCCATGCAAGGATCTGAAAGGAAATAGTTGCAAAAATTATAGGACAGAAAATCAAGCAGCTCTTTGGGAAACTAAGTCTGTAGGCTTCATAATTACAGACCAAAAAATAGAGTAATTCCTTGAGATAATATGTAAACAGACTTGATAATTACAGTACAGAAAAACATAAAATACTGTAGGATACTAAGTCTAAGGAATAAAAGTCATGAAATACTGTTCATTATTTAGAATGTAGACTTAATAATTATAAGACAGAAAAGCATGCAATATTATGCAATATTCAGTCCTGCTGATAATTGCAGTATAGTAATACTCTCAGTAGACTTGATAACTACATGACGGAAAACATGAAATACTGTAGGATACTAAATCTAAGGAATGAAAATCACGAAATACTGTTTAATATTAAGGATGTAGACTTGATAATTATAAGACAGAAAAGCATGCAACATTGTGCAATATTCAGTCCTGCTGATAATTGCAGTATAGTAATACTGTCAGTAGACGTGATAATTACATGACGGAAAAACATGAAATACTGTGCTATACAAAGTCAGTAGATATGATAACCTTGTAAACATATTGCAAACTTACAAATACTACTTGACATGAAACAGAATTAATGTAATCTCAGTTTAATTTGAATTATCATCAGTCAGTAGAATTATTTTATAAAATATCTAAACACTTTTATCGATAATTATGTTACCTTTAAAACACCATAGCATAATTCGTGTAATAATTCGGATTCAAAATTCAATCAGATATATATATATATATATATATATATATATATATATATATATATATATATATATATATATATATATATATATATATATATATTAGCTTAATTAGCAATTAGGACCTAGATGTGTGACGTGAAAACTCCTGTTTAAATAAGGAAGCTTACCTAGAGGATATTCGCTTGAAATGAGTGAATAACGTATATATTTCACAGAGTGGGTGAAAAATCAGTGAGTGAACACCAGATAACACATGAAAGATTAAACTGTTGTCTTGTTGATGTCAGTAGCGTCGATAGCAATGTCCTACTGAAAGCAATATTAAATATTGTAGATAACATTGCTATATTGTAGATCTCAGTGATAACGATTACATTTTCGTATTGAAAGTCAGAGCTTCGAAGATTAAATTGCTATTATTGAATATCTCATTGATAGCGATGACATAGAAAATGAAGTAAGTTTTGTTGATCTCAGCAGCAACAATAACAATTTCATACTAAAAGACATAAAAAATATTAAATATGATATGGTAATATTGCAGATATCATTGAAAAAGATAACAAATTTGATCAGTCTCTGTCTAGCATGGCTTATCACCCTTTTTTGTGTAATGCACTATTAAATGTTGCAAGCATATTTATCGTGATGTAATCTGTTATCAGGGTGTTAGTAGATGTAACAGCTGTTTAAATTTAATTGTCTTATGGATACTCCCAAACCGACCAAACAACATCCTCTATACCATTCCCTTTCCTTGTTTCCATCCCCGTGCATCCTTCCAAATTCCCAGTTCTCATTTTGGTCTCCCCGAGGAGGGGATGGATGGAGTTGAAAAGAGTCCGGGATCTTGATTTTGTTTATATATAAATTTAAATTTGAGAAAATGTGAAAAATTATGGTATTTATTCAGATACACTCGCTGTTAATAGTAGCAGGGAATTTCAGATGGCTCGTCAACAAAAAGACGATCCTTATTAAATAGGCAAACGCCTTCATCGAGGCGATCGTTGATCTGAGATGCAGCAAGTAGTGATAACAACTCCAGAGTTGCCACGGAAGACACTGGTGGTACAAACTCCAGACATGCCTCTGAAGCCATTATTGGTACTAACTTCAGAATCGATGCTTGGGCCAGTAGTTGTTCAAGATCCAGAATCGGCAATGGAATTTGGAAAAAGGGAAGAAGGCATTCGTCAAGTGATTAATGAGATATCGTCTGATTTCACCGAACCCTGGATGCCAATTCAAGCCGAAAAGCAGCCCGTGTCGAGTCAAGACGTTTAAGAAATCAAGTTAGGGCGAAGGCCAATACAATGTGGAAATGGAAGCAAATGAACCAATGGCGGTAATGGAACAGTAGTGTCGGAATCAGTGGTGGTGACACAAGTATTGAATCAACCAGTGATGATAGGAAAAGTTGCGATGGTGGAACCAATGGGTGATGAGGAGGCAGCACGAACCGTGACAGCTGCTCTGGAACAAGAGAACTGTGTTACACTTTATGTATCAACACATATTTTGCTGGGACCTACATTATGGACGGCGAGCGAGCAATCTCTACCTTATGTGGCCAAACTCTGATCTATACACCATTCTCGTAAATGCCAAACTGGGCATGATGAGAAAACAACCCAAACCAATCAGGGTAATAATATCAAGAACGAAGAAAAGAAGAAAGGAAAATAAAGGCAGGACAGGTTCAGCTTGAAAGAATGGCGATAGTCTGGGGATTATTTAACCAAATGATATAGCACGTCAGGAGTGAACACCGAACATGAAACGGTGGTAGCATGCGACAAAGGCTAAATTATACTGCGATTAACTTGGCATAAATTGTTCGTTAGCACAATCATTGTGGTTGCTGCATACGTCTGTGCATTAAGCCGCCCATCCATGGTTAGAAAGTGAAGTAATGGAGTTTCAACTTCCTACAACGCCCTAGAAAGTAATGTTTTATGCACAGCGCTGAAGGGTGACCTTTATTGGATACAATGCTACTTTTGGAGACGCTGACGACAGAGAAGTATATACATCGGGTCTTTGGTGTATGTTTAGGACGATGACGTTAATTCCCTTTACCACCGCTTTCAAGAGGTACGGTTGGAACAGTAGAAATTTGGAAATAACAGTAATACTTATGTTATGCTAGTGATAGGCATATATTCCAACTGCAGCCAAGACCTCAACAATCAGATTAGCTAATGGTACTATGGCGTCAATAGGGAAACAACCAGTACATATTGTTATTTGGATAGGCTTTAGCATTAACTTGGACTCTAATTTCTAACATCACGACATACCTTTGGGAAGTGCTATATCGCAATGGGGTGCTTATGATTTATATAAATCTCTGCTCTTGATCAATGAAAGTAGTCTGTCGTTGCAATGGCCTTGTTGTTTTGTTCCGTAGAAAAAAACACAACTTATTGAAAACTTAAGGCACGACTATTTATAACCTCTTTTCTGGTTTGTGCTTTTCCTGCGCCTATACATTCGGTGGAATTTTATTATTTTGTTTTATTTTTCTCTGCCACGTTAATGGCCATAGATGAGTATGTGTTGCGAGATAATGATCGTAGTTGGTTTTATAAAACTCACAGGAAGAGAATTGGTAGTCACAACGTCTCTAACAGCCAAATGATTTATACACTCTCTTTGCTTATTGGTGGGTTCTGGGTCTCCTCTAATCGTCACCAGCTTTGTTAGTCTGTTTCTCATCACACACATATATATATATATATATATATATATATATATATATATATAGCACTTAACGTTTCCGCTGAAGTGGTTCCTATGGCCTCCATGATAAGGTGACCGACGTAGTCGCTCAGTTTATGAATCACAATGGATCGCAGTCAGGTCATTCGTTTTCATGGGTAAATTAGAAGCTGGAGTTACATGTGTTGTGGAGAGCAATACGGTACATGATGGTGATGCTGTAGTAATCTCTCACTTATACCAAACTTTTCATTGGTGACGTGGCGGTCTATGGCTTTTTTAAAAACCCTCCTTTTGTCACCATCCATGGCCATCTCCATAGGGTTCCAAATGAACTCACTGCTCTCTATAAGCTCCGCGCATAGTTGCTGAATGACGATGGATGTTGCGTTCTCGGCCCCGTACAGCACATGATATTTGTAACTCTGTGTAGAACCATCACAGGACAGATCGGTGATTTTTGTATGCTGCTGTGCACCTGGCTATTGGCAGGGCCTTCTATCAGCACATTCAATGTCTCAAAGATGGCATAGCTGCGATGTGCATCTGGCAGCGGTCGTTCTAGAAGGCAAGAACATTTACGTCTGGCTCTGTTAGGAACACACGCCGCGACTTTTTCCCTATACGAAAGCAGTCTTTCGTTTGATCTTCTAGAAGGCGCTCTAACATTTCAGTGTCGCTTACACACACTTCAATATCTATGCCATCAAATGTTTGTTCGCGTAAGCTTTGGAATGATTGTCATGCGCTGAACTGGCCCTAGCTTTCACAACCACTGAGTAGCGTGCTAATTATATAGCACAGGCTGGCAATGGTTTGTCATGGCCTTGCACTGGATCTGGTGGTTCCCACTTTGGTGCTGGCAATAATGATAATTTATTATTTTTGCCTCCATGTGCCTGCACAATCATAAATTTGAAACAAAATGACTTATGGCTCTGCTAATCATTTGAAGAAAGTTTAAATCTGATTAGCCGCCAACAACACTTACTACCGCGAAAACACTTACTACCGCGAAAACACTTACTACCTACAATAGTAACTTGTAGCAGAGTACTGCTTTCCCGTGAATAGTTTCGGTTGTGTTTATTTGATTGAGGTGAACGTATAGTCGTGAGACATTCATGAATGCTGGAGGAATAAATGCCATGTGCGTGATGCATCGGCGAAGAAAGTATATGTATCTCCGTATCTCCACTGGTTATGAACCTTTCCGGATTTGCCATGAGGCAGCGCATACCTTTCAAACAAGTCTGTAACATTTATCATGCATAAACGATGCATCATCCGCACATACAAATTAAGGTTGTTCAATAGTTTTATACAACCTAACACGACTCGGATGCATTCTTTTGCAAACACCGTTGAGGGCTCTGAGGTCTGAACCGCTAACAATCATTATATCCCATTCTGCTGTCGTACTCATTGTATTTCGAGTGATGGTGTTCTGCGAAGAAACTTTGTTAACAAATGCCGATTGTGCTTTACGATTCTGTGTCAATTAAAGACTTCCTCATCCTAGGCTGAAGAGTTGATAGATGTTCTACGGCAGGGCGTATTGTTTCTTGTTTGTGTCCATATTCCGCGTTATGATTGCAATACGTTCGTTGGTGTCAAGTGGCGGCGATGATACAGTAGACTCCCATTTTATGATGTTCGTTGCTGATTGTGGTGATGGCGTGCCAAAACTCTTTTTTTTTCTCGTGAAGGTACTCGGGGTTGAGGGTCTACCGTAGATCCGTTTTAACAAACGACTTCAAAGTTACCTTCAACAGTTTGAAGATTCATGCGTATATTATTTTCTGTACGTGAAGAAGGTTAAATTTACATGCAAAGTTGATGTGGTTCACGAAAAGTTGCCTCGCTTGCCGTTGGGGCCTGGACGTGAAGGAATGCCATCGCATCTTCTTCAAGCCTGTGGGTGGGTGTTACTGTTGTTTGACAGTCCGTTGCTTACGTACCCAGTGTTCGCAGCACAAATGCTAGAAGCTTTGGCCCAGAACACAGAGCCCTTTTATGCCTTTGTGCTGACACTGACCTTTCACATCGTTGCTTTTGCACAGATCTCTGAGCATTTTCGCACTTGGTGCTAGCATTAACCTTTTACGCCCTGGCACTGGTGGTGTCCTTTTCACGCATTGGTGCGGTCAAAAAATGATATTGTATTTATCGCTATCCGTGTTCCTGCACAATCCTAAGTTAGAAGAAAGAAAAAAATTGTCATATTGTCCTGCTAATCTTTACAATGCCTTTTCCTCTTTGCGAGTCAATTTAATTTAATGTAATTTCCACTATAATTCGTAAATATGAGGCGTTAGGTCACATCATCTGCTTCAACTTCTAATTCGAATAAATAATAATGCCATGTTTCGCTTCGCATTATGTGCGTGGCAGTAGTTTCTAAAGCAAGATATTTCACAAATTAAATTCCAATTTAGCCAGCTTAAATCAGGAATGCTCAGGAGCTGAGGGGAAGGGGTTAGAAACACTTCTTGGCTCCTACTTCTAGTTAGGTGAAACTGTGGCAAGTCAGGCAAAAACTTCATCATTGAAATGAGAACGAGAATGGGAAATGAAAACGAGGCTGTTTGTTTTCACCGGTTTTCGCTAATCCTTATCTTTACTGCAGTTTATTTACTATAGTGTGTCTGATTATATTAATAATATGAAAACCAGTGAAATGGTTTTACGGTTTATCCATTCAGAGACTAAATAATGAAACGTAGGTCAATTATATCAATGCAGATGGCCAGACAGAGATATATACTGCATGCCTTATGCATCGTTAATTTTTCATTCTTATTCACAATAATGGAATGTTAAAATTTTTGCGTAGATCAGTTTTCTCACAGACACCGAAATGATATTTTAAAAGAGAGGTATGAAAGAAGTGACTATATAAACAAGTTCAATTAGTAGAAAATGTCGTTCTTCAAATTAATGTATAAACCTGTATCTTTCACATGAATATCACGTCTGCCGCTACATGTTTTTATTACCGTTGACAATATATGAAATCAAGCTCACCTTGTCGTCGGTTACGGCTAATCTTCTGCTTACGACGTTGTCTTTAAATAATTGTATTGCTTTGACTGGAAATATATATATATATATATATATATATATATATATATATATATATATATATATATATATATATATATATATATATATGTGTGTGTGTGTGTGTGTGTGTGTGTAATATAATATAATATAATATAATATAACATACAAAATGTAGTACACTTGTCCACGATATGATTGCGTATTCAGATGAGAATGAAAACAGTATTTCTCTCCATCCTCGTTATATTTTATTTTCTTGGACTTACGAGAAACTAACTAAGACTATGCCATCACTGTCGATGATAAGTAGTAGCAGCTTGAAGCCTATCTTGGTACATTTTTACTATACAGCAAACACCAACAGATGGATGGATATATATATATATATATATATATATATATATATATATATATATATATATATATATATATATAAAGAGAGAGAGAGAGAGAGATATAGATATATAGTAATTCTAATTAAGATTCCAATTCGTAAAATGTCACCTTGCGTTGAAAATTTGTCTGGAAATCAATATTAATATAGTAAAAAAAATTAAATAAACACCTTCACCAGGCCCATAGAGGCAAGATCCTGTAAAATCCCATTAGTAGTATTTATATACTTTATTTATATAGTATTGTTACACGCAAGCGGTCTCACTAATGAGCGAATCAAAGAGCCTCTGAGTGGGTCTGGCTTTGACATTTAATGTTTCCCTGTTTCGAAGGACAACATTCATTGTCAACTTAAAGGTTCTTAACTGCGCGAATACTGCATATAATTTTCCTCTAATCAATTAATGAACACACGTCGCAAAACTCTAATTTGACACTTGCATTGTTTTCTCTTGTTTCACATTTGTATGGTTTATTACAATGCCTTTCAGCCTAATATAAGAACTTCCCTCCATACAATATAGATCACGACCCAAAACATGATATGAAGAATTATTCCTGTCTCTAAGTACAAACAGGTACACCAACAAATATCCTGAGAATTCTCTATATTAAATTAGGACAGTTTCATTTTAAGAAACTAATCCATGCTGATACAAAGTCTCGTGAATACTGTACATCACAAGGTCTGGTCCCAGAAACCTGTTAATTATTAGGGCTGAGAAATATCTTCCCAACATAGACCCCCCTCCGCCCATAACCAACAAAAAAGAATCACTAAAATAAAAAAAAAGCTATAAACCGAGGTGTAAATACTAATATCATACACCCTAGGTATGTTACATTATTAAGATGTAGTTTAAACACACTTTATAAATTTTGACAGTGTTCAATCCTGACATGCTCGAAAAAATTAAAAAAAAGGATTTCAAGCAAAAGCCCAGACTCAAGACCCTTAAGTCAGATTGTAAAATAGGAGTATAGCTATTGAAAAGAATTGCTGTTCATTTAAAGCACCTTCTGAATAAAGTATATAATTAAAAATCTATGAGTCGAGCTTCATCCTAATAAATTAGTTATCGGACCTAAACATATTTCAAGACTACTATGTCCGACATAGTGTTTATGAAAACTCAAATTTAACTCAGATTTTGGCGTTCAATTCCTTACTGTAGGAACATCAACCAATGAAACCAATCATGCAACCGAGTTGAAATTGAGTTTGTATAGTATAATGTCAGATGTAGAAAGTCTGTGTTACAGTTGCAAGTATAACTGATCTAAATCTAACAATACGTGATCCTTGAAAAGACAAACCTGTCCATACTGTATTCATCTTTGCATCTACGATGTCCTTACTACATAAATCCCGTAAAAAAACCTAAATTTCTCTTTGTTTACAGTCTCATCGGCGAAATGCCATCAGTGTTATGTTCTCATTATGAATCGTTGCGACCATGCGGTCACTTGCGCCCGAAACCATTTTTACCATTTTTAATTATTAAAGATTGATGTCCGGTGAATTATTGTAGAAAATATTTGCTTTATTCAATTTAACCTGACACGGAAAATAGTGAAGTTGTTCTGACGCTCCGAAATTCCATGTCGTAAACACGTTAGTTTGTGATATGAAGAAAAATATATAAATACTGTTTCAACAATGCATGAATTTGGAAGTGTAATTTTGCCGAGTTACGTTTTTTGGGAAAAGGGCATTTAAGACCTAATATAACGTAAACATGTATGTTCTGTTATTAATTTATGAATTTAAATATGTCGCAATTTTATGAAGTATTGGTGTGAAGAAAAAAACAAAAAACATAAATATCTTATATATGTATTGCAAAAGCAGCTAATATTATATATATATATATATATATATATATATATATATATATATATATATATATATATATATATATATATATATATATATATATATATATATATATATATATATTAACACTAATTACTATCGATTCAGATCAACAGTAGGGTTTATATTTGTCACACCAGGGCAATTCTATGGTCTTTCTTTAAAACTAGCTAAAACAAATAAACTGTTGGTTGGATCGCATCCTGAACTAGCCAATAAACATACATAGGATCCTTATGTATTCCTTTCTTAGCCAGACGCATTGGGGTCGACTACCCTGGTGTGTCCTTGGGTAGGGCACTTCCATTACGTTGTCATTAACTAGAACTGTATGAGATGATGTGCCACTGAACATAAGTTAATCAATCAGTCAATCAACCGACCAATCAACAACTCATTTTATAAGTAATTTTAAATATAAAGTCTTGCTATTTATTATTATTGGTTGTATACTGAGAGATTTGTTGTGATATAGTGATATAGCTTGGTTCAGTACGATATGCCGTGCTAATATAGCGAGGTTCAGTACGATATGCCGTACTGATATAGCAAGGTTCAGAGAGAGAGAGAGAGAGAGAGAGAGAGAGAGCGAGAGAGAGAGCATGATTGCATGTCCTGAAAGGAGTTTAAGTTTAAAAAATAAATTTCGACTCCTTTGCAATTATATGTGACCGTCAAAAAGTAAAATATTTTATGACTGTTTGACACGAAATCTCAAGTCAAACTCCAGTTAACGATCCAAAGCCCAGGCCCCAGCTTAAAAAAGAAACCTCTCAAATTTACTTCTTCAAATTGAGATTTACAATACCTCTCTTACAGTTTTGCTGGCGACAATAAAAATTTTAAGTAACATTCAGCCGGTATTAATGATTAAAAATTAGTCCTTAAACCTTATAGTGAAAAAAAATGACATCTTATATTTCCGAAGGTCACTTTTCTAAGACAAAAAGAATCACTGAAATATAACTTAAAGCAAGAGTTGTTATAATTCATTTTTCTCAATTCTACTTCTGAAAAAATCATCAGTAATAATACATGTATCGTAGGCAAGATAAAGCAAATTCTCTTTCTGAGGAAAATGTTGAGATATTTAAGGAAACTGGAGACAGGAAACTTGAAGCTTACGACTGTAGTCGATTAGGGTTGCAAATATGTTTGATAAAGGCAGTCGGAACAGACTGGAACTTAACTTGGTACAATAAAGGCTCTTTAAAAATATTTATAAACAAAAATCATTTAAAAAATACATTTCAGCAATTATGCCATATTTACCCTTGATTTCGCCTTTGCCGGTGACAGGACACTTTGTGTTCTGAATTGCAATGTTGTCGTATCGTCTTGTGTTGATGAAGTTTTCTACAGACACACGTATACATTCTGTTTGTGTACGAGTCTCATATCCGCGGCCGTAGTTGTAGTCTTGGACCTGTTTTTCAGTTATATCTGTAGTAGACAAGGTATTTGGTAAATATTTTTAATTTTTTACAATAATATAACTACTTTAATGTTATAAACAAAACTACAAAACAGTTTAATTCCGAGTTTGCAGAAAGAACTATTTTAAGGACGTCAGGCTGATACATATTTATACGACATATCAAACGAGTTACTTTCCTCGACTTGGAACAAAACACGAATGCGGTTTAGTAATTATTGCACACTTCCCTCCCCGCCATTTCACTCATTCAAGGAATTTTAGCTATGTGATATGAATGAACATCAATGTTAATTGTGAATTATCAAAGTTTGATTTTATAATATCGACGAGCAGAGGTTTGTCAAACAAATTAAATAGTTCGGAACAAAGTGTACGATAAGCAATTACAGGCTGAACAACGGTATCAAACGTCAGATTAACCATGAAAGGTTGAATGGATATTTTGATTCAAAGAATCTATGACCAAGGCAAAACTAAAATCTGTAAATAAGTACGAAGACATTAGATCGTCTCACTTACTTCTTACAGAGTCATAAAAGACTGCGATCTATTTTGTTCTAAAGAGTTTCTAATTGGATTTGTAATAAAACGTTTTGCCTTACTAATGGACATTGGACCAAAACTTCTGAATCGTAGGAATTTACCTCTAGCACACCGTTTTATATGATTAGAACTGAGTGTGTGCGGTACAAGGAAAGAATCGAGTCAGGGCATATACCCAGAATGCATCCTGGTGTTACCTTTGGCATTACACCGAACGATGAAACTGGGCGCAAGTTGTTTGAAACGTTAGTTCTCATTTTAGTGAGCAAAATGTTATTCCTGATAAACATGTTGGATAATTATTTGTCTGTCCTGAAAATTGTAAATTTGGAAAGATCTGAATAAAGTTGTATTAGCGTCCAATTCTTAAGCTATACAAACATGTCGTTGCAATATTCATTACAAAACCAGGCGCTTGTGATTGATAAATAAATACCCAATAACCTGAGTCTGAATATCATTTCTTACTTGACTTTTTGCAAATGCAATCACAACTTGTACGCTGTGTGGAAACTATACATCCATTAATGCGTTAGATATCATGCAATCGCTAAAATAGCGTCTTAATTTGACTTTGAATAATTTCGAACTATCCCTTCCTTTGTCCACCAAAAAAAATAAATCAGTTCACCGTGGAAAGGAATGACAATCATAATATGCAACTGCAGATCAAAGAAAACTGACCGGTCATCGGTAAGATATCCTACCACTTCAACGTGAGATTTATAGGATGATAACCTATCTTCTTTTTCGTCTTCTTCTTCTTCTTCTTCTTATCAGTATTATTCATACCATCGAAGGCGGTGCAATAACAACATAGGTATTATATGACTGTTAAAAGCTACAGTAATGACACTCCATCTGAAACAAAGTAAACGTGTATTTTGCATCTCAATCGTAATTCTACCGTTCATCGTAATCTTTTCAATATCATCTGGATGACTTTGTCATCACCTATCGTGCATCGATGTTGTGACGAATACGTTAATAAACATTCATTTGGACTCAACGCATCATCTGGACCTGCCACGCCCAGGCAAAACATTAACTTCCAGAAGCAGTAGTATTAGGCTCATTAGCTAAAATAGGTTTCCCAGACAATGAGAAAGTTTGACCGCATTGGGAGTTTGCCTAGTATTGCATTGCCAGGTCAATGCATTGTTCACTATTTTACCATGTAAGTGGAAGCAGCAGGGAAGGCGAACAGTCTCTAATTGATTTTTTTATTTTATATAAATGGAGGCTTCCACAAAAAAATTGTTGGGAAAAAGCCTTATTTACCAAAATAAAGGCTTCCAGGCGAGCGGTCTCTAATTTTTTTACAATGAAGGCTTTTACAAAAAATTGTTTGGAAAAAGTCTTATGGATAAAAGCTTCCGCGAGCGGTCTCTAATTTTTATAATGAAGGCTTCCGCGAAAAATTGTTTGGAAAAAGTCTTACAGATAAAGGTTTCCACGAATAATATTAGCTCATGTTGGTATAAAAAAAATATTAAATAATCCAAAGACGAATCCGTTTTGCTGATATTAATTTATCCAAAAATTTTGTCAAGTCCGATTCGATATCTTTTCCGAGGGTCATGTAGCGCTATCGTTATAAACCCGTGCGGAGTTAACTGAGCACGACTAAATAAATTTCTGAGTTTAATAATATTCATATCGCCGCTACACCAAGTTTGATGAATGTTTCTCAGCGTGTGGGTATAACGCCGTTAAATACAGCAAAAGTATTACAGTTATCCCTGATTACTTTTGGAATTTGCGTGTATCTCTGAGTGACATAAATAACATCAGTATTTTTGTGTCGTCCACGAGAAAATATTCTAGCAGGATTCGATTATTTATCCAGCATCACATCGTCGTATACAACTAAATTATTGATACTTCCATCGATAACATCAACTGACGATGCTTCATCGATATCAGTGATAAATTCAATAATATCACCGTTTTCATTTAACAGTTTTGCGTTTTCATTAAAATCTTTTAGTATTTCATAACATCGCTGATCATCAACAGATGGTGTACTAAATATAATTTATCCCAGTTTAGCCATCTCATTATCAAATTAAGCAACAACTGTGTTTTTCCACTACCAGATGGACCTATTATGATCATTCTAACAGAATTCGGTAGCGCTGCATGATGTTTAACTGTTTCCTGTTTTTTTTGTGGCGGAAAAATCAATTACATTCATGATATAATTATGCATGGACTTATATTGTGTAAAATGTCGCTCGCGTACACCAACATTTGGCCTAACTACGGTTGTTACAAATAATAGATCGGCCGCTACAGGTACGTGTGCGCGATGTGGTACAAAAAAGTTTAGATTTATTTCATCTGGTCAAAAACCAGCAAAAAAAAAAAAAACAGAAACACGGAGGTGACATTGTAGCACAGTTAGCAAAATTACCAGGGATACCTTGGGCTAAATACCCAGGAGAAAAACACCTTCCAGGATATAATTATTGTGGTCCAGGAACCCGACTTGATATTAGACTTGATAATCATGATCAACCAAAATTAAATGAGGATCCAGTAAATGCTTTCGATAGAGCATGTTACGTTTATTATATTGCCTATCAAAGCAACGATTTACATCAAAGACACCTCGCGGATGTAAGATTAATTCATGCGCTAAATTCTGTTCCTAATAAATCAATCAGGGAAAAATTAACTAGTTGGTTAATTAATGCTGCAATGAAAGGTAAATTAGCGCTTAGTGCTGGTAATTAATATTATGGAATCAGTTTATTATTCTCCAGTTGGATTTTGGAAAGGTAAATCAGCAATTAGTAAACTTGCTAGCGCTGCAAAAGTAAAGGTTTCTACTGCAGCAGCATGGTTATCTAAACAAGCAGTATGGCAAATTTATCTACCGCCGCCTAAACGAATCCAGCACGCAAATTTTGATGTTAGTGCTCCTAATGAAGTTCATCAAGCTGATATTATGTTTTTGCCACACGATATTGTCAATCAAACAGCATACAAGTACGTGTTAACGGTAGTTGATATTGCAAGTAGATATAAAGAAGCGGAACCGCTAACAACAAAACAGCATCCGAGGTAGATTCTGCGTTCAGAAAAATTTATCAACGAGGATCTGGACCACAAGGTGGTTTGCGATGGCCATGTTTACTTCAGGTTGATCCTGGTAGGGATTTTTTAGGTGCGGTTTCATTTTTAATGAAACAAAATGACGTTAAAATACGGCGAGGACATACTGGAATTCCAATTTTACACCAAGTGATCTGTAAACGGTATCAACTTCTTCGTAGTAATCAACGAAGTTCTTCAGCCAGTCATGTGAAGATGTTCCATCAATCGGACTAGGTTGACCGTGATCACCGCACATTATCACAGCCGTATTTTTCATTCATAACCAATCAAGAAACGTTTTTAATGTTTCCAACGAAACAGTTCATATTTCATCCCAAATAATAATTTTATTGATATATTTTTCCCCCATTCGCGAAGAAGTCTATGTACCACCGCTATAATTGAAAAAACTATGATAAGTACACGAATTAACTCCTCGCTGCTTCATTTCCTTCGCGAGTATGTGTGTCGGTGTTAACACGATCACGTCGGAGTATCTAAATAATTCTATTACTCGCGTTATTTTACCAGAACTTCCTGGTCCGTTCAAGTAAACTGTTTTATATCTAGATGTTGGATCGTACACAGACGGAGACTACGAAATTTCTGATATTTCATCGCGATAATATCCGTCTTTAGTTTCAACATCAGCTGATTCACAATAATTAAGTATATTTTCATCTTTAATTCTCCATGAACCCCATAATGAACCGTCGCTTGTTAAACCCGCCAACAACGCTGAATGTTTTTTGTCAATGTAAAACGAGTCAGTGGCTACTCTAACTGTGTCGCAAGGAAATTTATTTATTATCGATAGTAAGTTTATAGAAACATAAGCTAACATTGAGGATCTTAAATTAGTATACTGGGGAGATTCTCCGTCAATGTAACTGACAACTGTACCTAATTTATTTATGTTAGATAAATAAATATTTTCTCGATTACAAAATATATTTCTCGCGGCGGTATCAGCAATTTTAAAATCTAATTCAGCATCGTCCATGATTAATCGAGAATGATGTCGTTGGTGATCATATGCTCCACCTTGAGTAAACTTACCAATTATTTTTCTACCTAGGTCTTTCGCTTCATCGTCTTCCGTTGGCAGCCAAACAACAGTTTGGTTTTTATATGATATAATTGCTTCACCGACTGTCAGCGACGTTAATATCGCAGAATCAATCATATATCTTAACAGCGCTGTACAAACCCAACGTCGTTCTGAAAAATGACGACCAAACCAAACATAACTGATTTTATGAAGACCCCTAGCAAACTCAAATGATACTACACGAACGAACCCCGTCAAAGGAAAATCCGGCAACGGACCATTAATTGATACTCGCTTCATTTCACTTGTTGGATGTCCAAATATTTTACAATATTTAGCGCAGTCGCCTAATCCTAGAAAACTTCCAGGATAACACGTTACCATGTCAACGGATATCATATCGATGCAATTATATTTAGTGTTCCATAATCCTCCTTGTCCGTATTCGATACAACTCTGTTGTATATCTTTGAGAAAATCTACGCGTGTTGGTTTCCACATATCTTTTTCCCTAGCAGCGTGAGCAGCAACCGATGGAACAGTAAAACAATTAACTAATAATTGTTCAGAGTTTATTGAATATTTTTCCGCGAGTTTCTTCATCTCGTCGTGTAATAATTCGTTTCTGTATAAATCACCATTAGGTCTTACAAACTGATCGTATGCCTGTTCGCAGCTTCTAAATAGCCACACTGACACTGGATCGGATTTACTTATTTCGTAAATAAAATCAAACATTTCTGCCCCAGAATTTTCTGACGAATAAAATTTAACACGATCTCGCGGAAATATTGTTCCCACGGACGTCCACGCGTGTGAATTATGATCAATGATTATAATTGGTGCTCCCCGAGATTTATTTACTGATTCAAATAAAATTTCCCCTGATAATGTCTTTACTGTTATTGGAAATTTTAGTTTACTTGATAATTCAGCAACATCATTTATTGATGCTCTTTCAGTAACTGATTCAGCCCCCGTGGTTATTTTATTAAGCCTTAAATCGGTTAAACCTGATCTGCGTTTCGTATTTTTTAAATGTTCTATTACTCGCTCGGCTACACAGTTTATTCCCGGAGATAGTTTCATCAAAGCGAGATCTCCAACGTTGGGTTTATTATTTAGCTGATAAATTCCATAAACAACCGCAGTTACAGGATATGATTGTACATAATACGGTTTGTCTATGCCGGTCAATAGAATTACCGTTCACGATGACAGTTTTTTCCCACCAATTACATGATCACGTTTATCACGAATAATCCACACGTCGTTGTCGGTGATTTGCGCGATAAATTTTATTCCAAAGATAAATTTCTCACCACGATGATTATCACCGATATAATCGATTACTTTTTCGCTCGTGTATCGTTCATGGTGTTATCGGTACCACTAGTTTTCCACGTAGACCACACATGAGATGCTCCGTCGTCGTAAAACTCTTTCTTGGCTTTATTTACTTCAGTTAGATCGAATTCGGCATCATCGAGATCAAATAAATTCATGTTATATTTTAGACAAATATCTAAATAAATAATGAACCAGTGCAAATGGTTAATGGTCGGTTCGTTGACTTGTTGTAATAAATCGTGTATAAATGAGTTCTGCGGGAAACATTCACAGTGTATTTATCGGGGTTGCCCAGGACCAACTAGATGTATAAAATGCAATGTTGGAATACGAGGAAAAACTCGTTTGTGCTTAGATTGTGGCGCAAAATGCTACAGAGAACTTAAAAGACATTATGACAAAAAATATATTACCAGCAACAACGCCATCAAGTGTGAAGAAGATTATCTAAATAGGTTTTCAAGCAAATTTCGATTTAGACAAATAATAATTACTATATGGATGGAATATTCACGAAGCATCCGATCGTTGAAAACTACGAAGCATCTTGCAGTGGCGTAGTTACAAACTGCAAACTTAAAAGACCAGTTGGCAACGTCAACAAATTTGGTCATCTTAGATTTAATACCGGAAAGAATAACTATTTAAATCACCGTTTCATATAAGAGTGTTTTCATGGACCAATCAAAGATGGTCTTGTAATTGATTACGTTGAACGAGATAAATTAAATAATTCCATATCTAACCTCCTGGCGGTTACACAGAGTGAGAATAACATACGAGGGAATACTGGGATAAACTCAAAATATCCTAAAGTGGTTAAATCAATAAACGTGGAGACCGGCGAAGAGATAATATTTCAGTCGATGAGCTCGGCTGGTAAATAGTTTAGTATTAATTCACATTCAGTACGGAATGTTGCAGAAAAAATAACCAGATCAACTTTTTCATATAAGTTTGGAATCTGGATTTCGTTTTCTTATATTCCTCTGATATTAGATAACTAAAATTATTCGGTATACTAGATAACAAAAATTATTTAATATTTTTTTGATGCTGAAATTATTTACTTGTAAATAAATGATATTAGTATACAATGAATGACGAAAATATCAACGATATAATTGACGCTATTGAAATATTAAAAATCCGTGGAATAAAAATATCAGATGAATTAACTACTGAAAAGATAATCGCTGACTTTGAAATACTAGCACAGAATAAACACGAAGGAAGATATATTCTACGGGCCGAATATAGATTGATAAAGAAAATTCAATCAGCGATGTATCAGTCATTAGCTGGCGCAGATGAAGAACAAATAAAGGAATTTGTTAATTTGTCTAAGGCAATTGAAAAGACCAGATCAGAATTATCTCATGAATACGAGGCAAAAAAAAAAAAAATTGATACTCGCGTAAGACAACTGAGAAAAATACTAGATAACGACGAGAAATAAATTTGAATTTTACTGAATAATTTATTTACTGAAATTATTTATATTTTTACTGAAATTATTTTATTTTTACTGAAACTATTTATTTTATTTACTGACATTATTTATTTTTTACTGAAATTATTTATTTTTTACTGAAATTTCAGGTAATTACTATTCAAAATCAAACAATTTCATGATTTTGGCTAGTAAATACCCCATCTGAAATAACAAAATTCAACAGTTTTATGATTTTGACTAGTAAATACCCCATCTGAAGTAACAAAATTCAACATTTTTATGATTTTGACTACCCAAATAATATTCAAAACTAACAAAAAAAATAATATTTTATTAGTTTTGCTGATTTTTATCTATTTTTTGTTGTTTTTTTACGTATAGAGGTTGGAAATATTCAGGATTTTACGAGTTATTTTTAAGGTAAAATTATGACTGGGGGAAGTTACATAAATATTTATTATTATAGGAAACTGGGAGTTTCCCCAGTGACATTGATTTTGATCTACTTTTTTTGGTTTGTTTTTTTATAGAGGTTGGAAACATCTACGATTTTACGAGTAGATTAATGCTTAACGTTTCGTCCCTTAGATCAAGTAAATATCCAGACTGATCTGTTAATCTGAAATTCATTCTTGATAATAGGCGATTATGACATCGCAAATAAACGGGATTGATTGGTTCCTGCACGATTAAATATCCAGAAGGTTCTTTTGGTGAAAACGAATAAAGAATAAATCCTTGTCGAGCTTGATTTGATATTTACGTGTCGGCGCTGTAGCTGTTTTCGACGACGTCACAACCAAGATTAACCGCGACCACGGTTGTTATATTTACTGTTTCTGGTGAAATATGACGTCCGCGCCCGGATGGATCATTATTGCGTCTAAGGATAGTTGCTGGCGGTAATGATCTTCTCCACGCGGCTAATATTTCAGGAAATAACCGAGACTTTCTGATAACAACGAAGATAATTTCGAGTACGCGGCCCTTGCTGTGTGTAGTTTAATTGCGTACTCAGATTAATTTTTCATTCGTGCATGAACATATTTTTTTTTGCAATAACATTAAGGACACCTGCGACCGTTGTTGCCGCGGAAATACAAATAGTTACAGCTACCGGTGCCATCATTGTTACCGTCGATAATACTACTCCGGTTCCAGCAACAGCTGCGGATACCGAATAAACAATTACGTCAACGATAACTAGTAGTCGTCGATATTTCTTGTTATTTTTCCCGTGTATACGTCGACGATATTTTTCAGCGATGATTGCCACTCACGCGCTTGATTGTACCTGTACTGGGATGCACTCATTATGTTTTTATCTAGTAAATAATTGAGGTGATTCAGATATAAATTCCATGCACCACCAGAATGATGTTGGCGCTGTTGTCTTATCAGTTTCTAACGTAAACGTTTCTTCGGTTCCTTTATTTAATAAAACAGTTAAAAACCCGAGAAACCTATCGCTGGGATGTCGCCAGTCGTATTCTTTAGTAATTCTTTTGAACCTTACAGGACTAAAAATATTTAATCTGTGCACGCCAGTAATTAATGCGGTGTAATTGAGAGTATTATTTTCTGGTGTCCACATTGATGATCCAGTTGACGTCGTGAATATCATATCATTGACTTGTGATGAGGTTATTCCTGGTGGGATCTTAATAAAACCGGTTTTATCGATAATTCCAGGAATCAGTAATTCAGTTCCCTTGAATACATCAACGGCAGTTTTAATATCAGCGAGTTTTTTTGTTAATTTCATCTATTTTTGCAGTAGCAGTTTTATCGGTTTTTCTAATAGTTTCATCGGTTTTTCTAATAGTTTCATCGATTGTTCTGATAGTTTCTTGGAGGCTAGTAAAATCACCCACGTGAGTGTTATATTCGGTCCGTCGAATTATATCATTTAATTTGATATTACTCGTTTTTAATTTCCCGTGTTGATCCTGAAACATAACAACCTCGTCAGGATCTATTCCTGATAACGCTAAAAGATTGTTAATCTCGTCCTTTGTTGCATACTTCGATAAATCCACGTCGGTTTTTTTTTAATGTTCGCGATAGCAGAGATCTTCCGTAAATATCAATCATTATTCATAGTGATTGATTTAAGTTATCAGATGTGTACTCGTGAATGACTGTATGATACGGTTTAGGTGATGCTAATAATTTATCAAGAACATTAATTACTTCACGGCCACATATTGGAGGATCAGTTAGTGTTTGCGTCGGTAACGTTGAATACCAAACTGGAGCGTTAGATTGTTTTACATAGTTTAAAAACTCCCGTGGTGGAGCTAACCCGTACGAGTCAAAGTAAATAATTTTACGAGGATTAATCACGTAAGCAACCCAGTGTGTCCCTGGACCGTTGCTGTTATCGAGATTTATAATTCCAGTTTCGTCACGATTTGGTTGTTCCGGTAGCTGATCCCGCATAATAACACCTCGAATTTTTTTTTAGTTTTTTAGAGGCGTCGGTTAAATCAAAATTCGACATTGGCGTGATCTTTATTATGTCCGTGGGAAATTTTTCGGGTACCACGACGGCGGTGTTCCTGGTAATCGAAGGCCTTTTCGGTACCACGATGGAGGGGTTCCCGGTAATCTTAGGCCGAATCCTTTTTTAACCATATTTTCCTCCTGTTTTTTTTGTGCTATTTTGCTACCAGTGTACCCAGGAGCACCTAACGCAGCTGCTTTTCCTATTACTGGAGCAGGAGCAGCTAATAACTCTGGTAACGCAGCATAAAGCGGGGAAAAACCACCTACTTTAATCATATCCTTGACGGTGTCCGGAGAAAGATCAATTTGAACCCCAGTATTTGCTGATTTAGTTTTACTAAAATTTTTATGTTGAGGTTTAGTTAGCGATAATTTATTTGGACCACCATGAATTTGATTATTTTTTAATGTTATTTTTGCTCCACAGAGTTTTGTTGTATTTAATTGAAGTTTTTTTACCTGACCCGGAGTCAGAACCACACTAACATGATCGTATGGCATTTTCCTAATAAAGCGATTGATTTAAATTAATCTTACATTTTTTTCCACCGGAGCATCAATTACTCTCATTTGTCCACTGATACCTTCCAGAATCGTAGTTCTATCGCTGAGTACAAAGGCAACCGCTCTAAAATTAGTACCAGCTGCATTACGTATTCTGGCTTTAAAATGTATATCAACGACGGGCTGTTTTACTAAATCAAGATGATTTAATGAAAAATAATAAATCGGATACAATGTTGTAAAATCTAACTGTGATATTTGCAAACCAGTATCAACATTTTGATCTCGCCCCATAAAACTTAGCAAACAATGATATGCACGCGCTACTGAATTAGTATCAAAATCTAACGATATTTCCTCAGATGGTTCTTGATGTCCGTTTATTCTCAATGATACTTCACTAGGATTAAAATGATCAATTACCATCGGATTTCTTTCTTGATTATTTAATCGATCAGCCATCTGAAGAGCGATACAAATTTGTCTTGGTGCAGAAACACCTTGCTGTGATGATATATGCCAAGTAAAAACACCACTGATGTTAGAATTAATACTATCAGTAACAGTTGTTAACCACGACATTACTGATTTACCGCCTTGATCCATGAAAGAAAGTAACTTCTGTTCTTCAGCGAGTGATGGGGTCATCACTGGCATCCACAGTGTAAGTTTAGATAGTACTACTTTACCAGCATCACCATCTTCTCTCCAGATAGCATCATTAATATCACCTTTTCGATAAAGAACAACTGTGTGTTTGGCTCCGAAAATGACTTTTCTAAAATCTCTACAAAACCCAAATATACGAGATAACGGAATCACACGAAAATCTTCTACGGTTACCTCTTAACATATCTTTACGTATACAAAATCCCAGATTAAAATTATTATTAGCACTTTGTATAACCGAAAACGCAGCAGCTGGTCTAGCTATCGTTCCAGCTATCGGCAACATCCAAGGCATCCCGAGCCAATTTTACAAAATTAAACTGATTATGATCAGCGTTATCAGAATTATCCTTGGTAAATATCATACTCGGACCAGCTGATCTAGTAAAATCATCTGAGTATCTCGCTAGGCCTATAATTGTTGTTGCAATATCAACATTATCGTGAAATGATTCGATTTCTTTTCCATCAACCATATATATGGCGATTTTAAATAACGCCATAATGCCATTATTGACAAAATCAACTTTAAAAGTTTCTGGATATACGGTATTATCTGTTTTTATAAGTTCACCAACAACCTCGATAAATGCCTCACAGGGTAGGAAATATCTACTTGTATCATGAACTTGAAGTTCAACTCGCCCCTCATTATTTGGTATTACCGCATCATATGAATAATATTGATAATCGCGTACTGATTCATCTACATTTATCGGTTCGTTCATGTCGAAAGCAGCGTTAGATATTCACGCAAACATTTTATTATAAATCAATTATCTTCTAAAACGAAGACCACTTCCCGATATTAGACTGGTATTTATTTGTTCGGTTCCTTGATTTATCAACTCTGCTAGTTTTTGATTTGCTGCATCATTTATCACTATACTGACATCACTAGGCATCACCTAGGTGCTAGGTAATTTGACCGGAACCACACCAGCGACAGGTTGTTTTTTTTCAGCGTATTAAATTTAATATTCTGTCTTTGACGGTATTAAACGCTTTACTAGCAATATTACCAACAGCAGCAGTGGTTTTATCACGAATAAAACCCATCGCCTTCATTGATAATTGTTTTGCGATAGGTCCCGCTTTAGGAGCTATCCTTGTAATAAAACATTTAACATCATCAGCAAATCCACTTCCGTAAGTGACTTTGTACATCGGTAACCGCGCGTTTACTACTCGAACAGGTATATGTTTACGATGGTTTTTGTGCACGATCATTTTATTTAATTAATTATTTATTCAACAACTAGTCGCTGTAATCGTCAATAATTTCATCAGTTAGATTTCGATAAACGCTAATATCCATGATACCACCTTGAAATAATCTTCTACAGATATCAGTTGCCTCGTTGATTATTTCTGATGAATTATTTCCAGCTCGTTTTCCTCCAATAAGAACTTCTAATCGCGATACATCATTGACAACATTATCAGGACAAACAGAATTATTTCCGAAATCACTACCGGTAATACCAAGAGATTTTAGTACATCATAAGATTCTTCTTCTGGAGACTGTGGTTGTTTCATTTCATCTACGTAACTTATAAATTTTTTAACCCCTGGATCATTTATATTATACTTCATATTTCTAGAAGCAAAATATAATAAAGGGACCCAAGTATTAGGTGCTACTTTACTAATATATTCCGGTTTTAGATATTTTCTTCTATCATTATAACCAAATGCAGCAATATTAGCTAATTTATCAGCATCCCTAAAAGTATCAAGAGCATCATCGGTAATCACCATTGCAGGTTGAGGTTCCTGTGTTGATTTTTCAGGTTGTTGTTTTGGTAAAAAAGATTGTTGTCGTTCTATCTGCAGAGGTGCAGGAAGTTCATATGAAGGTTCTTGTTTTTCTGGCACACTTTCCAGTTTCTCTTTTACTTTTTGTGCAAGTTTTTTATTTTTCTTCTCTCTTTTCTTCACTTTTTTCTTGATCATATTTTTCTTTTAATTGTATTCCCTCATTAAACTTACGATAAATATCATCACCGATTTTGTCTACCCGGGAAATATTCCGTCTTGCTTTATACATCCAATCAGTCCATGAATTACGATTTTTAACTTTTGTAAGATACTCGGGTTTTAAAAAATTATGTCTCTCTTTAAAACTTGAGTGAGCAAATGCACCAAATTTAATTACATCATCAGGGGTCTCAAATGGAATTTTTTTTATTGTCTGTGCAGCATCATCAGTAAATCTTTCTATAAAAGGGAAAAACTGTTCAGGTTCAAGTTCAAGTTCAGGTTCAAGTTCAGATTCAAGTTCAGATTCAAGTTCAGGTTGAGCTCGAGGTTGAAGTCGAGGTTGAGCTGCAACTGCAGCTGGAAGATCTCGTAAAATACCATTTTTTAAGTCTTTAATGAAGTTTTTTCAACCTGCGCTTCGGTTTGTGTCAATACTGGAAGAATACCTCTTTTCTTTTCCTCAGGATCTTTAATATCTCCAAATATAATTCTTTCAGTGGTTGTTGTAATTGGTTTAAATAATAACTCGGATGACTCAGCAAAACCTTGTTCTGCTTCTTCTCGTGCTCGTATTTATTGTCTGACAGAATCTCTCACTGGAAGATATTTCTTTATTGCTTCTAGTCGCTCTCGTGCTATTCTAGCAGAATGTGATTATCCAACATCCTATTGTTATTGATATATTACTAATTTTAATTTATGATGATAAATATTTTACGAATCGGACTTGACAAAATTCTTGGATAAATTAATATCAGCAAAACGGATTCGTCTTTGGATTATTAAATATTTTTTTATACTAACGTGAGCTAATGCTATTCGTGGAAACCTTTATCTGTAAGACTTTTTCCAAACAATTTTTCGTGAAAGCCTTCATTGTATAAAAATTAAAGACCGCTTGCGGAAGCTTTTATCTATAAGACTTTTTCCCAACAATTTTTTGTGGAAGCCTTCACTGTATAAAAATTAGAGACCACTCGTCTGGAAGCCTTTATTTTGGTAAATAAGGCTTTTTCCCAACAAATTTGTCGTGGAAGCCTCTATAAAATAAAAAAAATCAATTAGAGACGGTTCCCCTTTCCCTGCTGCTAAGTGTAAGTTAATCAGCAACTGCTAATTTGCATATGTGCAGATCATTCAGTAATGTCAAACTGGACACGGGTCAAAACTGGCACGGGTCACTTGTGATCAGCCTTGCCTCAAAAGCGCTGTATTCAAAACGTGAACCTATCCTTAAACAATAGCATTGCTCATGAATTAAATAGCAGGGATTTATTACCATAAATTTCCACGTCTGACGTCAAGTGAAGTATCGACTCACCAGGAGCTGAAATTAAGAAAATTTACAAAGCACTAAGATGAATTATGAATACATTTTGTGAAATAGGACGAAACAGAATGATAAGTATATGTAAGATAATACATATGATGCATTCAAACAGAACAGTTATATAATTAATCATTTAATTTGTAATTTTAATAATGTTCACCATGTTATGACATAGTTTGTTAAGGACAGGCACAATTCGGAACAATTTGAAAGGCACTGGCAATAGTATATTTCCATTCTAATTTGGTAAAAAGAAGCGTCCTGTGGTGCCGAAGCAGTACTTTCGATAGTTTCTTGTTTCTCATTAGTAACTGATTGTTTTCAGTAATCACTAATAATGGATTGGGGGGTCCTTCCTTTTTATAGTGGATATAAATTGAAAGGTCTCTATGTCATTATAAAATGTCATATCTTGTTAGTGGATATAAATTGAAAGGTCTCTATGTCAGTAGAAAATGACATATCTTGTTAGTGGATATAAATTGAAAGGTCTCTATTGTCAGTATAAAATGTCATATCTTGTTACAGGGGTTGAGAACTTTTGAGAATCATATAAAAAAATTTTATAATAGATAAGCATAACCCGATAAATAACAAGATCGTTTTGTTCGAATTATATCAATATTGCTATGTATATTTAATTTCTAGTGTGTATCCGAATTTTGTCATGTTGAGTATTATGCCTACCTGATTTTTGTCATGTTTATTTAAGATATGTACTGAAATTTGAGTTCAAGGCCTGATCTTGTTTACGAACTTAGAATATTCTTAAAGTGAACTTGTTGACAATTTGATGTGAAGTTTCCACTCACATCTAGGGGATTATAGGGCATTCTGTTGTGCCATAGGTCAGGTGGCTGCTTGTACATGAATAGAGGTTTTGCAAACAAAGTCTTCATTCCTATCTTAATATCAGTCTGTGGAATCTGTTTCAGTTGTATTCAAGTAAGATTGATGAGGAATTATTTATTTAAGTGATTCATTTTAACTACAAAAGTTATATTGAAATTTTGGATTCAAACACTACTGTGAGATTATGTAAAACTTATTGAAAGACATTCTGGCTTATACCATTGAGGCAAATCAGGACATTCAGGACAATAGGAATTCATTCGGAATATACTTTACTCTTGGACTTGTGAAGGAAAATTCGGAATTAATTGGTTTTTACGTCACAATACTGTTAGTTGTTCTTCAATTTTCATTTCACTTTGTAACTTTGAGAAATAAAGTATTTGCTGATTTCACTAAACTTATTTATGTTCTCTTCTTTCTACTACATTGTTTAAGATATAGGGTCGTAACAGTATCACGTTGGGGGGATCATAGTGTGTTCATGGACAATGTACGTTACATAAATTTCCTATAATGTGTTGATGTGCCTCCATATTCTTCTTTGATTCTCGTATAAATCCACCTACCTCTAGGTTCCAGCACGAATTCTACTGGCTTTGACATAATTGGAGATTTCGATCGCAATTCAAAAAGCACCACTAGCTGGAAAGTGTGCTTGTTGTTCATATCGAGATCTTGAAGAAGAAAATGATTCCTTGTTTTCCAGTCAGTCACATCAATCGCATCTACAGTCGTGCTGCTTGCAATCTTGTGGTTTAACACCACTCTCTGGAAACAAATAATACAACTGTAATGTTAATGTTTCAAGTTGATGTTCCATGAACATATATGATTTGTCATTTAACAAATAAGACAAATTGGGCTTGCACGTAGAGCACACGATCAAATCATAGTTATAAAACATATGACCGTGATCCTAAGATAAAAAAAAAAAAACTGAGTCAGCATATCGCTGACATAACTGTGTTAACTTCATAGTGATTCGTCCAAAGCATGAAGAAACTATATTAAAGGGTCTGGGAAATATAAGTCATTAAGTAAAAGTCCATAAATAAACTTCAGCGAAAAAGTACATCTGACATGATTAAAAGATCAAAAGGACTAGTGAACGGATCACAAACTTCAGTGCCATAGCTTTATACTGGCTCATCCAAATTATCTACAAAAGCCATCATTGGTTTAGGAATAACTTTACAACACCAGGGGTTTTATAGCATCTCACTACCTATCATTTCAATCAAGTCCTGCGTGCAGAGGCGTAGCTGGGGGGGGGGGTGCAGGGGGGTACATATGTCCCCGGGCGCCAAGGTACAGGGGCGCCAAAATGAGGCTTACAATGTTACATTATAATAAGTAAACAAGGGAAATATTCAAAAATGTGATTAAACGGGGAGGGGGCTGGGGCGCCAATTTTATAGTTCGTCCCCGGGCGCAAAATATCATAGCTACGCCTCTGCCTGCGTGAGACCGGCTTGGGTATTTCTAAGGACCTCGATATAACAAGTCCTTAACAACTGAAGAATTCTTAAAGGTGGTATTTTAATTACCACAAATACATTACCTTTAATCAAGTAAAGCTTACACATTGAGAAACCCTAATTTCACAGGTGTATATGTTTTCTTGATTCACTTTGTTTAAACTTAGTACGCTTTTTGCAAGCCGCAGATCGATATTTAATGCCAAAAATATTATCCAAACACCTAATACACACAATTATTCATGCCAAACACTTATATCTAAGAATGCCTAATAATTCCGTACATTAAAAAATAGGGAGCGTTCATTTTACGAAACCAATGGATGCTATAATAAATTATGATGAATACCGTACATTAAGACGTTTGCTTCTAGTCAATGCATTATGACGTTTTCTCCTAATCAATGCATTATGGCTTTTACTCCTAGTTAATGTATTATGTTTTGCACTCCTAGTCAATGCATTACAACTTTTTACTCCTATCCAATGTATTATCACGTTTTCTCCTAGTCATTGCATTATGACTTTTAGTCCTAGTCAATGCATTGTGACGTTTTCTCCTAGTCAATGCATTATGACTTTTACTCATAGTCAATGCATTATGACTTTTTCTCCTAGTCAATGCATTATGGCGTTTTATTCTAGCCAATGCACTATGACGTTTTCGTCTGATCAATGCATTATGACCTTTACTCCTAGTCAATGCATTATGACGTTTGCTTCTAGTCATTGCATTATGACTTTTACTCCTGGTCAATGCATCATGACTTTTACTCCTGGTCAATGCATTATGAATTTTACTCCTAGTCAATGCATTTTGATTTTTACTCGTAGTCAATGCACTATTACTTTTACTCCTAGTCAATACATTATGACGTTTACTTCTAGTCAATGCATTATGACTTTTACTCCTAGTCAATGCATTATGGCGTTTTCGTCTAGTCACTGCGGGGACCCCGAGTGGCCGAGTGGTCTAAAGCGTTCTCCATTACGGATTACTGCCATCTCACCTCTGTCTGCGCCGGTTCGAGTCTCGTATTCAGCCAATGTGGGTATGTGAGAAACCTTGCCAGTAGTTTCTCGTGGGTCGGTGGTTCTTTCCGGGGTTGTCCCGGGGTTTTCCTCCACTGGCCGCCATGTATAGCTATCGTGTGCTGAAAAATAGCCTTAAACCGGACAACAACAACATCTAGTCAATGCATTATGACTTTTACTCCTAGTCAATGCATTATGACGTTTTCTTCTAGTCAATGCATTATGACGTTTTCTTCTAGTCAATGCATTATGACGTTTGATTCTAGTCAATGCATTATGACGTTTGATTCTAGTCAATACATTATGACGTCTGATTCTAGTCAATATATTATGACATATTCGTCTAGTCAATGCACTACGACGTTTTCTCTTAATCAATGCATTATGACGTTTACTCCTATCAAATGCATTATGACTTTTATTCATAGTCAATGCATTATGACGTTTTATCCTAGTCAATGTTTGAGAAATCTTTTCAGAACAGCGATTCCCCAAAATCAAAACACAAAATATCACTAAACTCTAACAAACCTATAAAAGGATAAACAAATACAGGTATCATATAACCGTGGTCTTTTGTCTTGCAAGGTAATAAAGGAAAAACTTTTTTTTTTTTTTAATTTTAAACAAAAGTTTGTATGATGACTATGATGCTGACCCCAAGATAAAAAGGGCTAGCCAACATGTCACAGTACGAGAAGAATCAATCAAAATGATTAGGAAGTGAATGCAAATGAAAGCATTTAACTAGAAATTCGATAAACTATTGACTACGCTACAGATACTGACTAGACAAGTCATTGTTATGTCTTGTTATCCATTAACATGGTCTTGAGTGTAACAAAACCATCTTTCATCACTGCTTTTTTGTTCAACTCTTTATTCAACTACAACCACACTACCACTGCTGCTGCTGCTGCTACCACTACGAAGACGACGGCGACGAGAACGACTACAACTGCAGTGGTAAAGACGAAGACAATCCGTTGGTTAAAGAGTGGACGGGAACACAAATTAAAAGCTCTCCGAGATAGAGTTTCAGGTTAACATTTCATTTTCAGTCAATCACCCGCTCCTTCACGAAAGTAAGGCTTCTTATGATTGGATGGCATGCAATCCACTTTACAAATGAAAGGCTTTTTGTGAATGGTTTAAAACAGGCTCAGACTTAATACCTAACTCAATTCCAAACTCAATTACACCCTTTACAAATGAAAGGCTTTTTGTGAATGGTTTAAAACAGGCTCAGACTTAATACCTAACTCAATTCCAAACTCAGTTACAAACCTCAACGATTCTTTGATCTACAGGCCTGATGATTTCTCAGACTCTGGCTACACATATAATAAAATTTAGTTGAAACGTGGTTTGTTCGGTGTTTAAATAATAACAGTACAAACAAAGAGGCCCAAGTGAGCGCTAGACTACTGATATATTGATACTATCTCATATTTGTGTTGCATCAAAAGTCAATAATTGTTAAGGTCATTCCAGCTTAGCAAGTTATTTTTTTATCGCTCCACCCCATATAAAGTGTAAATATTCTTAGAATAGATTCCGAACTCTAAATAGTAGTCTCTTTTTTTGCAATGTCGCCACTACTGAATGGCAATAATGTCAGTGGAGTATGAATATAATATCTGATTCCAAGTGTCTTACCTTAACAGATTCTAGCTCTATATCTGTAATGTTTAACTTGTCCCACTGTATTAAAACGCTCTTGGCGCCAATCTGTCTCACGTCCAATGATAACAAGTACTCTCCTAAAATGGAGGTAAATAATGATAATTAAATCCTTCGTGGCTCAGGAAATTGTCATGATTAATCATTACGGCAGTTTCTAACACATAGATTATTGCATGGGTGTTCGTTTCAGATGACAATTTAAACAAGTAGAATAAAAGGTTTCTTTAGTGTTCTTTAGCAAGTCATGGCGAGTAAAACTGTGATAGTATTCAATGAAATCTACAAACTAGTTATAAAATTTAGCAAGCAAAGTAAGTGTCACATGAAAAACAAATACAGATTTGTTTCCTCACTACACCTTAGAATCTAATGTAGTGAAATAACTTTAAATACATTCGAAATCCTTGGTCACTTTGTTTCGCATGACGTTGTTACGGCATGAAGTGATGTCATACGTATGACATTTGTATAGGTTATAACGCGTGTTCTGTTGGATATTGTGGGGGCGACCAAAGCACAATGGGTAAAGCTTGCGATCGCAATGTTCTTTGCGAAAGTCTACAATATCCAACAGTTCTTACGTTATAATTTATTCATCTATTATATACCCATTACTGTATACTACATATTTGTGTGTGATTCGGTAATACAAGAATTATAACCATATTTCTCTTCATACATATTCATAATCACTTTAATTTTGTAAAAAGCAATTTCAAAGTTGTTTTTTTTTAATCAATAATATTCAACAAATGGAGACATATAATACATAGCCTATGTATCTGTTCTGTTGGATATTATAGTGTTGTTCCTCACCCAGCACAAGCGATATTATCTATAATTATGATCGCTTACCACTAAGCGTTGAAATGGCAAATCTAAGTGATGCATAATTGTTTTTAAAAGTGCGAATGTTGATAACTGATATTCTTTTCTAATTACAGGCGGATTTGCTGTGGATATCCAAGTTTAAACAAGAATTAAAATCTGCCATAAATGAGAGTGGCCTAAACACATTATCTATCCATATTAGACACCATTCATTATGTCACTGCCAAGAGTGGTCATGGCCTAAACACATTGTCTATTCATATTAGACACCATTCATTATGTCACTGCCAAGAGTCGTCTTGGCCTAAAAAACATTTTCTATCCATATTAGACACCATTCATTATGTCACTGCCAAGTGTGGTCTTGGCCTAAACACATTGTCTATCCATATTAGACACCATTCATTATGTCAATGCCAAACGTTGATTTCAGTAAACAAGAAATTTTTCCAAGATGCATACAGACAATATAATATATAAATTATCAATCGAAAAGAAAGAAAGTTTAATTTTTTGATTTTACTTTTTACATATTTCTATGCGAATTGGTAACAAGCTATGTATGTAAATAACCTTTGATACTAATAAAAACAATAAATAAAGACAGCCAATGGTCACAATAACTAAGATTGAATGAATTTTACGCATGGCATACAGTTAGGAAAGTTAGGTAAATTAAGACGTGTTAATTTATGGTAAGAATTAGCGAGCACGATATTGAAGAGAATATAGGAAGTGAAGACGTGTAAATCCTTTTCATCGTCAAGATATTTCAGTATTATTATATTCTTATAAAAATACCAATAACACTTGAAACAACTGGAGAAAATCGGGAATCACAGTTTTATACGTAGTGATCGTCTGCATCTTTTCAGTCAATATTATGGATCATTGCTGGAATGTAGGCCGATATCTGCCATAATCGACCATTCGGACAACCTTCTTTTTTTATAAAGGATTGGCCTTAAGATGCGTTACATACAACAAATTATGCATGTGCCACTTCTCTGTCCATTCGTCTGTCAGTATGGTAATATAAACAAAATATATGGTCATGATAGATTGCGTACGTACGTGCTTGCGTGTTTGTGTGTGTGTGTGTGTGTGTTTGTGTGTGTGTAGGAGGGAATACATCAATTGCATATTTAGGTCTCGCTGAATAGCCGAGATGACCCGAATGCTTTATGCTCTGACTCAAGTCGTGGTATACAGTGTTTTTAAAACTTATACTAAGGCACGAAACAGTTCTTTAATCGGTGCGAACATATTAACCCAAACTGGAAACACCCATCGACAACAAATGGCGATTCTGAATGGTTGCTATTATTAAACCTGAATTGGAATAGATAAGTATCAACTCTTATAACCAGACAGAATTGAAAGAAGCATATTCACTGTGTGACATACCGGATATTCATATCCTCAGACCTAGATCCAAAAAGACAAGACAAAAAGCCAATGGAGAAATTTCCCATCAAATAGACAAGACATGAAGCCAGTGGAGAAATTTCCCATAAAATAGACAAGACATTAAGCCAGTGGAGAAAATTGCCATAAAACAGACATGACAAGAAGCCAGGGGAGAAATCTCCCATAAAATAGACAAGACATTAAGCCACATGGAGAAATTTCCCATAAAACAGACAAGACAATAAGCCAGTGGAGAAAATTACCATAAACAATAGCCGGTATATGATCAGTAAAGTACTCAACTCGCACTTGATAAAGAAAGCTTGGAATGTTTCCTTTACGCAGATATAACTTGTTAGTGGCTAAACGCGTCGACGGTATATGAAAATCAGCAGTTTATAAGAATAAGATCATGAATAGCGCAATTTAGTCAACTTGCATTGATCGGTAGAATATGACTAGACATTATCGATAGTTGTCATTTGTATTACTGACATAGTCCTAAAACGTTTATCACAAAATAAGTCTACGTTTTATAATAATAATACAAAATTGATAAAATGACTTGTTAACTGGTATGACAATCTAATTATATCATGCATATATATTTATAAACATGCCAGTACAATTTGATTTTTCTACATCAAGTTTGTTATTTGCTTTCGTTGTATCGAGCTTCTGAGACGGAACAGTGATGTTACCTTGCCAATATGCATATGTGTCGAGCAACCACGTCAAAGAATTAGTCCATGGATTTAAAAAGGTTACATTAATCCAGAATTCACCCCTATCTGACAGACTCTGCACAAATGCTTCCTTTTGCAGGTATATTTATTATTATTTTGTATGCACATAATGCTATTTTCGCGAGTAATACCGTCTTAGTGCAGGTAGTAAACTGTTTTCTTATATATATATATATATATATATATATATATATATATATATATATATATATATATATATATATATATATATATATATATATATACCGTGGATGTTTTGACTGCAAGTATCACCGGTGAATCCATTGACACAACCCAGTAGACACAATCCAGTGTCCTGTTTGCACAGATTATCCATACAGGTAACACTGCAAGGGCTCTGACAAAATTCATTATACCAGCCCGGATTACATCCCTGGATGCAGTATCCACTTTCTTTGTCACAAAGGTCTGCTGTTGTGTTACTAGCATGGCATCTTGGACTGCATCGTTTACTGCATCTTTCCCCGTATAACCCATTCGGACATTTCTTACATATGCCGGTTTCTTTATCACAAGAATATATGCCACAGTAATTCAAGCAGGTCTCATTACAACTGTAACCATAGAACCCACTGGCACACAATTTGCAAAGACCCGTTTGTTGGTCACATCCAGTCATTGTCACATTATAACAATTCTTGTTGCACTCCTCCTTACATCGTGGTCCATAGAAACCTGTCACACACGAGTCACACTTTCCTGCAAATCTATCACAGTACGATGTCCGACACGTAGTGCTGCAGGATTCGTTACATCTCCATCCGTGCCAGCCACTCGTGCATTCCTCACATTTACCGGTATGTCTGTTACATTGTGTCTCTCCTTTGCTGTTACTCTTGCAGTGACCACAAGTCTGATTACAGTTAGATCCATAAAAGCCACGAACGCAAGTCAAACAGAGTCCAGTTAGCTGACTACACGTATAACAGTTTTGTGGACAAGAATGGTTGCAATAGATTCCCATCTTCAATGGTGGACAGCCCTCCTGACACACTTCGCCCGTTTCACACTGTTCTTTAACATTTCTGCATTTACTGTTACACTGACATTTGTTGCCATGTTTAAGTGGGACACATGTATTACACTGGTCGCTGCTTGTACAAGTAACACAATTTGGAGGACATTTGAATTCGCATTTTGGTCCGTATTTTCCAGATTTACATTTGATACAGGTATCTCTTCCACTACAACTCACGCAATTCTCTGGACATTCCAAACAAACGCTCCCAGTTTCTAAGAATTTTCCAAGAATGCATGAGGTGCATTTTTGTGGCTCATCTATACATGTCAAACAATTAGGGTGGCACAGTTTCTGACACGATTCGCCATATCGCCCGCTTTTGCATTCGTTGCAGTAACTTTGATTCAAACATCGGTTACAATGTGTAGAACAAGACATGCTACAATTTTCCCCATACAGACCCGGTGGGCAGGTCTTGTTACAGTAAGGCCCTGCCCATTGTGACGTGCAAGTGACACATTTACCTGTAACCTTATCACACTCAAGGCACATACCCGGACAGCTCATGTTACAGTATTGTCCATACCATCCAGTGATGCAGCCATCCAGGCATCCATCTATTGGCTCAAACCATTGGGTATTCTTGCACCTGAATCCACACATGTCCATACACGTTTCCTCGAGATTTGTAGAACTGCAGTTGCAATAAAAACTTACCTCTCCCTCCGATTTGCATTGGAGACAGTCATCTACAAGTAAAAACCGGTTAGACCTGTGGGTTTACTTCTGCCACCTTGGTTGGTACTTATAGTTCTACTGTGACATTAAAATGTTAAACATCTAGTAAAAATACAAGACGTCACCATCAAATACGAATTTAACACTTTTCGCGAATGGAAAGAATCGGTACAAAATGTTCTTAGAAACTGATAACAAATTGAATGTCTCAACTAAATGTTTTAAGGATACATACTCATAGAGATGTAACGTGTTACACAGTGTTACATTGCATGCAATGGCGGACAAGGTGAATGCTTATTTTGAAAACACTCCTGGTGCAGGCCTATTGTTCTTATTTCCTATGTTCTTATAAGATCTTAATATTTTGATTGTTTGTCCACCATCAACGTCCGATGCGACAGTGCACTAGTTCCAATGTTTCTTTGACTTAAGTGCCATTGAGAGGGCTATCGACTTTGAAAGCTGAAGGTCAGTACATGTTTAGTTTAAGACCAGTATATTAATATTCAAATTTATAAATATATTTAGATAACGGTTTAAATATTTTAGCTAAAACAGTAATCAAATCAATGATATTAACTTTCTTCTGCTCTAAGTGGTCGAGCTTTGGCATCAACACTAATTAAATAAAGCATAACTCAGAAAGAACGACGATGATTTAAGTCATTAGGACTATCTTCCATGCCCAGAAAACCGTGCATGACAATCCTGTGTTAGTGAATCCTTTGTTATCTGCTACTTCGGAAGTATACAGTCTGGAGAAGAAAAAACAAGCAATACATTCAAGCTTTAATGTACAGATCTCATGTGCTGTTAAGAAGATCTCATTTTTCGGACACACTAATAATTAAGGAAATAAAGTTATCACAAACACACTGCTAACCAATGAATTAAAGTCATTCAAAGAACACTGTTAATCAAAGAACTAAATTTATAACAAACACACTGCTAACCAATTAATTACAGTTATTACAAACACACTTATAATTAAGGAGTTAGAGTTACTACTAAGGGGGTGCGGCTGTAAGGGACATTTTGTTTCTGCCGAGATTATGTTAATGAACTGTAAAAATCCTTTAAACAACGTTCTAAATAAGCTTTGTAAAAATACAAGACCTGACCATGACGTAGATAATGAATATTGTTACGTTTAGGCTCAACAAGACGCAACAAGAAAAGGGCAAAATCAAAAAGCTTTGTAAAGTTTAACAGAAAATTTATCTCCCTACAAAAACAAGGTAAAATGAGGAAAATAATAAGTATAATCCAAGAATTAAAGAAATTGAAGTCATAGTAGTAAAATGTCCTAGTGAAACTGAATTCGAATCCCGATGTAATCCCAAATAGAAGGCGATGACGTCTGCCGTGGTCAGCGTCGTACTGATGTGTCAACAGTTCTTTGTTGAATCATATAAAATAATATTCCAGTTTTTTTAATGCTGTGTAAATTTCGATAACTGGCTTTGTCCAGGAATTATATTAAGAGAACGAGTATTTCCACGGAAAATTAATCTCTTGGAATCCAAATTATTTGTAGAGAAAAATAAAAACTCAACTGAAACTGGTCACAACAAAGCATCTTTAAGTGTCATTGGTTTACACGCCGACTGCCTAAATTCTCTATAGAAAAAAGTTATACACTAATTTAAGACGCAAAACAGATACCCGTCTGAGGGTCACATACCATGATTATAGAACAAGATAGAAGCTTTTTACATGCAAAACATCACGTCTCACAGCATGGCCTTGACTAAAACCAATGACTGTTACACTGGGAAAGAATTTTAAAAAAGTTGTTGGCTTCAACTCTTACTGATTCTGAATCAAGGCCAAGAACTAGATCAGCATTAGATTCAAAGTTTATATTATTAGTTGTTTATGAAAAACAGCCAGGTCAAATAGAACTACACTGATTTTCTGGGCAATGTTATGTCCAGTAAATACAGTTCTATTACAATAGCATGTAATGGGATATAGGAAAAAAACAACTAACAAACAAACAATTAAATTAAATGAAATATAAAATAAGTCAAATATACATAACATATCCCCTATAAAGAAAAAGAAACATTCATATAATAAAGCTTTCTTTTTACCATAGATTAATTACATATGAGGTTTCTAAAAACATAAGAATTCGTATTAATCATGCAAAGTATACATAAAATAATACATTTTTATACACGGGAAAGTGCATCATCTATTAAAGTATCTTCTCCCTTGATGTGCCTGATGTCAATATTATATTCCTGTACCAACAAACTTAATCTTAGCAGTCTTTGATTTTTATTTGTCAACTTGCCGATGAAAGTAAGGGGGTTGTGATTATTAAACAGAAGAATCGCAGAAGGAGCTGAACTAATGTAAACTTTAAAATGTTGTAATGCCAATATCAAAGCCAAACATTCCTTCTCAATTGTTGAATAATTTCTTTGGTGCTTATTTAATTGCTTAGACAAATAGCACACTGGATGATCAACACCATTTTCATCTTCTTGAACCAATACTACTCCAACCCCAAAATCACTTGCATAAACAGACAGTTTAAATGATTGTCTGAAAGTTGGAGCTGTAAGAACTGGTGCGCTTTTAAGTATGTCTTTTAACTTATCAAAAACCTCCTGAAATTTGTCAGACCAAGTTTTTCTTGCCAAAATTGTTTTCAGGGGTTCAGCAATTATAGAAAAATTAGAACAAAATTTCTGATAGTATCCAGCCATACCCGGAAATCACATCATTTGCTCTTTGCTAACTGGCTTAGGGAATTCAGAGACAGCCCTGACCGTAGGATCTATAGGTTAACTTGTCCATGTCTCAAGATATGTCCTAGAAATGTTACACCAGCACGGCAGAACTCACGTTTGGATAAATTAATTGTCAAACTTGAATTAGTGAGTCTGTCAAAGAATGTTCTTTCCTGGTGTCGTTGTAGATGATGACATCATCTATGTAAGCATCACAGTTATCTAGATCAGAGGTGATCATATTCATTAGTCGTTGAAAAGTACTTGGCGAACCCTTCGTCCCGAACGGCATCACTTTATTTTGATAAAGTCCATCTGGAGTAGCGAATGCCAAAATTTCCTTTGCTCTTTCGGTCAGTGGAATTTGCCAAAATCCTTTCAGAACGTCAAATTTGGTGACATACTTGGCATTTCTGACCTTATCAGTGCAATCATCAATTCTTGGTAATGGAAATGAATTTGTTTTAGTCACACTGTTCATCTTCCTATAATCAGTTCACATACGGAAAGTTTTATCTGTTTTCGGAAAAAGTATACATGGTGAACTCCAGTAACTTTTATTGGCTATATGAAATCATTATACAACAAATACTGATTTTGTTTGCATATATTTCTGTTTGAGAGGGTTCATCATGAACGGGTGTTGTTTCACATGTTTGGAATTTACATTTTCAACGTCATGGAAAATGTTTTTTCTTGTAGGAACATCTAAAAATAAGTGCTCAGTTTCATATAATTTTTTAAGTTCATTCCTTTATTGATGTTGCAAATGTGAAAGTTTCTGGTCCAGATCATTCATAATTTCTGAATTCCGATGATTAGTCGCTTCAAAATCGGTAGTCCGATGATATTCCTTCACTTAAATATTCACTGAGTGGGACAGGTACAACTAAATTAAGTGCATTTTAACCTGGATATCTCTCTCAATATACCCCGTTAACATGTTTATGTGGCAAACTTGATTTTGTTTTCGCCTGCCAGGTGTATTTAAGATGTATTTTAAATCATTTACTTTCTTTTCAACTGTGTAGGGACCATACTATTTGGCCTGAAGAGATTTTGTGGTATGGGCAAGAGAGCCAGGACTCTATCACTAGGCTGAACATTTGTGTCTGTTGAGATTTTATTATACCTTAGTTTCTATTTTAAGTGCAGATTAACTCTTGCAACCTCACAAGCCTTTGACAACATATACATAAAATTGGAAATATAATCGAGAAGATTAATTTCAGTATCTTCATTAGCAAGACGTTTCTCTTTCAACAACCTCAATGGTCCACGCACAGTGTGTCAAAAAACCAGTTCAAAGGGACTGAATCCTAAAGATTCTTGAACTGATTCCCTAACAGGAAACAATAGTACATGAATGCCTTCATCCCAATCTTTACCCGTATCAAAACAATATGATCGAATCATATTTTTCAAAGTCTGATGAAATCTTTCTAAAGCGCCTTAGCTCTCAGGGTGATAGGCAAAATATTTGAATTGTTGGATGCCTAATAGTACATAATTTGCTGAAAAAATCCAGACATGAAATTTGACCCTTGATTAGATTGGACATATTTAGGAAGGCCAACTCGGGTAAAAAAAAATTTTATTAAAGCTTTTACTATTGTTTTAGATTTAATACGCCTCAGAGGAATTGCCTCTGGAAATCTTGTTGACGCACACATTATGGTCAACAAGTATTGGTTATCTGACTTGGTCTTAGGTATATATGCAGCGAATGCATGGTATATTGTACTTTTATAAATATCTTTTCTATGAAGAAATCAGAAACGTTCATCAACCTCAGTAAAATAGGTGTATCAATGTGGCATCCCTGGGATGCCAAATGTACCATATACCTAAAACCTGGATCGTGACCATGACAGGAGCTGACATTGGTCCCTGTCCCAGAGGGCTGATAGATGAAACACGTATCATATAGATCTCGTCTTGGCTCAGACCTCCAATAATGGCTGATGTTGACCCAGACGTATTGACACTTTTCCACTGGTCTGCGTCCTCTACTGGAGCATAGAAAACTCTGTGCATCTGAATCAGACGTGAATTCCATACTCAGATGGCATATTTAAATTAACTATGTCATAAGCTAAAAATTATTGTGATAGTTTCATCCATGACAGATAGACACCATGTAAAGGAAGGTTACTGAAAAATAACTTTGAAAATTATCAAAGAAAGAACTTGCTGAAAATGTGATACAACTTAAAAGAAGATTATTAAAGTAGAATAAATGATTTTAACACCCGTCTTAGTTTGCAAATACATATGTATCAATATTCCCGTACCATATTTTTCTGCTCCTGTGCCCTCAGAATCATTGGTTGAAATGCATTTGTGAACAGCACACTTAGTTGTATCATTTCTGTTATTCATAGAAATGTATCTTTTAAAGTGGTGGCTTTCATTTCTGGCGAAATTTTAAGTCGGCATTAAAAAATAAATTACAACTCGATGTTTAAAGATATATTTTACCTTGTTTGCTTTTAATTAGGTCAAGGTGGTTAAAATGATGCCTTCTGGTTGATTTGTCCTTATATTTGAGATCTTTTGGGAACCATGCATTCTTTTTATATTTAACGTGATTTTCTAAATCTTTGGTCTACACATATAACTGTTGTTTAAATACTGGCGTCTATTTTCCAGATTTGTTCATTGTTTAAAGTTAAGTTCCCAAGGGAAGAGGACTTGCACTTGTCTCCAGCTATATGTTCTTGGTCTGATGATACACGTTCGAATAAAGGGGACAACACTGCACGCGGCTCCTGTTTAATTTTCTATAGCTAATCGTTTTCATACAGGCCAAAAGAAACAGACATATAGGAAGTAGTTTAATTTTTCATTTTTCTGAGTACAAAACATAACACCTCATTACTGTTTTTCCAAAGGCTGCTTACTACCAATGATTTCTTGAAAGAGGAGCGAAGATTTACGTTCAATGGTTACTGTGCGAGTGGATTCCATTTCTCTGTCACTGGTCAAGGCAAAATAAATTAAAACATACAAATATTATTGCTTAAAATTTGTAAAAGTTTACATTCTATTTCCATAAATTACAACGCTGGGGAAAACTCTCAAACATGTGTTGAAGATCTTGAACCTTACCTGAAATAATAAGGTTATCATCTGCATGAAATAAACTATTTTAGTCATTTATTCCATGCAATGAAATTATGATCGTCCCTTATTCCATGTAAAATAAAACTTTTATCGTCATTTATTCCACGCAGTAGATCTTGTATCGTTATTTTTCTATGCAGTAAAACTCTTATCGTCATTTTTCCACGAGATAGTTTTAACTGCAAAGTACTAACTGGCATGTCTGCACTTTATATAGATATAAACGGTCACATGATATTGATCTGGCAATCGGTAAATTCTGAGAACTACTTCCGGTTAACTGTCAGTTTCCAGCGCGCTCGACGTCAAGATTTGTCTATACCAGTCATTATCATTCAGTACTATAGTGCACTTGAAGGCCATTTATAGTCGGTAGGAAAATGTATAATGTACTTTAAGGCCATTGATAGTAGTCATTAGCACGCAGTACAATGGTATAATGGAAGGCAATTGATAGTAGTCATTAGCATGCAGTACAATGGTATAATGGAATGCCATTGATAGTAGTTATTAGCATGCAGTACAATGGCATAATGGAAGGCAATTGATAGTAGTCATTAGTATGCAGTACAATGGTATAATGGAAGGCAATTGATAGTAGTCATTAGCATGCAGTACAATGGTATAATGGAAGGCAATTGATAGTAGTCATTAGCATGCAGTACAATGGTATAATGGAAGGCAATTGATAGTAATTAGCATGCAGTACAATGGTATAATGGAAGGCAATTGATAGTAGTCATTAGCATGCAGTACAATGGTATAATGGAAGGCAATTGATAGTAGTCATTAGTATGCAGTACAATGGTATAATGGAAGGCAATTGATAGTAGTCATTAGCATGCAGTACAATGGTATAATGGAAGGCCATTGATAGTAGTAATTATCATAAAGCACAATGGTATAATGGGTTGCCATTGATAGTAGTCATTAGCATAAAGTACAATGGTATACTTGAAGGCTATCGATGGTAGTCATTTGCATGCAGTACAATGGTATACTGGAAGGCCATTGATAACAGTCATTATCATAAAGTACAATGGTATAGTGGAAGGCCATTGATAACAGTAATTAGCATACAGTACAATGGTATACTTGAAGACCATTGATATTAGTCATTAGCCTACATTACAATGGTATACTGGAACGTCATTTATCGTAGTCATTAGCAAAAAGAACAACTGTGCACTTGAAAGTCATTGATAGTCAATTGGAAAATGGATAATGTACTTTAAGGCCATTGAGAGTGATTTTCAGTCCACTGAGTTTTCCTCTTAAATTCAACGCCTCATAGCTTTTTAATTCAATACGAGCTGGTGTCAAAAGTGTTGTGTAGGCATGGACGTTGTTATTGATGTTGTTGGTGGTGGTGTTAAGCCGTCTTTCAGCACATTTTACATGGCAGACAAAATATCTGGTGGAGGAAGAATGCGAAAAAGCCCCAAGAAGCACCGGCCATTGGAAAGCTACTGGCAAACTTTTTCATATACCCACGTTGATCGAGCCCGAAACTCGAATCCACGCAGGCAGCGGTTAGATGACAATAATTTGTAACGAGGAGCGCCGTAGACTACTCGGCCACTGGTGGCCAGGCAGAAATGTTGATTACCTACGTAAAAGGGGAAGCTGATTGACAGGGTGCACTTGTAACAGACTATTGAAATTGTGTCCATTTGACCATCTACAAAGTTTCGGTGTGGGGGGATGGATGCAGACAATAAAACTTTCTGCAATGGATTAACTTGGTTGCGATTTCCACTCTCAAACGACGCAATATTGTATAAACATATTGCATACCAACCTAGCAACTTGTAAGAAAAGATTAGTTTTTTTATGGCATTCAATAAGATTAGTATTACTTTAAACAATACATATATTGAACGATATAATATTATCTCTTTAGTGAAGGTTGAAATCGCTCGCGGGCAAATCATGATGACAAATAACTTTGGTGTCATTCAATGTCAGGCAGAATAAAAATGACGCCTCAAATTAGATCAGCTGAGCCTAAGTCATATGATCGATTTTCGAGCTTGTCATATTTATCCTGATAAGTTATCTCCCCATAGTACCACATTATAAAAACCCATATAGTCATCCATCCATCCTTCAGATTCTAATATAACAAAACGTCACTGCTGGTATAAAACGCCTTTTATACTGAAACTGCCATGTAAAGTATCATAGCCTTAATTGTTTTCTTCACAGCCCCATTTCTAAAATGTGTCTTGATTGGATAGCGGTTTATAAAATGTGATGTCATGTCTGTTCTATTCTTTATAGCTAAAGAACTTAGTTCATCAGTAGTGAAAGGGGATCCTATAGCGACAATGGGACTTACCATTAAAAACACCCCTGGGAACATATAGCGACTATGGAAATTTAACATGGAGAAAAACCCTGGGAACATATAGCGACAAGGGAAATTGAACATGGGAATATGGGACTGTTGAGCGTCAAGGGGAAATGGAACAGGGTCGGGACCCTATTTTAATAAGGTCCCGACCTGATGGGTCTCTATTTTTTTGTTTTTGTAAAAAATAAAAAAAAAATGGGGTAGGCAATTGAAAGTCGATCTCTTTTCGAGAGATTGGAGTGGCCCTGAAAAGGGCCTTTGGGTTTATATATGCTCTTAACATAAAGGGCATCTGTGACTTCTTCTTGTCCTTAGGCTTCGTCTAATGGTAGGACCATACAATAACACTCTTTTGAGGCATCCTTGCCTCTCCACGTAAATCCTACATATCCATAGGCTTGTGGCAGTCCTATGGACAACTGTCCATTCGGATCGGACATACATCGGTATGTCCGTCCTAAACATCATTGTTGACACAAGGGTAGAAGATTCAACGTCAGTCCACATGCTGAGGCGCCGAGAACAGGTGAATCAATGCAGTGAACTGCGCTTATTTATAGGTAGAGGAAGGATTGAAACGGATTGAGTTCATTGACCAATCCAAGCACGCGTTACAAAATTCAGTCAGCCCGCATCCAATCCGACGAGAGCAGTCTGTGACGTCACGTGGTCTATATAGATTCGCTAGCGCCTGTGCGCAGTCAATTCATGCAACAGTTATTCAACATGACGGAAACTCAGAAAACGATCAGTTGGGGTGCACCAGCAGTGGAGACCACCCAAGGGAACCCGGATTTACTTTCAGAAGAGGTAAATTGGGATTTTGTGGATTTTCTTACCTCGCAAGAATTTGTTCCGGAACCTTCGTCACCTTCTTCATTACCGCACGTGGAAAATTTTAGACAGAGACAGAAAGAAGAATTGGAGAAATTTATACAACGACAAAAGGAAGCGGAACAAGCTTTTCTCCTACAGCAACAACAGCAAGAAGAAGAGGTAAGAAAAAAACAGCAAGAAGAAGAAGCAGCAGCAGCAAAGAAACAAGGGTGTGAAAATCAAACGGTCAGGTACTGTTAGACATTTTAGCGGAGTTAAGAAGTCTGAAACAAATGTATCAGTCTTCTTTATTACGACCGAAGAGAATACGACCTTCCCGAGCTGAACACTAGAACCCTGTGACTAAGCCTATCGTGCCACCCTTAGTGATTTCAACCAAATCATCATCATCATCAACAGTACGCAGTCCAGAAGTAGGCCTTGGCCGTGGCAAAGGCTTAAGACAGTTAAAGTTGATTGCTTAATATCACCCCTACACCAAACAATGGCCCTTTTCAGGGCCACCCACGTCTCTCGAAAAGAGATAGACTTTCAATTGCCAATAACTAAAAAAAAACCATTTTACCCCTATAGTACGTGTGTATGAGTGTACGTTCTTATTTTAAAATCAAAACCCAAAGACACTTACCTTTTTATACCTAATTTATTCTTTTATAAATATTTACAATCCAATTCACAATTCACAATTCTTAACAGAACACTTTAAAAGGTTCACTGACTTCTTCTGTCTCATTATTTACTCTCTCTCTGCTTTTTAAATTTCTTCACCGTCAGAGTCTTTTCCCCCTCCTCCTCCTCACTTTCTTCCCTTCTTCTTTTCTTCTCCTGTTTCTTTTTTTTTTACCTGGCTGCTTTCTTCCTCTGAAGAATCCCTCTCTTCTTCTGACTCCTCTTGTTTCTTTTTTGGGCAATCTGGAGACCAATGTCTTTTTTCTTGACAATGATAACAGGTATCTTGACTTTTGTCTTTTCTAGCCCCTTTTTTTCTTTTTTGACGGTCTGGACACTCTGAACACCAATGCCCTTTTTTCTGACAGATATAGCAAGTATATTGACTTTTATCTCGAAAGGAAGGAGAGTAGTCCCTCGGCTGGTCTGAAGAAAATTTTCGGATGACCCCTCGCAAAGCTCTGATGAAACGTTCGATTTGGGTAGTCTCTTCCATCGTTGTGCTGGGTTTGAGAGTGAAATGAATAGTGAAAGGACAAGACACACACCCTTTTATATATGCTGGTCTGCTAGGACTATAAAGTAGTCCATGGTGTTTAAACTGTAGTCATTTGACGTTTTTCACTCAAGATGAAACGATCCAATTCATTTGAGAAGAAAGAAGAAAGTAAGAGGCAGAAACGTGATCTATCGCCTTGTACCAGAGCTGAAGTCTTGGCACAAATTCATGCCAGTGATTTTGAAGAGGACATGAGTGAACCAGAATCCAAACCCTCTAAACAAAGTTCACCACCCGTAGTTAACCCTGAAAAATACTATTCCATTCGAGAGACAGAAAAGCGCTCCTCTAGAAAATTTAGAACCACGGCTTACAAATACACAGTGAAGTTTAAAGATTTCAAGTACCGTTGGAGAAAGCAGAAGGGTTCATCACCGGGTGTAGGATTCTTTACTTACCACACTCAAGCAACAATGTCAACCCAAAGAAGACGATCGTTTGAGACTTTCCATACAACACGACGGTCTGAAATCTCCTGTTCGGATCGAGTTTAGCACCCCTGCAGAATTGACCGCTTCCAAAGTCATGGACAAGATTCAACACGTAAAACAATCCAATGACCAGTTTGACATCACCGATGGAAAAGCCACACTGGACATGACCCACGTCTCTCCTCCTCAAGGGACTGGACGCAAGAAGATGTTATTGGTGAATGAGCTTCGCAGCATTAAGCGTAGCCTCGTCCAAATTCACAATTCTCAAGACCAGATGTATTTAGCCAGAGCTATCGTGGTGGGACGTACCTATGTCGATAAGAACGACACGGTAGAATGGAAAAGAACCTGGAAAACTATTCAACGATCCGACCGAGCCAAACAACGAAACGAAGCAGAACTCCTGTTGCAACAAGCTGGCCTGTCCAAAGACAAACCCTGTGGCATTCCTGAGATGCAAACATTGCAAGATGTCCTAGCTCCACGCTACACCTTGAAAGTGCACCCTCAAGAAATACGCGGATCTCTGTTGTTTCGAGGCCAAGACTTTAAGGACGGAAAATACATTCACCTCTGTCATCACGATGACCATTTTGATACCATTGCCAGTATCACTGGATTCCTGGGATACGGTTATTACTGTGAGAAATGTGACTATGGCTATAACAATCGAGAGCAACACAAGCATTGTGAATCGAAATGCTCAGGATGTTTGGCCTCTCCACCCTGTCTGGGCGAAGGGCAAGAACCAGTGCATTGTCCTGCTTGTCTGCGCACGTTTGTCAGCCCTGCCTGTTACCAGCAACATTTCAAAACACAAGGTTCACAGAAGAAATGCGCTTGTCAACTGCTGAGATTGTGCCCCGCGTGTGGACAAGGCATACGTACCAACAATACCAAGGCACACGTATGTTCAGGAAAGAAAAAATGTCACATTTGTCACCAAATCGTGGACTTGGAACACCAATGCTACGTGCAAAAATACCAACCCCAACCACAGAAAGAAGATGGTCACAAGAAGAAGAAAGGCAATTTCATCTTTTTTTATTTCTAATGCATGCAACAGACTGGCATTCACATTCCTAATTTCTGCGTGGCTCATCGAGCGTGCGAGAAGTGCATTCAAGAACCTATCGTGAGTCATTGCCCTCAGTGCAGCAAGATTCCTGGAGAGCGTGAAAAAATCTTTCGGGGACCGAACACGCTAGCCGATTTCGCCCGAATGGTCTTAGACCCCATCGACAAGACGTGGAGCCAAGAGGACATCGAACGTTACGGAGATTGTCATCGTCATGCCACGGTGATGGCTCACAACTTCTCCGGATACGATGGACAGTTTATTCTCAGATACTATACAGAACATGGCACCGAACGTCCTAAAGTCACTTTGAACGGAGCCAAAATCATTTTCATGCAAGAGGGACAAGTACAGTTTAAAGATTCGATGAGTTACTTGGCCATGCCTTTGAGTCGAATGCCTAAAACGTTTGGAATGACAGAAATGGCAAAAGGGTACTTTCCACACTTTTTCAATACGGAAGCCAATCAACACGCCGTTCTACCCCATTTGCCTGAGGCTCACTATTACGACCCCGACAACATGCGTACCGAACAACGAGAAGCTTTCTACGCTTGGTACCAGGCTCACACCTCAGACCCTTTCGACTTTCAGGAAGAAATGCTAAGGTATTGTCGTTCCGACGTGGACATCTTACGGCGTTGCTGTGGAAAATTTTGAGAACTGTTCATAGAACACGGAGGGGTCGATCCTTTGAAAGAAGCTTGCACCATTGCCAAAGCGTGTTCCTTAGTGTAGCACCAACGATTCATGCCTGAAAACACCGTGGCTGTCATCAGTCCTCAAACGACCAACTATGTCAAATGTCAATACTCGGTCAAAGCCCCACGATGGTTACATTACTTGTGCGACAAGGAAGACAAGTTGATTCAGCATGCCCGCAACGGAGGAGGCGAAAAGACCATCGGAACGCATTCGGTCGATGGCTGGGACTTAGAAAACCCTAAGATCGTGTACGAATTTAACGGTTGCTTATTTCACGATGTCCGGTCTGTTACCCTGACCGTGGCACTAAAAATCAGTTTTTACAACGAACCATGGAAGACTTGTACCAGGACACTTGTCAGCGACGCCTAAAGTTAGAACTGTAAGGATGCCAAGTGGTGGAAATGTGGGAACACGAATACGATCACCGTTTGAAAACCGATCCCGAGTTTAAACGCCTCGTGGAAAGTTACCAGTTCATGGACCCCCTGAACCCCAGGGATAGTTTGTACGGAGGAAGGACCAATGCCACCTGTTTGCTGTACCAAGCCGACGAAGAGAAAGGAGAAGAAATCAAATACTTGGACGTGTGTTCGCTGTATCCCTACGTGTGCAAATATTGTCGCTTTCCTGCAGGGCACCCGCAATTGCTGACGGAACACATCGACCTGAAAAACATTCGACAATACGAAGGCTTGATCAAGTGCAAAGTTTTGCCTCCCACGAACCTATACCATCCCGTCTTACCTGGGTCGGCGTAGAATTGTTCAAAGCTCTGGACATGGGATACCAACTGTTAGAAGTGTACGAAATTTGTCACTTTCCCAAGACACAACAATACCACAAGGGTGACCCCACGCAGAAAGGCATTTTCGCAGACTACGTGAATGCCTTTTTGAAACTGAAGTAAGAAGCCAGCGGCTATCCTTCCTGGTGTCACACTCACGAAGACCAAAATACATTCAAAGAGAAATACTGGGTACAAGAAGGCATCACTTTAGATCACATCGAGAAAAACGAAGGCAGGCGATCGTTTGCCAAAGTGATGTTAAATTGCTTGTGGGGTAAAATGGCACAACGCCCGTGTTTACCTAAGACGGAATATTTGATAGAACCTTTCCGCTACTTCCAGATGATTCACGACAAAACCAAATGCATGAAACACGTGGACGTCGTTCGCGAAAATTTGATCTTAGTGAATTACGAAGAAGATCTGGAATTTGTACAAGGCGACCCTTTTGGAAATGTCATCATTGCGGCTTACGTGACAGCTCCTGCTCGCTTAAAATTGTACGAAGCTTTAGAACTGTTAGGGGAACGCGTCCTGTACTTTGACACGGGCAGTTGCATTTACATCCATCACCCGAGTCAACAGCACCCTGATATCGAAGGAGACCGTTTAGGAGCCTGGACAGACGAGCACCCCGACGACAAGATTCTAAGTTTTGTCAGTGACGGTCCCACAAATTACGGCTACGAATACCGGGACAAACAAGGAGAAGTGCACACGAAGTGTAAAGTGAAAGGATTCACTCTGAATTATCGTACCAGTCGAGTGGTGAACTTTGGAGTATTGAAAGAAGCCTTGCAGTCTAGAGAAGATGAACACTTTAAAGTGATCACCTATCAACCGAACAAGATTGTACGTTTACTCACTCACCACATCGTCAGTCGACCCTTGGAAAAAGTCTATCAAATCGTGTACCAGAAGCGAGTTCGACTTCCCAATCATTTTACCTTACCGTATGGACATGTCGGTATTAAACATTGGCTGTAAGAGGATAGCCACCAGAAGGATGACTTCACCACAGCAAGAATCCAGTGAGAACTCCAAGTTCAAACCCTACCATTTTCCGGTCTTCTTACCTGACTATTGTAATTGTGCCCGTCGATTGGACACGTTTCAAGCATGGCCTACGGATAGGGAAGGATTACCTTCTTCGCATGTTTTAGCTAGAACAGGATTTGTCTACAGTGTTTCGCTTGCGGACTGAAGTTACGAATGGATCTATGTATCTATAAAGATTCAGTTATTCTGGAACATACTCGATGGTCTACGCACTGCCCTTACCTTTCTATGGCCTTTCCACCCCTTTCACTATGGTACAATTATGACGGCACCTTAGAGACGGTACCTTCCAAAACTAAACATAAAAAAAGAACGATGTACAAGCTTGAGACTGCATTGCGACTAGTATAAAAAGGGGCTATGGTCAAGATCGATAGTTCATTTTGACTACCAAGACCAAGCGAACAAGATGAATACTTTCAGAGAAACACAAAACAAGTTCAGACAGGCACAATTCAAGTTTGGGGCTTCTGAAGTGGAATGCGATTGTGAGCCTTGCGATAGGAACGATGCTGTACGCTGTGACCTTAGCGATGCCGTAAAGCATCATGGGAACTTTGTTCTCACTGCCCATATCATGGAAAGTGATGCTGTGCGTGTCAAACCTGAGGGATGCGAAAGCGATGCCGCTCGTCCTCTTGGACACTTTACTGGGTTTCGTTTTAAAGGTGAATGTCCACCTTCACGTCTACCTCCCTACGGATGTCATCCAGCCCTGAGCAAACTCCTGTCCATGTCACCCAAACCTCATCGAAACGAACCTGTGAAAGACGAATATTCGTTCCCTGTGCGTTTGTCGGAATACTGCGACTTTGAAAATCGTCTTCAATCGTTCAAAGGAAAATGGCCTAAGTATCTGGGAGGACCGACCCCCGAAGAATTAGCCAGAGCCGGATTTTACCACATGGGCGAAGGGGATAAAGTCAAGTGCTCCAGTTGCGGTGTGTCACTATACCACTGGGAACCGCAAGATTCGGCCTACGTAGAACATGCTCGATGGTCACCGAATTGTCATTACTTACCCTTAGTGGGACCGAGACATTGCAGTAACTTACCATGTCGTTGACGAAGAAGAAACCAGATTGGTTAGGAGTCAAATGTTGGACATCACCGAGACCAGTATTTAAACTTCATTTCAAAAACGATATTGAATCATTACCTAAAGAACTGCAAGAGAAGATTTACAAGGACGTTTGGCAGGGGTTTGCCGGAGTGAAATCTCAATGGGTGACTGTAGAACTTTTGTGCCGAGAAATTCACAAGAGGAAAGTGAAAAAAGTCAACCAGTGTGTTAGATTTCTCTGGGTCAAGTGTGCATTCGTCCTATTATATTACTCTAGACTATTTACATTAAAAGAGTTCAATGACATTCTTGGACGTTACCCTGAATGGCAGTGGCCAGAAATTACTCACTATGTGGATTACTTTTGCTCTAGGAGAAGATTGTGAATTGTACGGACAGACCTATTCATGGATGCATTGCTAGAGAACATTCTTGCTTTGCCTGTGGAGTTGAGAAAACGGATTTACCGAGAGCTGGTCAAAATACAAGTCAAACGTAATGAACAATTGCATCCGTTACGTCACCGGTGTTTGAACCACTGGTACCTGAATGCTATGCAAGGACTGATTCAGTTGAAAGTGTTCCATTGGACAGACATTGATCAACGACCCCCTAGTTTTAAAAAGGATTGGTTTGCTATTGATGATTCTATTTACTACATTGTAAACTTACTGCATCGAATTCCAGAGGAAGAGTTAACGAATTACCAACATCTTTTACACAACGTCAACTTAGTGAAAGAGGAAACTTCTGAACGAATTGTAATGTGTAAATTAGTGACTAAACGATTTAAATTCGACACTGAAGTAAAACCATGTCTGTCCAAACGGTACATTTCTTGTGTCAGAAAGAGGATTTAGTATGACCTATTCATGAATACTTTACAAGAGAACATTCGTGCATTGCCTGTGGAGTTGAGAGAACGCATTTACCGAGAGCTGGTCAAAATACAAGTCAAACGTAAAGAACAATTGCATCCGTTACGTCAGCAGATCTTTAACCACTGGTACCTGAATGGTATAAGAGGACTGATTCGTCAGAAATTGTTTCAGTGGTCAGACGTGGTTCATCACTTTCAGTTAGTGAATGAACTAAATGTTCGTAATTTTGGTTACTTCGAGAGTCACCTAGAGCAACGTATTGAGGAAGACGAGTTAAAGGATTACCAACATATTTTACGTGGAATCTGCTTAGCGGAAGACGAAACATCTAGACAAACTCTGAAGTGTAGGTTACAGTATGCAAGATTTAGATTCCCTACTGGAGAACGAAGATGTCTAGTTAGAAAGTACCTTTATTGCTTCCGAAATAAAGAGACTATAAAATCAGGAATCCATGCCACGGCTTATGTCACAAGTGATTGAACAGATTCCGTGGAAGGAACTCAATGACCATATTCAAACCGTGGATCATTGCCATCAATTATTACAAGAACTGTATCCATTCAATTTGGGACGACGCAAAGTGTGTGTCTTAGTGACTTGTTTTCTGGGATTTCGTTTACCAGCCGATTCCTTGTGGACTCTTTACGATCAGTACTTACCACCCCAATGGCCTTAAATGGTCACGAAAGACTCCTTTTGCTCAAAGCCTTGCTTTTTCATCTGGATACTTCTCGACCTCAACAGGAAAAAAAGATTTGTGAACTTTTAGCTACCGAAGACGTGTATCACGATGTGTGTGTAGCTTGTGACTTACACCCCCATTGGACAGATGTTCGTGACTGGAAAAAGGGGGGTTTTGAGGCTTGGACCCAAGAAGTGGCCCAGTATGCACAAGAGTTGTTCAAGGAAAAAAGTTACTTTTCAACCTGTGTTAGTGACAGTGCCAGAAGAAACCGTCACCGAGAACAACCACTCGCGTCAGGACAGGACTGTCATGGACATTCCTGAAAGGTCATTCCGGGAGGACACTTGTCTGACAATACCTCATGTAGAGACTGTAAGAACATTACACACTGTCCCTAGGACATCTTGGTTACCCAAAACATGTTGTACAGAGACTTGTTTATATTTCACTTTGATCGTTTTGATGTGTTTTTTATTCCTGTACATAACTATTTGGCTTTTATGTATTTTTGTCTTTCGTGTTGTTCATATTTGAAACATTCAATAAACGTGTCCTGAAAAAAGTATATAAACTCTTGTCCTGTTTGTTTTCGTGTCACAAGTGACATTCCTAACACTATGGCTACCTCTGCTGTCTCTGTTCCCTCTTCCTCCACTGTCAAAGTCATCGACGAACACTTAGATCGTGCCAGTTGGGAGGCTTTGTATCTTCGCCATCCCTTTAACATGCTCATTGCTGGACCTAGCGGTTCAGACAAAACCGAATTTGTCAAACGTTTGATCGAACATAAACATCATTTGATCGATCGACCACCTCAACGCATCGTGTGGTGTTCCAAAGAGTGGCAATCGGCGTACAGCCTCTTGCGAGAAAGTCAAGGCGATTCCATCGTGTTTGTGGAAGGCATTCCTAAAGAAGACGATGGCATCGTCTCTGACTCCCGTCAAACCCATTTGGTCATTTTCGACGACATGTTAGGAGAAGACGAAGAAGAAATTAAACTGTGGTTCACGCGCAAAGGGCATCATCGTAATGCCAGTGTCGTTTACATCACCCAAGATTTGTTTCAACAAAGTAAAGCCCATCGCACCATCAGTCTCAATGCACATTACGTGATCTTGTTTAAAAGCCCTCAAACCAAAAAACAAATCATTTTGAAACCTGGAGGGAGCGGTACTCTAGGAGGGGTCATCATTCGCTCTCTCTTAAGATGGGATCCTAATGCTCCCAAACTTCTCCCAAAGAAAAAAGTCAAACGAAGCTCCAAGAAGAAGAAAAAGAGCCACGGTGTCAAGACCAAATCCCCAAGGAGACCCGTATCTGCAAGAACTTCTCCAGTGGCGGGACCCTCCTCTTACCAGACACCACCCCGGAAAAGAAAAGAAGCCCCCAGAAAAAGAAACAGAGAAAAAGTCCCCAGAAAAAGAAAAGTCCACAGAAGAAAACTAGTCGCAAGAGAGGCACTTAGGCCAGGACGAAACCTTACACTCGGAAACCACGACCTGCAAAGGCGGTGACCGCGTCTCCGGTAGCCTCAGGTTCATTCACTTCCCCGTTGATGTCACCAAGAACTCAAGAGTACTTGGAGACGTTGATCACACCAAGAACATCTCCGTTGATGACCCCAAGAACTTCCCCAGTGGCAGGTCCCTCCAATTTAGCGGCAGTGTCCGCTGCTCATAAAGTACCTTCTCCCAAAATCAAAGTTCAAGAGAGATCGGGCATGTCACAAAGTTTACTGGATTTGTCCAAGCAAGAATTGGCTCGATTTAGTCCATTACGTACCCCTGCACGACGTGTCATGCCTGTCCTGAAGTTGATACGCCGTAAAGACAACCAGTGGCGACGCGTTCCAGCATAAAAATGGCCTGTGACTAAGTAGGGGTATCAGTGTTTTTGGTGCTGAAGACTCAGCTATGTCACCCTCCAGAAAACATCCCTCTTCTAAACAACCCCAAGGAAAGAAAAGGAAAGGACTGCCTCCTCGTTTAGTCAAACATGGGGACATGTTATCTGTCCTGTCCAAAGCTTCTCCACCCCTACGAAAAAAACTCATTCAATCAGCCTCCAAAGAGGTCATCAATACTGTTTGCGAATGTTGTTTAAACGTCTTGAAAGGCACGATCCCTTTGTCCAAACACCAGAAACAATGCTTAGGCAAACATCGTCACGTTCTTCGCCAAATGGTTAAAAAAAATCCCTTTCGTCAAAAGAAGAAGATGTTGGTCCAACGTGGAGGCATTTTACCCCTCTTGTTAGGCCCCTTACTGAAAGGAGTCTTGGGAACCATGTTGGGAGGACTGGTGGGAGCAAGATAAAAAGGCCTTCTGAAGTCCCAAGATCTCAGAATCGACCCTTAACAACCCCATGGAAGGACGAAAACTAGCTTTTGTGCCTTACAAACGATGGATGGAATACCATCGTTGGCAAGAACAACACACCCCGCATTTACCTCCCAATCCCAATTTGAGCGAGATGTCCCAGTTACAACACGAATTGCAGTCCTTGATGGATCGCCAAGATTTGTCCGAAACAGAAAAATCGCAAAAGTACGGCCAACTCTTGCAACGACTGCAACTCTTTCACCAGAAAGCTTTAGACGAAACAGCTCTACCCACTCTGAAAGATTTTAAGACCTTGATGAAAAGTCCAGCACCATCATCACTACCACCACCACTACTACCATCCCCATGGGGTCACCAGAGATGCTACCCCACGAAGACCTGAGGAAGAAGAGATGCGAGAAGTGTTTCAAACACCGTCAGCAGTTCCCATTTCAAGTAAGATTGCAGCATCCTTGTTGACCCCGTCCCCCACACCCCAACGAGAAGAAATGAAAGCTTGGGTTAAAAAGATGATGTCCACTCCTCCTTCGACAGAAGTGAAAAAGAAAGAAGGGAAACCAGAAGTGAAAAAAGAAAAGAAGACCAAAGATATTCCATTGCCACCTCGACCACCACTACCTTCGACTTCTACTCCCGTAGCCCATCGGACACGTAAATCCGTTTCCAAACCACCCTTTCGTCCCACTCAAAGTAGCATCACCGAAGAGTGGGTAATTTATTAACACAAAAAAATGGAGAAGGTGTTAGCCAGCATTTACTACGATCCCTCCCATCCTGCAGGTTACGCAGGAGTTCAAAAATTGTATCGTGCTGCCAAAACGCGGCTGAAAAGTCTCCGTTTACCTCAAGTGCAACGATGGTTACAAGAACAAGCTACCTACACTTTACACAAACCCATTCGACGCAAGTTTGCCAGAAGTCGCACCCGAGTGGAAGGCATCGATCATCAATGGCAAGCCGATTTAGCCGATGTCTCTCATTTGGCAAGCTACAATCGTGGCTACAAATATTTGTTTTGTGTCATCGACGTCTTTTCCAAATTTGCCTGGGTCGTACCCTTGACTTCCAAATCGAGCAGCGAGTTAGTGCGAGCCCTGCAACGAGTGTTGAAACAAAGCGGTCGTCACCCTCTTCGATGGCAAACGGACAAAGGTACCGAATTTCTGAACCAAGCTTTCCAAAAAGAATTAAAGAAACGTGACATTCATTTTTTTACCACCGAGAATCCCGAAACCAAAGCCAGCATCGTGGAACGTTTTCAACGCACTTTGAAAGAACGCATGTGGAAATAATTTACGCATCACCACACTCTGTAGTACATCGACATCTTACCGCACCTGGTGCAAGCGTACAACCAATCTTACCATCGAAGCATCGGACGTGCCCCGCAAGAAGTGACTCCCGAAAACGAAGTGTTGGTGTTTGAGCGCCTGTTTGGTACGTCCCCGACGAGGGCTGTCCCCAACAAAAGTGGAGTGTTGGCCGTAGGAGATTGGGTACGCATTGGCAAAACCAAACGCACTTTCGACAAAGGTTACTTACCTAACTGGACGACCGAATTGTTTCGTGTCACTGGGCGAGTGCATGGCCGTCATCCTGCCGTCTATAAATTGGAAGACATGAACGGAGAAGTGCTCAAAGGAACGTTTTATTTGCTCGAGTTACAAAGTGTCACCAAAAAAGAAGACGACGTGTACGACATCGAAAGCATTCTCGAACGCAGAAGCCGCAAATCGTCTTTTTCTGCCAAATCTTCGTAGTGTATTGTGTCATCGGGGCAGCCATCGCCAATTTGAATTTGCAACAAGGAGACAAACAATTGTGGACCACTTTATTAAGCAGTTGCATCGGTTACCTACTTCCCAATCCCTCTCTGAAATTCTCCTCGAACGGGAACAACGGGAACCTTGTGTCCAGTGCCAGTGTCAGTCACCACTCCAACAACAACAATAACCCCATTTTGAGCGGAGACACGCCTCTGACGTCCAGTAACCCCTCGGACAGCCACAGAACTCTGGAATTATGAGTCACCAAAACCAATTTTACTTAACCTTACCCAGTGACAGTTCCATGGAGGTGTTTCCCAACAACTCGTTGTGCTGTTACACGGCGAAATTACCTCAGGCCATTCCATTAGATCACGAAGCCCATTGGGAAGTGGCTTTGGTAGAAATGATTTGCCCAACACAAATCAAAAACATCACTGAAACTCAAAACTTTTTTGACGTCGAAATTCTGAACCAAACGGTGCAGCAAACCATGACGACCACTAATCAACATAAATCACTTCTTGCGAAGACCGCACTACCCCGCAGCATCAGTGACACTTCTCCTCCTTTTTACGTTTATCACTTTAAGATTAACCCAGGCCATTATTTTAGTGGTCAACATGTGGTGGAGGCCATCGCTGACAAATTCTATGCAGCATTTGACAAAGTTCTGACCGGACTAAAAAAACGTGTCACCATTGAGTACCAAAAACTGTCTCATCGTCTACTCATTAAATTTGAAAGTGAGGAAAAAAGTATACGTATTAAATTTTGCCCTGGATTCAATGACATTTTGGGTGGAGACCTCAATATGGTCACGGATCAGCTGACCAAAAAGATTCACATGGCAGACATTGACAACAACAAGCATTTTGCGAGGTATTTTCGTTTCCCGGTAGAACTGAACCAGGGACTGAATTTGATCTTCGTGTGTTCCGATGTGGTGGAGTACTACGTGGTGGGACACACCTCCGTACCGTTACTGCGTGTCATTCCCTTCAAAGTGAATAGTACCACGGTCAATGACAAGGAAGGTGGAAACACTTATCACGTCCACCGCGAATTTGTACATCCTCACTATTTACCCGTCAGCAAGTCTTATTTGGACACGGTCAACATTGCTATAAAAGGAGATTTGGGACAAAATATTCCATTCACCAAAGGGAAAGTCACGGTGAAACTCCATTTTCGAAAACGGTTCTCTCACGACTCGTAAGTAAGTCATGTATCCAGTGTACCGAGGGGTTGCACGACAGCGAGGACACGGTTTAGGAGATATGTTAAAATCGGCCTTTCGTTCGGTGGCCCCGGTGTTGAAACCGATGGTGACACGCGGATTGCACGCCTTGAAAGATGCCGCATTGACGCAAGGCAAAGAATTTCTCCAAAATGTCATCATCGACAAACAAAACCCTAAAGAAGCCTTCTTGAGGGCAGGCAAAAATGTCTTGTTGCAAACGGGTAAAGACATTTTAGGCCGACGAGAAACACCTATAAATACCCTGCACGCTACCGAGTCAAGCATTCAGCAAGGACAAGGCAGAAAGAGACGACGAAGAAAACACCCTTTCACCAGACTTCACACGTCTAAAGCTAGAAAGACAAAGAAAAGAAGAACCGTTCGAGAGTTAGAAGTTTTCGATTATTGAAGTATTGAGACACAGAAAAAATGATGCACCGAGAGTCTTGCGCCTGTTCCAAGTCGGAACTGGATCTGTTTGCCATGCCACCCACCATAATGACGATGCAAGAATCCCAGTGGATGGAATTTCATCCCGTCTCCTCTTTGACGGATTCCGCTCCCATCGAGTTTGAAATCAAAGGACAGCCCGAAGATTACATCGATCTGAATAGCAGTTACTTGTACTTGAAAGTTAAAGTAACCGAAGTGGACGGTGACCCTCTCATTGATACGTCCAGAGTAGCTCCCGTCAACAATTTCATGCATTCCTTGTTCAGTGGAGTGGACTTGTATTTGAATAACAAACTGGTCATCAGCAGCATGGATACTTACCCTTACCGAGCGTACCTGGAAAATCTCTTGACGTGCGGAAAAGAAGCCAAAAACACTCATCTGGATGCTTGCGTGGTACGGAAGCCTGACGCATTAGGTGCAAAGTTCGACAACACTACAATTGCTGGGGATGATCAAAATTTATCGGGATTCTTAGAACGAAGAAAGAAAATTGCACTAAGTCGTAGTTTAGAACTGATGGATCGTTTGCATTTGGACATGTGGTTACAAGAAAAGTATTTGCTGAACGGAGTGGATGTCCGCCTGAGACTGAATCGCACCAGTGCCGCTTTCCATCTGTTGTCTAATACTAACGATTACAAAACTGTCATCCAAGAAGCCAGACTCTACGTGCGACGTGTGGAAGTGTTACCTAAAGTAGGTAACGACATCAGTCAGACGTTGAGCAGAACGACCGCCAAGTATCCGATCCGACGAGTGGAAGTGAAAACCTTCACCATTCCTAGGGGACAGCGATCCATGATCGAAGATCATCTGTTCCAAGGACAGCTATCCAAACGTTTGATCCTTGGTATCGTCGAGAATACGGCCTTCAACGGAGCTGTCGATAAAAATCCTTTCAACTTTCGACACTTTGGCATGTCCAAGATTGAAGTCAGTCGCGATGGCAAGACCTTGTGTACCCGACCTTTCGAGCCTAACTTTACCCAGAACAATTACTTGAGATCGTACTTGTCCCTGTACGAAGCCACGGGACAGTTAGGAACCAACACCAGTCACGGTATTTCGTACGAGGATTATGCAGGAGGCTATGCTTTGTGGGCTTTTGATTTCACTCCAGACCAAGGCAGCGACGAGGGACATTTCCACCCTATAAAATCAGGCCAGATTCGAGTGGAAATTCAGTTTCCAAACCCAGCCCCTGATGTAACGGTGAACGTCATCCTGTATGCAGAATTCGATAATACCATAGAAATCAACAGTTTGAGAGAAGTCATTCTAGACTATTAGAAGCTATGGAAGACTGTTATCAATCTTTACCTAGTGGAGAAACTTTGGACATGGAATGTGAAGAGACTGTGGAAGAAGAAGTTACCATGATGAAGTCGAGATGGCCAGAACAAGAAGCCCATTTAGTCTCCTGTTTTGCCAAACACTTGGTGGAAAAAATGACGGAATTGATCAAGAAAGATTGCTATGGATGTCAAAACGATCATCCCAGTCAAATTCAACACGATAAATGCCTGATGCTGAGTCAAGAAGAAAAATTGGACGAGTATCTGGACGAAGCTTGGAGTCTCATCTCGGACGAAGTCGTGTTGCATCAGTGGTATAAAGACTTGCGTGAACATTCTTTTCCACCATTAACCACGCAAGAGATTCATCGTATCGAAGGTGTCCTGAATCAGAGTGGGGAGACGAAGCGAAGAAACGGTTATTTCTCAGACATTTTCAAGCAAAAAGTCAGGATCGAATTGATCACTTATTATTACCTGTGAAGAAGAAAAAAAACATGGATACCTGGGAACTTTATTACCTTTTGAACCACAGTTCGTACACGGCTTCTTGGAATCCTGTCGTCTGTGCTAAAGATGAACTTCCTCATCGCAAACCTCAAGACCATCTAGCTTATGTGATCAACACGGACGACAGTCATCGCCCAGGAACCCATTGGATAGCCGTCGACTGTCCTCAAGAAGGATGTGTGGAATATTTCGATTCGTACGGATTGCCCCCTTTGGAAGACAATATCATTGACTTTATGAGAAGAAATGCTCAGACCACCCGATTCAATAATGTGAAATTACAAGGCACAGATTCCTTGGTGTGCGGACAATATTGCGTGTATTTTCTGCATCATCGCAGCCTGGGCTATTCCTTAGAACATTTAGTGACTCATTTTGATCCTCGTTCTTCTTCTCAAGCTAGGAAACGTAGTGTCCATCAATGGCCTAATGACTTCCAACAGTGGAAATCACAATTTCATTCACAACGTTGTCAACCCTGTTTAAAGTAGAGTGTTAGTTGAAAAAATGTTTATGATTGAAAAAATGTTTGATGTTATATTGTTGTATTAATGTTAAAAAATGTTAGAGTTGTTTGTTAGTGTTAAGTGATTTTGAATACAAAAATGTTGTGTTTTGAAAAAAATGCCTTTGTGGTTTGTTTGGCTATAAGAATCTTGATTCCTGTTCTTTGACTTCTTACTATCCCTCTCATGACACTCATTGAAAGTTCCGGCTCGAAAACCGTGGAGGGATGTTTTCCTTCACGTCCGCGCTTTGACTTTAAAGCCGGGGCTGCCTCCAGTCTAACCATCCATTGTTGACTCATCCTCCTACGAAGATGTGCTCCAAACTAGCTAAGCTAAACGAAGCCTACGTGAATTTACATAGGGTCAGACACAGTCTGACACCGAAGCCAGAAGAGATAGAGAATGTGAGAATGTTAAAAGTCACTGAAGACCTGATAGAAAAGCTCTTCAGAGAAGAAGTGAAGAGGGAGTAAGAAGAATGGACAGAGAAGTACAGACTTAAGAAACAGCAGAGAGAGCAGCAACAGCAACAACAGCACAGCAGGAACCTGAACCTGACAGAGGCTTTGTCGATTGTCGTATCGACACCAAAGAGTTCTTCTTCTCTTTCCGAAGAAGCAGACCTATCGTCAGAAAGTCTATCGTCAGAGGACGTCGCATTCTTAGAAACTAAAAGATCGCCCTAGCTTCAACTTCACACAAGCAAAAAAAAAAAAAAAAACAGCCCTTTTTCAGGGCTACCCCAATCTCTAGAAAAGAAATAACAATCGATTTACCAATGCGTGTATGTAGAGTAGTGTGAATATAAATACTAACTCTTTTCTGGTGTGATTGTATGTGTTTGTGTGGATAGTAGATAATGGTCATATTTTTTGCTGTTTGACGTGCGTGGAGAGTAGATTTGGGGTTTGATTTGATTGCTTTGCGTATGTGAATAGTATATTGAAGTGATTAATGAAAATTTTAGAATAGTGATGGGTAGTATAAAAAAGTGAGTGAGTGTTTCTTTTCGGTCCGCGCGTTGTTTGGTCATAATCTAGGTAATATAAATTTTGTTTTAGATGTTTTCCTTCACGTCCGCGCTTTCACTATAAATTGAAAATCGCTTGACAGTCTAGCTAACCTGTTCATTCGTTGACAAGACAATGAATACCAGAATTGTGAAACTGCTAGAACTCCAGATGCACCTGGAATATGCCAGGCACATAGTAAATGAACTGGCCGCGGAGGCCATAGTAGAAGAGGCAAGGATAAAGAAAGAAGAAGAAGAGAGAAGACAAAAGGAAGAGGAGGAGGAAAAGAAAATATGAGAGAGGATGGCTTACAAGATACCAGAGACAGAGGATTGGGGTAATGAAGCCAATCATCCTCCCTCTGCGCTCCCAGTCAAACGAGTCAACTGAAAAGATTGGAGTAGAAGATGTGTGTGTGGTGCCAGACATGGAAGGTGCCATCATTAACCAGGTGTGCTGGAGTTCTTAAAAAAACAGCCCTTTTCAGGGCTACCCAAACCTTTAGAAAAGAAATAGTAATCGATTTGCCAATGTGTGTAAGTAGAGTAATGTGAATATAAACACTGACTCTTTTTTTTCCTAGTGTATGAGTTTATGTATATGATTGTTTGTTTATAAGGGCTAGCATAGGTTAGTGTGGATAGTAGATTATTGGGATTTGATTTTAATGCTTTGCGTGTGTGAATAGTAGATTTGGGGTTTGTTTATTGCTGGTTGACGTATGTGGATAATAGATAATATGAAATGAGAAAAGTAGGGGATGTTTTCCTTCACGTCCGCGCGTTTTAAGTAATGATCTAGGTAATATAAATTTTGTGTCTTAGGGGATGTTTTCCTTCACGTCCGCGCTTTTTGTATAAGAACCCACAGTGTTGGTCGTTCGCACCGTTCTACGGAATAACGGAAAGAAAATGGTAGCTGTATCTAACCTGTTCAACAACTTGGTACATATATACTATTGGATAATGGATGGTATATATGTAGTGGAGAGACTAGAAAAAGAATGGAAGATAGCAGAGTACCTGGACTACGCTAAATGCCTAAACGTAGCAAAAGAAGTGGTAGCAGGAATGATAGAAGAGGAGGAAAAGAGATTGAGAGGTATGATGAATCCTGCCTATGTCAGAGTGGGAAGCCTAAAGGAAGAACTTGACAATGCAAGCAAAGTCAGGTGCTTTCTTGAAAATATGTCGCATGGACCGAGTGCTCTTTTGTGGAGAGAGGTCTGGACAGACTGAAGAAAGGAGAGGAGTTAATGAGAAAAGTGATGGAGGTAGAGGTAAAAAAGATTAAAGAGAGATGGAATAAAGAAAGAAAAGATCAGGAAAACAAAAAGAAACAGGTAGAGTTTGAGAGACTCAATCAGAATTGGATCAAAGTCCAGGAAAAGTTCAGAGCCTTGGGCCATCCGGACTGGATGCCAGAGGAGGAGGAGAAGAAGAAGAAGAAGAAAGAAATGATGGAAAATGTGAGAACTTGGTGGAAGAATTGGAGGAAATAAAAGAAGAAGATAATGATAAAGCCCAAAGGCCCTTTTCAGGGCCACTCCAATCTCTCGAAAAGAGATCGACTTTCAATTGCCTACCCCATTTTTTTATATTTTTTACAAAAACAAAAAAATAGAGACCCATCAGGTCGGGACCTTATTAAAATAGGGTCCCGACCCTGTTCCATTTCCCCTTGACGCTCAACAGTCCCATCTTCCCATGTTCAATTTCCCTTGTCGCTATATGTTCCCAGGGTTTTTCTCCATGTTAAATTTCCATAGTCGCTATATGTTCTCAGGGGTGTTTTTAATGGTAAGTCCCATTGTCGCTATAGGATCCCTTTTTACTACTTTCATCATTCTAAAATTTTACACAATTCAATTGTCGTGCTCACTAAGTTTATATTTGAATTCTCAAACGCATAAACTGTTATGCTCAGCGCCGTAATTGGAAGCGTTAGCTAACGAGCTTTTCAGTGGTACTAGGGTGATTTTGTAAACCTACCAGAAGCTGGATTCTACGAGATTCTGGCATTTCCCACGTGACAAGAACCTCGCTATTCCCGACCTGCACAGCTTTCACGTTCTCAGGGGCTGCAGGGAAATTCGGACCTAGCTCTGGCAAAGAACAACAATTTTTGGTAATAAAAAATAGGTCGATGACAAATAAAATTGTTGATTATAAAAGTCTTTAAGGCTGCACCAATCACGATCACAAAAAATTGTTAGAGAGAAGAACCTAAGTTAGGTTTGTTTTATATACCGTTTAAATGTATGCATATAATTTGAACACACAATCACACACACACACACACACACACACACACACACACACACTTTATATATAAGGTGATTTGGATTTATAATTGTGGCTTTAATACTTTTTCAGTTATATCGCTACGATATCTGCAGTGTGGCAGTTCATAGTGACGCCTAATACTGGGGGCATCATGATCACGTTATCTTGACACCAGGCCGACCAGTTCTAAAACTAGCCTCTCAATGCTGAGCTCCAGGCGAGGCAGCTGCTAGTACCATTTTTGTAAGTCTCTGGTATGACAAGGCCTGGGTTCGACCCCGGAATTCCAGCATCCCAGGCGAACGCTCTATCCACTTAGTCCAGCGGAGCGGTCGATTTTAAATAACAAATGTTAGTTAAATGGATGATGATTTATCCTACGACTATTACTACTTCTCTCTCTCTCTCTCTCTCTCTCTCTCTCTCTCTCTCTCTCTCTGGTGCTCTTTGTCGGGGACATTGTTATAACACTTATAGTTTCAAATCTTGTTTCAAAATTGAATACACAAATATAATTACTGACCTCAAAACAACTACCTAAATATCAAATTCCCTGCGTTTTTATTCAAATTTAATGTCTATACATTTGTTCGCTAATTATAAAAATATAAGCCTTATGCGTGTGTTATTAAACATAAGTAAATCGGCTTCTCATTGATACCAAACAACTGGAATAAAGAGATAAATGAAAACGTCATTCGTTATGCGGTAAAGTATAAGAAAGTTCAGACTTGTTTAGCTATCATGGACATGTCATCAGCTGATTGATCCACATAATACATTTCAATACGAGAATGAAGTCCTGCAGCATACCTGTTGTCAATACAAGAATGAAGTCGCACAGCTTACCTGTTGTCAACGTATACATGAAATCTACATCTTACCTGTTGAGTCATGTGTCAAATCATCAGCATTGCAATAAATCGTTATATCCATTAAAAGAAGCACACACCATCCAATGCAAGTGATTTTGAAGCTCATTTTCTTCTCAGTCTGTGCCTTCCAAATACTAGTAGATGTTACACTGATGTAGAAACTTGCCACTTGCGCATTCGTGTTATTACGCATGCGTCACTCTGTAGTACTGATCTTAAGATAACAGTAAATCCCGACGTAGAGCCTCATATTCAGTTAATATTAGCCTCCCACAATATATTATGTTTTTCATGATCGACGGATGTGTCCTAGTCGTCTTAGACATTGCTATCGTCTCTCAGCATCATCTGTCATCATCTCCTTTGCGAAAGGCTATCAAAAGATGCAGTAAAATATGTTTCTAATTAAGTTTCCTTACATCGTTTTTAGATAAAGATAGTATATCTGCTCTGCCTTAAATATTTAGCCATTTATACAAATAAAGTTAGCTTAGAATTTTGACCTTGGTTAAGTCTTTGTTATGTCTGATATAATGTATTTGACGTGAAAGTGGAATTCATGGTATGTCTCTATTTCACTCGTAAAGAGGTGCATACATTATTTGTCAGTCCCTGTATGATGTCTTTCTCCTAAGGCAGTCCGTACACGGGTTGCGTGGGGATTTATTTATAGAAATAGGGTAAAAGGGTACACTATTTCAAGCAGACATAATGTTTCAAGGTAAAAGCATGCGTGGCGTGCTTGGCTGAAACTTGGGAGTAAAGATGTGTTCGGGATGAACTGTGTTGGATTGTATTGTGTCATGCATATGACAGACCTTAGAAGAGAGTGCGCAATCTACCCATGCTGGACGTGTGGTACTGGAGCATCAGTCAATTACAGTTTATGTTCGAGTTGTGGTGATAATTTTCATGATGTTATTTTCGAGCTTTAGGCCAGACATAAATAATGTAAAGAATTGGGACACGCATAGAATCCAGTGTAGCATCAACGGAATCCACCATATTTACTGCGGGCGTATAGTTTTTGAATGTAGCACATAGCTGATCGGCGTTTGCCTGTAAGGAATGTTCAGCCTCCACCCCAAGATTGTTCGAGCGAAAGTATTGGGGACTGTGGAACTTTGGGTGTAGCTACTGCATACTTCCTCATTAAGTAGGGTCATATGAAACATTGATTTGGTGTCAATGACTGGGTCAATGTCGTCGATACCTGATCACCCGGTAACAATAAGGTCCGTAACACGCCCGCCAGCATGCTTACAGAGAGCGGCACATTACGCCCTTTGTTCGCAGAGTTTGCAGATTTTGCGACCACTGTGATACGGCACAGGATTATGTCTTTTTCTAAAATCGAATGTTGAAAGCTTTACACATTTCAACAGAATGGTTATTGCCGATAACGTTTTGCCAAATACAACTTCTGTATTATAGGAGCAATCGAGGGTAGTTTCTTTGGCTGTTGTGCCGACAGAAAAAGTTCAATTACCCATAGCTGACCATTGGTTGATTTAAGGTAATCTGGTGCCGCCAATGTTCAATGTATATCTGATTTGCACCCTCGTCCCACCCCAATCCGAATCGGTACGCGTCAATTCGAAGCTTTCTGATCTGCGTCATTGCATCTTTATCGACAGAATCGATACTATGCCAATGAATCGTGTCCTTTGTATGATTGCTTTCCCACAGTACTATTTGATCTCGAGAGCGAGATTTAATTCCAGAGTAGAGAAGCTAATAGCCCAGCTGTTTGTGCATTGACTTCAAAGCCCTCGCACAGGATGGTGTCCCTGGCGGCAATCATCGATGCAAAGCTAGTTGTAAGGATTTCGCGGTAGGCAGCCTCTATACCGATGTCATTGTGCACCCGAACAACTACAATGACGGGAACGAGCTTGAAATAACTTAAATGTGTTTCTGTCTCGTTTTTATTTTTGATGTTTGATTTTTATGCTTCAAAACAAAATCAAATAAATACAAGCGAGGATGATTTTTTTTTACTGTCACACAAATATTACCATTTATTAAGGAAGGCAGATACAATCTATCCGAGATCTCATTCAGACAGTTGCTGAAATTTGCGAAAAAATAATTTCGACAAAATAAGTGTGTATGCTTGTGCTTGTTTGGTTGTGATTGGTCGTGTATGCAAAATACTCGCGTGGGAGATGGGGCTGCAAAGGTTTTAAGAATTAAAACATCATATGCTCAGGTTGCTTATGGTTTAGACATGTTATTGTCTTGCTCAAGAATACGAAACAAAAAAGAAATAACTTATGAAAATGGGGTGTTGTTGCACAAGGGAACATACATAAATAACAGCAATAAAACATTGTAAGCTTACAACATGCAAGTCTCTACTCGTTCCTGTTTGCATATCTACACACTTGACATATCGCACCAAGCTGAGATCCTAATACATTTGTATCCATGTTAAGTGCTAGTCCATCCTCATAGAACGTTACCGGGCCCATCAAGCGTCGTTGTGAAATTTTACTGGGCTAGACATTGAACCGGCATCTATATACCTAAATTATGGCCTGCCATTTTGACTCGATATTTCCCTCACTGAAAACCATGGCTCCATACTTTATAACAAAAATAATACAAAAGTACAAATCTCCCGCTGCGATATTTCATTATGGCTACTGACAGCATTTTGTTCCCAATAAAGAATGAAAATTCTATTAGGTGTCATTCTAATTACAACATCCAGTTATATATCTCAAAGCTTTATGTATATATTTATATATTCACTTATTAATATTTGTTTAAAAGTGAGATTCAGTAATGCATATAACTTGTACCAATCTATGACATGTTAGTGTTTTACCAAAAGAGTAGCTTTAACTGACTTCCAGAAAAATTAAGACTATTTCAAGGAAAACATCAGAAAATGTGACGCATTGGACATTATTCCAAAAGCAAGATGTTAACGATGTTGTTAGCGACCAGACTGTGTTTTTTCATTTAGTGGAAGTTGCCGAGTACAAACAATTTAGTGCACTTCTAAAACAAGTGTGAAAATGAGCCAATAGAAGCTCCATAATGAATCTGGTCTAATTCCCATTCCATTACTTTTGGCAGCGACACTAACGAATGATAAGTATGAAATGTTGAGGAAATCGTTAGAAATGAAAGCAGAAGGAATTTTGATCTGATTTCGAATTTACTATGTGAAAAATCTATAAATTTTCGTTCCTTAAACATTCGGTTTTCATCCTCAGATATCTATAAATCATAGTGAAGTGATTAGGACAGCACCTGTAGAACTGTATAACCGGATCACAGGAATCATTTATGACCTAAAAAAATACAGAACCCGTATTTCTATCAAGAGAAATTTTCGGAATTAGACGGTGTAAAACAGTTTGTTCTGAGTTTTCATGGAATACACCAAAATTGTGTGAAAATACTGTTTTATTTTGTTTTCAAATAAGATACTAATCTTCTCTTTCTTACAGCAATGATAATGAGTCTAATGCGATAAAAAGGAAGGAAAAAAGACAGAAAACAGAAAACTAGTTCCAAGCGATAAAAACCCACCCGCCTTTGGTGTACTCTTAGTACAGCGAGTATGAACGCGCTTAAATCCATCCATACAAATACAGTAATTGTTAATACCACTATTAATAAATTTCATAGAGCAGATTTATATTTTTATCTAAAACTGACAGGAGTACAAAAATTAATGTCCTCCTTACCGATGAGTGTAGACAAAAATACAATTTGATATAGAAATCAGTATGGGCATGCCTTGTTAATTGTTTAAATATATTTCCTGTGTCTACACGTGTAAATGATCTCTGACTGCAGGTTCTCACAGCATTAAAAGAAGACGAGCACTACAAAGCAGACAACAAAACATATCACTCATGGAAAGCAGTGAACATGTATACACTAATAATTGTTTAGATTAGTATGAATCTAATGGAAAGACATTTAAAACATAATCGATGAATTGGGATTTTAACCCCTCCATTTTAAATAATCTAACGTTTGCTCCCAGTGCACTATGTAGGTTGAATGAACCACTGATTATCCTGTAAATTTGTGAAATGTGTTGCAATGTCATCTATCGTCCCGCGTATATCGCCCTGAACCACTTCAAAATGATCCTTGGCCTGGGTGGATGTACATGACGTAGATATTTGCTGATTAATATTATCAAAATCAACAGAATTAACTGGTTAATATATACATTGATAACCAGGAGCTGGAGTATTGTACCAGTACAAGATTGGCAGGTCATATTAGGATATCGAGAATCAAGAGCAAACTTGTTCTAAGTAATACACGATTGCTTTACCAGAAATACTGGTTTATTTCTTAATAGATTTTGTTAAGTATTTTATTATAATAAAGTTTGAAATATGCTATAGTATAACTGTACAACATAATTAGGTAAATGAATATGAACTAATATATATATATATATATATATATATATATATATATATATATATATATATGTGTGTGTGTGTGTGTGTGTGTGTGTGTGTGTGTGTGTGTGTGTGAAGGCAACGAGAGTAACGTTGGAGTTCTTGAAGCCAAAACTGATAGGCTGTCCCTACTGTATAAAGGCATGGAGAAATATCGAGGTGGTAAAATTAAACTGTTTTGCAAATATAATCATGAATTATGAAACTTTAAAGCAGACAAAAAATGAAAGAAAACAAGCCTCCTTCAGTTACTCCGAATTTTTATTTAAAAAAATCTTATGTTACAAATACAATAAATTCAACCATGCAATTAGTTCCCTGTGTACTACTTTACCGCAAAATTAGCGTAGTCATTGTTTGTCAATAAAATATACGACAGTTGTGACCTTAACAAGTGCCAGATTACTCATCCAAAAGAAATTATGGATTACTGATATGTCATGTGATGACATCGAAGACAAATTCGTCATCATCACTGTTGTGTTGCATGGTTCTTTGAATACTTTTTGGCGGATATGACATGAAAATCAGATTGCTGAAGTTTTTAGTGAATTTGACATGAATATGAGATCGGTGGATTTTCTGAGGATTTGACACGAACATCAGACTGGTTCATTTTCTAATCAAAGTCTAGAATATTATTCAACTATTTTTAATCAAGTCACAAAGAAAACATCAAAAGATGCACGGCTTGTGATTACTCTCACTACTCAGAGGTGACGGATGACCTTGGATACCTTATTCTATATCTAATTTACAGAAATGCAGATGACCTTTCGCCATTAGCAATGCTGCGATCCATCTAATTTTAACGAAAAACTGTTGCGAAACAATCATTCATTAACGTTAAGACAATTCCATACTACTTAAGAAATCCAGAATTACGCATTTTCCCAACTGCCATTTTTGAATGGAATTGCTATTTTATACATATTGCAAATCACCAGTGTTTTATTATTCTGTGCAATATAGTAAAGAGATAGAAGTCCAAACTACCATTTCCTTCAACCAGATTTCTTGAGCCACCAGTCCGAAAGAAAGAAAAAGATTTAAGCAAACCTTAGCCACAAACTCTGAATCATTGTCTATATATAATTACTCTTTCTTTCAAATTAATTTCTCTGTTATTTTCAATGTATTTGCCCATAAGATTGCGTCATTATTTCCTGAATCACGCTTGGAATCTAAAGCTGGAGAGACAAACTTGAAAGTGATTCAATGACTTAACTGCTTTATATTGTCCATAGCTACTTCTTACCGGGCAGCAGAACCCATACCGCAGATACTTACTGATTCATACTGAGGTCACTCCGTATTTATCTCAGTATCAGTTGAAAGGTCAAACAAGTATCCGACTGGTAGAAGAATACCCATTTATTCGACATGGTACCCTTAAAATATACATTAAAATACTGTCATGTAGGGCGAAAGTGGTGATCGGTAGGGTGAATACTTATGTCCATACATTTATTGTTTACCTGCTCATCAATGTTGGGATATTTTAAATTAAATTATGAGGCAAGGAAAACTTTCGTTTGTTTGGATTATATGTTCTATGATTAGTTCGACAGAAGAAATACTTGTTTCCCTAGAAACAAATAACTCACTATTTTTTTTCCCATTCATGAATCAAGCAAACATATCCTTTTATTTTATTACAGGAGTCTTTGAAAATCATTATTTCACTGTATTCAAACTTTATCTTTCCGACTAGCTCACCAACTACACTCTTAATGTTTAGCTTAAGAATATTGTATGGCAAAAGTTGCAATATTAAAAGGCGAAAAGATTGGAAACAAGCTGTACTAATTACAAAAGATTGGAAACAAGCTGTATTAATTTCAAAAGACTGGAAACAAGCTGTACTAATTACAAAAGACTGGAAACAAGCTGTACTAATTACGAAAGATTGGAAACAAGCTGTACAAATTACAAGTTTCTCTCCATTACAACATTATATGACCAGCATGCAGGAAATAGGTGTAGTTTTGATTACCAAAAGCAGCTACCTGATCAAAAACAGCATAGGCTTCGATTTAAAATTCGTCGAAAGTTATCATTTTATCATATATTTGTGTTCCGTCGTTTCGTGCCCATGCCATATGGTTTCGGTTTTTGGAATTCCCTTTTCATTCAGAATTTTTAGAATATATTTTGTGTGTATTGTCAAATGGAATATTTATCTCTCTAGTAATAATATATGAAATATGTTTCTTCAGAGATCATTACTTTTGAAGCCGTCGATGCTTTTCTTTACTTTCGCAACAACAAAAAAATGCGGGCAATAATTGCTTCTCTGTAATTACATATTGCGCTTTTCTATATTTCTTGATCACTTATATCTGCTTGCAATAATTTGTAATAATTTGTAATTATTTGCTGTAAATACTGTATTTATTGTGTTAATTGTTATAAAGTTTTAACAGAATTTAATTCAATGCAGTTGATAGAAATTAAGTTGATAAGTTTACGGATCAGATTATATTTTGCGAATGATTGTATGTTTTGGTATATTTGCACATGGAAGCTGCAGTCAGTAGCCATGAAATCTTTAGGTTGGTAACTCGGATACAAAATAGTACCAAGTAGTTATAAGATCCGTGGGGCGGTAGATTCTCGTACACACACACACACACACACACCTATCTTCGTACAATATTAAAAGCGTACGTTTATTTTCTGTTTTCGCTCTACCAATGGTTTCAATCAACAATGTTCACCATGTACTATATATGAACATGTACGTTTGCCTGGCTTTCAGTTTCAAGGTCATAATACACAAACGTCTGTTGCAGGACTAGCAAGGTATATCTGATGTTTAGACTTTGAGATCCGATAATAGCTATCTGGTCAGCATTTTGCCCCAGGCTCGTACATAGCCAAACGTGTCGATGGCGATAGACACAATGGAAGGTACTCAGGATTCAGTCCGAATCAAAACAGACCCGATCTCCACCTCTAGATGGTGAATAAACAATCAAGCCTGCCATAGCTATCATCTGCATATGAGGACCAAAACTGGTCACCTGACTGTCGCTATACACGTTCTTCACTATTTGATGAGAGAGAGAGAGACTCTACGATGTGTTCGTATTTTGAAGTGCATGAAAATACTTTAGTGGGATTTTATGCATTCATTGCAAAAGAGACAGAAACCTGAACAATCTGTCACAATGCAAATACTGACACTTGTGTCCATGCAATCTCGTTTAGGGTACAATGAAGAAATTATCAAAGTTCTTGTTGTTATCCTCACGGTCGTTTCCATGTCAGTCAAGAAAATATGTGTGATCCAGTCGGTCCGTACGTGCAAGATTAATGCAGGAGTATACAGGCATTCCATGCGTCAGCTTGTGCTAATACAGGTTCTCTTGATATGGTATCAGTGTTGACACAGAGACCAAGTTCTTCAGGTATGATTGGGTATAACTGGAAATTTGACGCTGTCGTATATTTTATAGCTTGTCTTTATCTCCTGCCTGAGTCAAATGTGGATAACGAAATATACATCAGCGGTGGTGGTGGTGGGTATTAAAAAACAAGGGTAGGCAAATGTTACTTTGATTCACAGCTATCATAAATGTTGAAGATATTTAGCGTAGACACATATAATGGAACAAAATGTTTTGTACACTGCCTTCAAACAATTCCGTTGCAAGTTTCTCTGATATTTCCTCAAACAATAACGTTGCAAAATGAAAATGAAAATGAGAATTTAAGCCTTTTACAAAAGTATTAAGATCAATACGACTAATAGCAACATTACAATAAAGTTAATAGTAATATTTAATCCGTTTAGAGGCAGTGTGTGTGTGTGTTGTGTGTGTCTAAGTTATATGTGCTGCTCAGCTTGTTATGATGCTGTTTGAATCAACGTTATGTGTTTCAATGTTAGCTCTTGTCATTTCCTTTTTAAATGTTTTAATTTCATTATTTTCTAATGTACTGTATTTTTAAATTCTTTTTTAAGTGTTTCAGACCACATCTGTTACATCTAGAAACTCATTATCTTTCAAAAGTTTGTATTGGTCGTGCTGCTTGGCCTTACTATCTGCTTAACTTATATCTACCATTCACGTTAATGGAATAATGTTTTCTGCTGGTTTCTAACTGTTAAAATATTTTCGATTTCCTAAAGTGCAGGCTTTTTCATCAAGTGTTTTTTTCTTCTTCATCAAAATATTTTCAACTGTATTATGTCATCCTAATTGCCAAATAGTGATTACACTTGCTCGCAAAACAAGTCCCGTGTGTCTTCTCCACTCCGGACGTCTAAGTTAATCATCTAGAATTATTAGCCTTACTTCAAATAATGCCTATGTGAATTTAAAAAGGTATATCTTTGCAAATATTTCTTTGCATTTAAAATTCTAATCGTTCATCTAATTTTGTTATAATTTCGTCTCGATTAATTGGTCTCCAAGGTTGACAAATGATTATTGAAATTTCGGTATGGTATAATATTTAACTTGAAATTTTGGTATGGTATTATATGTAACCTGAAATTTTGGTATGGTATTATATGTAACTTGAAATTTCGGTATGGTATTATATGTAACTTGAAATTTCGGTATGGTAGTATATGTAACTTGACATTTCGGTATGGTATTATACGTAACTTGAAATTTTGGTATGGTATTATATGTAACTTGAAATTTCGGTATGGTAGTATATGTAACTTGAAATTTCGGTATTGTAGTATATGTAACTTGACATTTCGGTATGGTAGTATATGTAACTTGAAATTTCGGTATGGTATTTTATGTAACTTGAAATTTCGGTATGGTATTATATGTAACTTGAAATTTCGGTATGGTATTTTATGTAACTTGAAATTTCGGTATGGTAGTATATGTAACTTGACATTCCGGTATAGTATTATATGTAACTTGACATTTCGGTATGGTATTATATGTATGTCGAAATTTCGGTATGGTATTTTATGTAACTTGATATTTCGGTATGGTATTATATGTAACTTGAATACTGGTCTTTATGAGGACCAACAAAGTCCACTTCTGGTGAATTCTTGACTTCTCCAACAGTGGTCATTTACAACGGTATGACCTTGTCCAGAGAGTACTTTACGCTTTATAAATTATTTATAGCATCAACAACAAGCAAACTGAACATCCATTCGTACTTTTAGTTTCAACTCAGTGCAATATTAGTTTTAACCTTTTCGAATATCTGCATGATTTCAGATCAATTTCCAATATTGCAATCCCAATGATTACTTAAAATTAGATGAGTCATCATTTGCTGTTTTTAATCTAACTTTGCTTCCACAAATTTGAGGCATTGTTTCATTAAAGATTGTATGCTGTCCTGGTGAAGTTTATTTTAAAACAAATGTGTTTATATACCCCCCCCCCCCCCCCCCCCGTAATTTAACTTGCATCGTAATGTAATTTCTAGTCATTTAGCTTGATGATACGTTTTCATATTATCACCTTTCTGTAAACCTTATTTTCAAATCGGCAAGTCAGTATTTTTTATTTATTCTTAGATGTTCATTTGTATCAAAATTAAATTTAGAAACTATTTAATCTCACCCAAACAGGTAAAACAATACACGTTAGCTTTTGATACAAAAGTTGTTGCTTCTGTGTTGGATTATTGGAGTATGGAATATTTCTGAAAAATGAAATGGTAGATTTTCGATAACACTTATGTTGTTCAAAGAACTTAAAATTATATTCTGTTGTGATTTTTCATTACTATATTGTATAGCAATCATAATCTCCGTTTAATTCAGTAGTGAAATTTTAATATCACGTTAGCGTGGATGTATTTCAGTAGTAAGATATTTGAGGGTTCTGGGGTACATCGATAATTAAGTAACCTCAAGCTAAATGTGTTTTTTATACCGTAGTGAGATAGTTGGCCTCATGGTCACATGTACAAAATGAAAGAGTTTCAGTTGTGGTTAATATTCGAATCCATGAGTGACCAGTAGTTTGAGTCAATAATTGAAGCATTTAAAACTATTTTAAATTCAAATAATGGCATTGTGCTGTCATGGGGTACCTACTTACATACGTACCTAAGTAACACAACATATAAGTGGTTCAATGGTTGGACTAACGGCCAAAATGGTGCAAATCCAGACCGGACTAGCTACAGTGGCGTATCTCTGGGCAAGATATTTCACACCTGTCGCCTCGGTGATGATATGCCGTTAAGTACCAAACAAGAAAACAAACTGACTTGCAGTTCAGCGTGTAGTAAACCCTGGTAATTAATGCATTCTAGTAAATATTACAAGTCCATGCATCCACTTTATGCATCTGTTTATTTCATTTTCATTTTTATCATACCCTTGAAGGATAGGTGAAACTTGGTTATCACTGTTTGGTAATATCATCATTATAAACGTTTCCAACGTCAATGTCAACTTTTACACATAGCTCCATTTTTCAAAAAACATCCCATAAAATCACGAAATCGTCTTTATCATAAGAAAAATAACGAGACTGACTACTTTCTGCCACCAGAAGTACCTGATATTGAGATTTTTTTGCATAAACCTTATTTTCTCTTGGACACTGCCATATGCATGTAATTGCGTCATAACTATTTAGCCTTTAATTTGAAGTTTTCGGTAACAAATTATGTTTTTATTTTCTAGTTATGTTCAGTGCAAGCAGTTAAGACAAGAGAGGATCTGAAATCTCTTTTATCTTAACTTCTAAGAAAATTTTGGTGGGTGTTGGGGTGGGTAATTTACCGATTTGCAAGAGTGTTCGTTCATTATCCTCTCAATATTTTGTTACACACGCACACACACACGCACACGCACACACTTTATTTTACCTACGCATATGAATCTTGGTAGGAAATACATGTCTGTATCTCAGGATGACATTGGCATCAATAATAGGTCGCAGTAATCTTTTTTACCTGATTCGGTGACTTTAGCTGATCGTTTGTTGATGCCTCAAATAGCTTGTACTCTTCTTCCAAACTTTCAGTGCTAGTGACATCTGATAAAGTCAATGCCAATAGTACATTAAATAGTTGGCTGAAACAAATTGATTTTCGTAAAACCTGAAAGAACCGGTTTTGCTCGCAGTCATTTGAAATGTGGAATCAGTATATCTGGTTATCGTGAAATATATTCAGTTTCTAATTAGGTCACAAGTTCGTTAACAAATATACTTAAGTTTCTCACAATTATAGAATTTGCATATCCTATCAAATGTTGATATTTCATTTCGAAATATTCGAATAAGTATTTTTTTCTTAATCAAATTCAGTCATGCCTCCCTAAAAAAATAACTCTCAGATACGTCATTAAATTCTTCACCTGAAACATTCTGACATTTGGACAATTTATATATATATATATATATATATATATATATATATATATATATATATATATATATATATATATATATATATATATATCATTAACCAGTTTTAATAGGTAATTTATGGTCTGAGGTCTTCATAGGTAAAAAAATAAGTAACCATTTGTTGGAAATTTGATCAAAAATTCTTTTAACCGGAAACCTGTTTATAATTATTTTTTCTGTGACATTTTCCAGACGAGACTGTTTATTTGTTCATTTTAACATCACGTTATGGCTGTCACATGTCGAGGAATAAAAACATAGCTTAATAATCTTGACTGTATTTATCTACGTGTATAAGAGAATAGTTTTAATAAAATTCTTGACGGTATCAATATACATATTCTATGGCTAAACCATACAAAAACATCATGGACAGTCAGCGTAATTGAACATGCATAAAACGTTAACTAGGATATAAAGATTGCGTTTACATACTTCTTTTAATATATGATCAATTTAACCTATGCATGTATGTATGTATGCATGTATGTATGTATGTATGTATGTATGTATGTAAGAGAAAACTGCCGCATAAAAAGCGTGTTTGAGAAATATTAAAACTAAAACCATTTGTAAAAGCTTAGGTGAAGATTTTTTTACACTTGATGGTATTCACAAATCCGTCCAGTCTGATCAAAATTACAATTTTATATCTGGAATTTTCCAATAAGTTATACATATAATAAGCATCCAAGAATATAAATCTTCTATGACCTTGAAAGAGAAGGAGCTTTGGAAAGATTTCATAAAACTCTTAAGAACATCATTTGGTCATATTGTTTTGATACAGAAAAGCATTAGGACGAGGATGTTGTTAGGGAATCATTCCATCAGGGTTTGGTCCTTAACAACTGGATATTTGACATACATCATTCCATTAGGGTTTGGTTCTTAACAACTGCATATTTGACATACAAGTATGAAAAGAAACTCCTTTCAAATGAAGGATTCCAGACTTACCTTCTTGACCGTGTCTCTGATTTCAAATATATATTGTCAGAGGCTTGTGAATTAGCAAGAGCTAATTTTAACTCTGCTCAGTTGAAAATGAAATTATAAGTGTGAAAAAATACACAGGAAAGGAGTTTTCAGCCTGGTGTGAAAGTTCTATCTCATTTGTCCATACCTCATAATCCACTTTGATCTAAATGTTATGGTCCTTACACAATTGAAAAGAAAGTAAACAACTTAATGTATATAAATAACTCTCCTGAGATGGGGTAACGTAAACAACTTTGCTATATAAATATGTTTAAGGTGTATTTTGACAGAAGTAGCACGGCTAATTATTCAATCAGGTTAGTCGTACCTATCTCATACGGCGAGGATGTAAATGAGGAAATGCTGTCTGACTGTAGTGACTTTGATCTAACCGAACTTCAAAATTCAGAAATATTAAACAATCCTGGCCAGAAATGTATACATCTACAACAACCGGAAAGGAATGAACTAAACGGTTATTATATGAACAAGAGCACTTGTTTCTGAATGTACCAACACGGTCAAAGAAAATCTATCATGACGTGACATTGTAGATTCTACACGCGTGAAACAGCATCCTTACGAACTGAAATCACTCAAGTACGAATATGTGAAAAAAGATATTCAATATTCGCAAGAAGAATGCTTTTGTGGAACGAAGCAGAACTAACGAGAGTTCACTGTGTATTCTTGTTGGTAAACTAGATAGTACATTGCGCACGTGTAGTGACTATATAAAAGTCAACAGTGTTACCAAAACGGAGTCATTTCTAAGAATATATGATTGCATCGACAAAATTGGAAATGCAGAATATATAAACAAGCTTTAATTGTATAAAAGTATCCTGGCAAATTCCACTCATGGAAAGCGCAAAAGATAGTTTGGCATTTGCAACTAAAGATGGGCTTTATATCTATAAAGTGATGCCCTTTGGGATAAAAAGAAATTCAGTTCACAAAATGAAACTAAAAATATAGATTGTTGAGATGAAGTTTAATTCTGAAGTAATTTAGAAAGAAAGAAGTATATCATATACATTAGCTATTAACTATTGCAGATAAATACCGTAGTCAAAACAAAGACATAGTGTCTTACTGAGCAAGGAAGTGTTTAGGTTTGCCTCCCTCACTCAACATGGGTTCAGATATCCACTTCATCTCACAATAGCGGAGTTCGCCTGTAACAATGGAAACCTGATGGGTATGATTGATTTTTTTTATATTATTTATCCAACGAGAAAAATGTCCTAATGGTTTAAATATGATACATGTGCAAACAAATATTTATTTTATTTTAATGGTATATTCTTAAGTCCCCAAAAGTGGACTTGTCGAAGGTCCGTTGGAAATTCGTTGATAACAAACTATCTGATTCAAAGAGGGCGAATAATCCTATAGGGTGGGAGCTGAGTTCGTACAGTGTTTAATTCATAATCAAAGAGTCACACAGATCTCGAGTTGACTGATGCCGGGGCGCCCAAATAAATATTGTCTCGGGGGTGGGAGGGGGCAACATGTAAAGACCAGCGATTAATTGTTACGGATATAAGCTAAAACATGTTTCGAGGAGATATTGGGGGGGGGGGATGCATGTGCCTGATATAAACAATACAGTGTTAATGTGTTATCAACACTCCCAACTATAAAAATAAAGGGGCTAAAACCTAGAAACTCGGCAGCTTTTTTTAGGTTACGATGGTCAGAAAAGGAAAATAAATAAATTCAGAGAATGTCACAGACAGTAATGTCAGAAAATAATATAAAAGCGACGGAGAAAAACTTCTTTGTCAATCTGTAATCTCCCACTCGATCACGAAACGTCAGGTCAACAGGCGTAATATGGCAGGTATTATAGGTCCTATACATATGACGAAAGTTGCGGTCGGTTCTCCTTGGTATTGCCTTTTTCACATTATTTATTTTACATTTTTTCTTCCGTACCTTCATTTTTACATCAAAGACCAACGATGATGCAAATGTGATATAAGAGACAATTTAGACAAACACATTTATTCAACCTCAGCTTTACTAATCTGAATCAGTGCTAAAAAAATGCCTTCTGTCAAAGGGACTGTACTTGATTAAGATTAATGGATAAGTAGTAACCAAAACTTACCGCCCCTGCATGGTCTTTCATGCGAAGTATCTCTCCAATCTTCCTTCACCTTCTAGCGTTTTCCACAAATTTCGGGAGATCCAACGAATGTTCGAGACCACGTCCGCTAGACGTCGCTCACAAATTACTAAATATAGGTTGTTCTAGAAGGCAGGGCGGAGAGACATATATTAAGCAGTGTTTAACGCAAAAATGTCAATTTTTGGAGAATTTTACGAACCGCCTCGTACGTATGCAAGCGAACTTCCACCTGGTTGGGAAATGTTGGTAGATAGCAATACAGGTTGGCCGTATTTCATTGATCATAACACACGTACCACGACCTGGAACGATCCACGAAAGTCGGTGCCAATGGTAAGTGTACCACACTTTTAAGTTTCAACATACATAAGTTACTTCATTGCCGATTATTTTTTTGTCTGCAAGTAAGACGATAAAATTCATACAGTTTAATTTTGTTAGCTTTGGCTTTTGGTAACGTGGTGTACAACATCCTAGGTCGTTATACTCACCCATCCCCTCGTCTTTACTGTTGTAAGGGTTCACTGAAAAGTGCACCTGTTTAAGATCGCCTTTAGCATCGACGGATTTTTAGAACAGTACAAAGCCGAAGTGATGTTGGGTTTGGTATTTTTAGTGACCTAAAGTATTCGACAGTAGAAATGCAAATATTCATTCGGTGCATACTTTTGCATTACAACCTTTTTTCACTTTGTTAAAAGAATTTTTGACCTATATCTGTTCCAATTTGGGGTCGTTATTGCCTTTTATTTTGTGCCACTAGAATGAGACCTGCTGTGCATATTTTAAATGATCCAATTTTTTTGACATGGGGCCACTATTTCCACATTTTCCATGTCAGGAAAAGACTTGAATACATGACAATCAGACATTGAACTGCTTTGATTACACACATTTTATCCTGAGCTCTTCTGGCCATTGCGATTTTTTGGTCTTTCAAGGACACGTGCAAGGTTAGCATGTAATTTGCCCAAAGATGTTGTGCTGCCTGTATCATGTGTCAAAAAAATTCCAACATGAATGAATGGCTAACCAAACCTTCATGGTTACCCACAAGCAAAGAAGATACTCAGTGGCAATCACATCAACTTGATCAAGTCATTCTCATGACTTTATAACAACAATAGTGTGACAAATTTTATGTTGTTGTATGGTTTAATGCCATGTTTTCAACACACATGACTGCCAGTTTTAATGGTGGAAGAATAACCCAGAAAGAACCACCAACCCACGCGAAGCTACTGGCAAGCTTTCTCACATACCCACATTGGCCGAATCTGAAACTTGAACCCACACAGAGATGAGATGGCAGTGATCTATAACAGAGAGCGCTTTAGACCAATCAGCCACTCTGGGCCTCCAAATTTTACATGTTTCCTTAGATAAATTCTATCATAATGAATTATTTATGTTGTTACAATTAGTATAGTTCATAATTCACGGTCTGTCATTACTGAAAGTTGTAAATAATGGATTATAAAATGATCTGGATTAACTGTTCAAAAATAATAGGGAATGATTAGTATTGGAAGCTTCTTGGTTTCATTACTTTTATTATCAAATCTTTATGTTTTTATGTTGTCACCTGATCAGACAATGGCAGACTCATGAAGACAAAGTGGTGACTTTTGTAAATTTCTCGGTGCTGCGTTTTGAAGTCTGATGGCCCCTAGATGGAACCTTCTAAGAATCATTAAAGCTTAGACATTTGACAAGTCATTTTCATTACTGTGATAAAATGCTGTTATTTATGTCTTTTTTTATTTTTAACCATTGTTTAAAAACAAAATGATTACTCTGAATTTTAATTTGTTGGAATACACATGTATAAATACAGTATCTGGTACCAGCTGGATCCACTCACTTGCCTAAACTGATACAAAATTAGTAAGGATTGCGAGAAAAATACTGTGTGAAGTATTGAAGTTTAAGCATTATTGGACATTTAAAAAAGGATAGTGAAATGATTCAGAGCATTTTGATTTACTGCAGAACTTGGATCAGTTTCTTCATTTTAAGTGAAACTGATGTCAAAAAAATAGCGTGAAAAAACAGCATGTAATTTATTATATTTCTTTGTGATTTAAGATTTATCAGCACCTTGTGAATGAAAACTTGGAATGAAACACAGATAAATGAAAGCGTTTATACTTAAAATGATGTGCACAAAACTTTCTTCCTCAAAGCACACCACTTTTATCCAAGCAATTTAAATCCAAAGTGAGGTGCAGATGATAAATACTCCAAAAGCACAAGTATCAAACTACTAATTATGACGGGCCCTATGTGGCAGAGTGGTTTAAGGCCCTCTCCATCATGGATCACTGCCATCTCACCTCTGTCTGCGTGGGTTCTAGTCTCGGGCTCGGCCAGTGTGGATATGTGAGAAAGCTTGCTAGTAGCTTCTCGTTGCTCGGTGGTTCTTTTCGGAGTTTTCCCGGGTTCTTCCTCCACCATTAATACTGGCTGCCATGTATAGCCTATCGTGTGCTGAAAAATGGCGTTAAACCCCACAACAACATTAACAACAACTTAACACCATGATTGTCAGGCTACTGATGGTATAGCTATATGATCTCTCTTAACACCATGATTGTTGGATTGTACTGATGGTATAACTTTATGATCTCTCTTAACACCATGATTGTCAAACTACTGTTGGTATAACACCATGATTGTCAGTTGTAATGATGGTATAAACTATATGATCTCTCTTAACACCATGATTGTCAGGTTGATTGTAATAGTGTACCAGTGGTGCAAGTTTATGAATATAGGTTTCAGTGGGAGGTCACATATCAGTGTAATTTGGTAACTGTTTTGTTGATAGCTGCATATCATTTGTTTGAAAGGTAAGCGAAAGTGCAGTAGTTGAAAATTACATGATGATGGAAAAACTACAGCACAACATTTGTCAACAGGTCTAATGTTAAGGAAGTGTGCTGTGCAGATGCATGGGGGAGAAGTTCAAGTAACCATTGACCTTCCAAAATAGCAGTAGGAATTAGTGTTTCTGTCTATAAAGTACTATGAAAACATGTGCCTAGCCAGAATCCAGGGTCAAGGTTACAGCTCACAGAAAATAACATTGTTTTCCACTGACCACTGCATGTACATGTAGAATGGTGCTACTGTTGGTGAATATTAAGGTGAACATCTCACTTTGTGTTTGTTAGTGCTGTGTTTGGGTGAATTGGAAACAGATATAGATAGTTTGGTGGTGTGTATGGCTCCATGTCTTTTGTAGTGCTCACTGTTGATATATTCATTGCAGATATTACCATTGCATCAGATTATGGAATACAACATGGAAATATGTTTGAATAATTAATAGAGAAAAGAAACTTCACTATTTTTGTGTAGATTGTGTAATTGAACATTCATCAGCTGAAAATCTCTTTGCCATTTAAAGTTAAAAAGTGTTTTGAAGGAAAAATAAAAGACTGATGCACGCATGCTATGCTAAAGTAAACTATATGTCATATTTATTTGCAGATGCATCCCGGTTTCCGTCAGCAGCCCCTGTATGAGTCTAGAGTGCGTGAGATCCCAGTTATCCACGAGTCACCACAGTTTTCTTCTCCACGGCTTGAATCAGCAGGAGGCTACATAGTCCAGCAACCACATGTTCAACACCAACCATCCATGGGTCATCCGTTTCCACAGCAACAGTATCCATATCAACAAACAGGCCATGGCTACCAGCAGCAAATGGGTCAAGGTCAGCATCAGACGTCAAGTACTCCAGCTGGGTCAGCTAATCCTAGAGCATGGTCCACTTTACCGAGGAATGCTCACATTAATACAGAACATACTGGCAGGGTCTCTCCGTTAGTAAGAGAAATCCCAATTCAGCATTTGCCCTCCAGTCAAGGAAATAGCCAGAATCAGCAACCTGCAAATTCAGGCCATCATATTTATTCTGTTCCAAAGCCAGATTATCCAGGTTTCCAAGAACAGCCTCAGTCAGGCAATCACTACAATCCAATGCCACAGTCACAACCCATAGAAACTTCTCAAGTGCCCCAGATAGGACCAACCAGTTTTTATCAGCAGCCGCTAGAGCAAAAACAGGTAGAACCTACCACAGTTATACCTATAATCCATGAGAAATCTTCAGACTCCACTTTTGGGGTTCCCATGGGGCAACAGCAGTTTGCATCTCAGCAGAGTTATCAAACCTGGCCTAGAAAGACTACAACCAGTCAGGCTGATTCTGTAAGGCAAGAACAAAAGACAATACCAACGACACCACCACAACAACAGCCACAACAGCAACAGATGCCCAGACATCCGCAGCAACCAATGAATCAAAACAAAGATCAGGAGAGACCGGATACACCTGAACCAAAACCGAAATCACCACTTGAACAGGTCAACAGAGTTGTTGAGAGTTTAAAGGAAGTACAAGATAGGGTTAATGCCTTTAGAGGACAAAAAACGGACAAAGAATACAAATATTTGGAAGAAATGTTGACTCGCAGCCTTTTGAAACTTGATGGAATTGAAGCAGGGTCAGACGATGAAATACGCAATGCAAGAAAGCAGGCAGTACACAAGATTCAATCATTTTTGGACCAGTTGGAGTTGAAAGCATACTCTGAAGAAATGGACACATCTGAACGAGTCAGAGCTAGCAGTGATGCAGAAACCTCAATGGATGTAAACCAGACAGCACAGCAAATAAGCGTAGACCAGAAATCAAAAGCTACAGAGTCAAGGGAAGAGAAAAAGCCACAACAAAGTGGCGACTGCCCAGTTAGAGAAATGATTTTGGATAGTGAACAAATTTGTTAAGACTTTAATGTTTTTATGTAGTGGTTGTAAGCTACTTACTACATATCAATGTTGCACCTTGCATCAGATGGGCAGGGGACACTGTGTCCGCCATACTTTAGCTTTGAGGAGCATGCAATGCTTTAAAGGTACAAAGGAAAAGCCAGCTGTCAGTGCTATGCAAATAGTATAATCTTCTTTGGTTAGAGAGTTTTGATACCGTTGGTTTCTACACTGTACTAACATATTTTCCTCTGACAATTACATTATTGTGGAAATTTCCATTGGAGATTTTGTTCACTTGTTACTTCCAGCATTTATTTTAATAAATACCCCATGTTTTCTTAATTTCTTTTCTTTCCAAATGCATAGGTCATTAACTAAGTTACAAATTGTGTATTTGCATAAACTTAATCTCACTTATCATTCATTCAACTTTAAAGTATAAATTTTGTTTTGCCGTTTGTGTCAACCTTGAAAATAATATATTATCCACCATTAAGGACTTTAATCATGCAGCTTGGCCACCAACCACAAATCATGAACAGGTATTGGCTGGCGCCAGAATATAAATATAGGCATATCATTTGCTTTTGATGAAAATGCACGCACAGGGTCAAAATTTTGGGGGACATTGGACACAGAAAATGGACAGAAATCTGCGATCCCAAACTCAAGGTGCAACACTGCATATTTATGTAAGGTGATTTTACTTTGTTCAGGATCTTTTGAAATTTTTATTTTATTTGTATGAATTGAGGCAGGCATAATCACATGTCATAGTCGAACCAATGAAAGTACACCAAAATGGCAGATTTGTTTCAGTTCTAAGCATGAAACTAATATGTTGCTTCCCCATCCAGCAATATGTTTTCTATTTCTCCAGGCTGCCATGCCAGAGACATTTTTTTAAGCCCCATATAAATTGATTTTCTTTTCTCCAATGACGACTATCACAGGCATAGAATTTTGTTAAAAATCTTGTAGCCAACAGGACTAGTAGATTGAGAAATTTACGTCCTGCTGAATCTTCACTAGTTCTTTCTGCAAACTTTTTCTCGTGGGTCGGTGGTTCTTTCCGGGGTTTTCCCTGGTTCTTCCTCCACCATTAATACTGGCTGCCATGTATAGCCTATTGTGTGCTGAAAAATGGCGTTAAGCCCAACAACAACAACAATCTACAAACTTTTCCAATGCATGTGTAGAAGTACTGTAACATTTCTTTCTCTTTTTTGAGAAGATAAATCATTGCAATATAGTTTGCAAGGTGAATAATAATTGGCTACCATAGGCCATCACTATGAGGTTTAAGTGAATTCCAACTCGATAATAGTGCACTTGGACCACCCACCTCAACATAAATGGGGTGTGAAAGGCATGATGCAATTCAGACTAACAGTCTTGGACAAACCACTTCACTTTATAAATTTGACAGAACTTCTGAAGCTTTATACAGCCACGTTTTAAAATACATTTTGCAAAATCCTTATTTGTTCTAATCCTTGGTGAAGTAGTTGAATCATTGTGGTTAGCTTAATGAGAATTTGGACATTGTTGACCATTCATATTTTGAAAAGTATGAATGGCAGTTCAAACAAATGCAGCCTAGTGACATCACGGTATGTAAATTATGAAACCGACTAGCCCAGCTGAAAATTTATTCTCATAGGTCTAGTAACCAAAAGTCAACCTCCATTTGGCTTGGGATACAAAGCAGACAAATTTCTTTGTGGTCTTTGTTGATTGTACATAATTACAGCAAACTAGTCTTTTGTAATATGAATCATTTAGTTTTATTCTGAAGTAATTTGGTCTTTTTATCTGCCTTGTTGTCCATGATTTACTGCTGCATGCAAGAAAAAGTTTTATTTTACTATAGCATCTATCAAGCAGCATGTGAGATATGGTAAAAGTCCAATTTTATTACGGGGGTGATGCTGTACTTTGCATTAACATATCACTTGGCTGTTCCCATAACTAAAACCTATCTGTCTCTTTAAGGCACCAGGTACAAGTTTTTCTGAATAACAGATTCAGGCACTAACAAATGACAAAAATGCCTACTGAACAGCCTTTTTTGCCTCTAAAATTATGAAAATTAGTGGCCACAAAATTGACCAATTAACAGTACCATCAATAAAGTGCATATGTGCATGCATTACTGTCTGCAGTGTGCATCCAATTAAATTTTTGATACATAATGTGATGTAGATTTGGATACTGTTGGCACTAAAGTAAGTAGTGCATTGAAGTAAGTCAACAATTTTAAACAAAGTGGAACTAGTCTGGTTTTATCATGAACTTAAATTTGTTTTTTGTTCTGTAGTGATCAGACCCTACTTAGATCTGTTTTTGTTGCTTTTTTAAAGATTTTTTTTGTGTTGATATTGTAAAACTTTGACTATTCTGAGACTTTTTTTTCTGCAAATCCTCACGATATTGAAATGCATGTGCAATATGGTACTTTGTAGTTTGACACATTCCCAGTCTTGACAGTTTTCAGGAAAGTTGTAAACAGATGTGTTGATGTATCGAATTATTTTTTTTTTTTGTCCTTGCCATCTTAGCTCTTACATTACAGCAATGCAGAATACTTGGAGATTTTAGCTTTTGCTTTATCCGTTAGCATTGAAAGAGATGGGAACAATTAGTGCTAGAGAAAATCTGAACCACTCCAACCAGAAAATCGAAGTAAAAAGCATCAGTATATGTGTCCTTGGTATGCTGCATCCTTGTCATGAAATTTTATTATGGTAAAACTTCACTACATGCATGTAGTCGAGCATGGACTCCATTCCTGAATCTAATGAATAGATCATATCAAGCTACTGGAAAGTGGTTAATTTGTTCCTGCATAATTGGCTTCTGGACAAGTTAATATATTAGAAAAATTTGAATCAAAATTCTTATTTTTAGTAAAGTCTACACATGTATAATTCTGATAAATACTTTTTTAAAGATTGATCTTGTTGTAGTCATGTGGTTAAATAGTACCTTTGTTTTTTTTTAATGTAAGACGTGATACAGCCTCACCATCCTGCATCACAAGGCATTTGGATCACTTTGGGTTTTTCTGTATTAGCTCTAAATCTCCTCTGCTTGAAAGGATTGGTCATAGGTTGTTTCAAATGATCAGTTCATGTAAGATGAGAAAACCATTGAAATAATATTATTGTTTTTATTTTCCTAAAACATAGCTACATTGCAGGTAGCAACATTTGAGGCAAAAGCTTGTCTTGAATTGAATGTGCTTTCTAATATGGTGCTGTCCAACTCAAAGCAAGTTTTTGCCTGTAATTTTTATATTAAGCATTCTTTTGAATTGAGAATTGAACGTATTTAAGTCACTGCAGTATAAGCTATTTACCTCCATTGGTATTGGTGCCTAAAATTTCTTCAATTATTTTGGCAAATTGTAATGAGTGGCAGACACATAAGGCACTGTTAAAAAGAAACAGCAGAATGTTCCTATGATCACGATATAATTGGTATGAATGTGATATTTTTAGTTGCTTGTATATATTTTTCATGATGTGACACTGTTAACTATTTTATGAGTGGGAGTAAATAACAGCGTTATCATTTTATAACTTGTATGTGAGATATACATTGAGATAAGAGATTCAAGAGTCTCATTGGTTTTTGTGTCATCCACATTTCTGTGGTACTTGACAGGCACTGTATAAGGAGTTGAACAGGGCTTTCATTTTTGGATGGTTATTTTGAATACTGTTCACATTTTGTGATCTGTATAGATCTTCAAGTATTTATTGGTGATGTTTATATATGCTTAAATGTAGTTTTATTAGATATATGGTAGTTTCAGTTTTCAATAAATTTTTATTATATGCAATATCTGTTATTTACTGCAAGAAAACATATTGTAATTACTAGGGGTTAAATAATCAGTACATGAGTATATTGATATTTTTTCCATATCGATGCCCATATTCATACAAGAGGTAAAGCATTGATACTGAACAATACTTACTGTATTCTTTCTTGGCATCCGTCCATCTACGGGAGACAATGGCGTAGCACCAAAGTAAGCTTACCATATACTTATACTTACCGTATCCAGTTACTTTAATCTTAAGCAGTAATGCATATTTATTAGTCATTTTCCATTTGAGAATTGATCAGAGACACTGTGGCAAGCACATGTGCTTATTTTTGCTAGTAAGAAAGAACACTATTAACAATGCCTACTTGCCTTGCACAAATTAATATGAGGTGACTATCGGTTTAAAATCGGTCCCTTTTTCCTAACCAATTCCCTGCTAATTGTTTTATCCTGTCACTGATAATGTGTCATTGTAAAGAAGACATTCCAGATTTGTTCCCTTGATATGATGTATGAACTTTACTGGTCATTTAATAACCTATTTTACATGAAGTTTCTCTGTTGTTTCATATCTTGTCTGCTTGGATCAAATTTGTCGGCTACCTTTCCAGTGTGCATTGCATTACAATTATTTTTGATGGTTATTGTGTGTTCAAACCCAAAATAAAATAATAATGTGCAATCAGAACTAACTGTATTTTATGAACTGGGTGAGACAACAAAAGTATTGATATCCAAACACATTCCATAATGATACAAAGCAACAGAGACACTTCATGCAAATATACCACTGAATGATATGTAAAGTACAAAAGATCATAGATGGAGAAATCAATTTGGACTGTCACCTTTCACATTCATATATCTAATGAGGGACTGAATGTGCCAAAAGTATAAAAAAAATGTGCATAGAATCAACATTGGGGTACATTCCAAATCATAAAAGATAAAGCCACCAGCAGAAACATGGGTCTGCTGGCTGCTGCAGTTTTATATCTGCAGGAATTTCAGTGTGACAGATTTGGTTGTTGGTCAGCTCTTCACCCACCCTCACCCCGACTTGTTCTAAATGGAGTTTTCTTTGGTTGAGGAAATTTTTCTGTATCTTCTGTTTTGAATATAACACCATAATGCCTTCCAAATTTAAGTGAAAAACATGAAATTCTTAAGAAGGTGCATTCAGAACATTCATGCAGTGCAAAAACGAAGGGTGTGGTGACCAAGATAAATCCTGCACCTGATCAAATACAGCTATTGTGTTAACAAATATAAAATGGCAGCATTCCACCACAGACAATCCTCTAAAAGACAACCAAGTCAATAATATCATAGGAATTGTATCAATATACAGTAGAGTTGTATTATTTTACCCCAAGTAGGTACAAATCAATTTGGTCATAGTTATTTATAATTTCAAATGAACGTGTACATTTTGAAATTATGAAATATAATAGCTGAAACAATGCTAAAATGGCAAATTTACGATGCCTGAATTTCTTCAAAAGTCTTCTGATATGTTTATTGCATGCCTATCAATTGTTCTTGCCATTAACTTTAGTAAACACCATTTGTTTTCTTTTTGAGAACCAGTCTTGTGCAGTATTTGAACATCTTTTGCAACAATTACATGCACACACTGTTTCCGTACCATTTCTGATTATCTCAATTGCCCAACTTGCCATTCCTGTTTAGTTATGTTTCTGACCTTCCATCAGTTGTCCACACCGTTTTGTACAATTTCAAGATAGTGTCCTGCATATCTAGCCTCCTACAGAAATTTAGTTTTCTGCATCAAGTCAGATTTAACAAAATTAATAAATTTCAAAATTTGTTAAATTATGTACAAGTTCTACAATAATTGTTAAAATTGTTTCCGTTGTACTGGCTGGGTCAGTATACTAACCCTAATCATACGACATCATTATACCATTTCCAGCGCTGCAGAAGAAGTTAGAATTTACTGATCACAAAACTTTATGCGGCCTGGGTGGCTGAGTGGTCTAAGGTGCTCACCTTTAAGGATCACTGACATCTCACCCCTGTCTATATGTGTTTGAGCCTCGTGTTCCTTTAGCTTGAGAGAGGCATATTACCAGTAACTTCCCAATGAGTCGATGGTTGTTCCTGGGATTTTGAAGGGTTCTACTACTAGTTAATCTGGCCACCATGTATAACCTATAATGTACTGAAATATGGCATTAAACCCAAAACCTGCTGGCCATAGATATATTAAACTTTACTTTTGTCATTGTCATGTTCACAGAGATCTGCTTTTCATTTATCATTTTTAGACTGCTCTGGTGGCCTAATGGTTGGTGCATCTGCCCTGGATGCGGGGTAGGTCGTGGGGTTCGATCCCCTACCGAGTCATATCAAAGACTTATAAAAATGGTACTAACAGCTGCCTCATTAGGTGCTCAGCATTATGAGGTCAGTGTTAGGACTGGTCAGCTTGGTGTCAGGATAATGTGACTGAGTGGGACATCATGCTACATGTCTGCAACATGATGTCCCAGTGCTAGACATCACTTTAAACTGCCACACTGCAGACATCATAGCGATATGACTGGAAAATTGTTAAAGCTAGGTTAAAAATCTAAATCACAATCACATGTCAATTTTGAAGATGGGAGACAAGAAGCCTTTTAATTTTGAGGTCTTCTGTAAAGTTTACAGCATCTGATCTCGGTACAACAGTTTACATGCTCTATTATGAGATTTGTTTCATATAATATTACTACAAAGTAACACTGAGCAAACCTGACACAAAGATTGTTGAAAGGATAGAACTCTATTGATTTGGGTCCAGAGATCATGTTTAGTGACACCATTATCTGGGAAAGAGTGAGCCCAAGTGATGATAAACATACCTATACCAAATATACATGTATTGTCTTTGACGCCTTGATTCCAAGAAGTATCTTCATTGCTTTTCTGAAGGTCATTGCAACCTGATAAAGGGAAATAAGTTTTGCACAAGTTTATTTCCAAACATGATAGGTTGTTTGCTTTTCTTGATGACCTAAAGAAGCCTAATGAATTCAAAATTGAAAGGTCATGGGTAGATTTACCATGACTCTTAGCAAGCAGGTGCTTGGGAAATTATGTACTCATCATTAACCGTACTCTTGTTTCTTTACCTGTCAGTAGTAAATTTTGAACTCTCCTAAAAGAAATAAAATAAAATACCATCAGTATTGACCTCTTTTTGTCTCTGTCTGCCATCTGGTCGTTTGTTTATTTGTTAATACTGCATCTTATTTGCATACCCATTGGATCATCTATCTCGCCACCCATTCAGCCGAGCAGTTTTATATTTCTGATCACATCGCTAATGCAAGGGAAGTAACTCTTGATTTAAATTCAATAGTCATGTAATAATTATGTCCCATGGACGTGATTGTAGCGTTGCTTTTCCTTTTAATTCTTCAAGTCTTACCTAGTATTTCAAATCAAGTTTTTAATATTCTCGAAAAAGTTTAACTAAAATGTATTTATAGATATGCTCAATTTATATATATGGTGGTAGTTTAACTATGTAGTTATAAAGTGCCGATTAAGTTGAGCTATCCCCCAAAAATGTTTATCTACAATTCATCAGTATTACTTCGACGATTGCCATGAAATGAAGACGCACGTTCATTCCAAGACGTATTTGTTCATAAATGACAATGGTGCTGATCTAATAATGGCTTCCGTGAAAATGCTAAAGCTCGTGCTCAGAAACTGACTATCGTAAAAAATTGGGGATACATCATAAAGGTTCTTAGAAATGTAGTTGTTCGATTTAAATAAAAGTCGTTTCGATCCGACCTCCAGTAATGCCAACATGGCGGACATGTTGAAAATCTAATACTGATATTCCTCCTGGATCGATGGTCAAATCGATATGGGGCTTTCACCTGATGCCCAGCTGGACCTACATTAAAATAACGTTGATCTGACGTACAGTATGGTCACCATTTTGCCTCTCTTTCATCAAATAATGCATCCAAGACACCAGAATGGATGGTCATATCAACATATGGTATTTTCAAAACACGTTTTATGATGTCTAGGTTTTCAATTCAGCCGCTCAAATAGCCGCTTTTCAATTCAGTAAGGGCGCCGCGGCTACCATCTTGAGAATCACCAGTCTTCAACACTTGATAGTGTAAAAATATAGCTGTAATCTGCACTCGCTATAATAAAAGAAAAAGAAATCCAAGACTTTCGCCTAAACTTAATCTCAGTATAGAAAAAGCGTGACGGTTAGTAGCCTCTTATATCACGCAGGTGAGCGGATCATACTTGTTATACATACAAGAGCATGCATTGCGGTCAAGTGTCCTTTGAAAACAGATTTTATTCATTTGACTTGCACTATACGGCAAGTTCCTCCAGCTTTAATATTCAATCAACATATGTATGCAGCAGGATCATATCACTTTTTTAATCTTTGCACGCACACAAAGTGGTATTTACAATTTCATGAAACTATATATCTCTTAAAGCTATACAACATGTACATTGACCATGCTGTGCAGAGTGAAATGACTTCAAAGGAGAGTTTTATGGTGTTTATGTCGACTTGCCTGCTGGCTACAACCAAATTAATGATCAACGCAGAGGGATGGTCCATACTAGGCACGTCAGCAGTCCCTGTGGACACCTATTTGAGAGTCACACTTTGTTGTTTAGTTATCCACTATCCGAGGATGGGATGGAGTCTTACAACTTTTGACCTGCATATTTATTATCAGTGTCCGAACACAGTGAGCAATAATATGACTCGTCAAAATCTGTGTACTGGATTTGGAGTTTATGTGTTTAACGTCATTTGTTTTGCTTATGATATGTTATACGTGATGGTCAGTAAATCTAGTGGAGTAATAACTCGGGAAGAACCACTGAATTACGGGAAGTAATTGGCAAGCTTTCTCACAAACCCACTTTGGCCAAATCTGGGACTCGAACCCAAGCTGAGGCAAAATCTCCGTGATCTGTTAAGGTGATCGCCCTAGACTGCCTGACCACCCGGCGCCTGTGTTCAGAGTGTAGATAAAAATACGACCATCAAAAGGTATAGGTACGACTTCCTCGACTATAATTGTAAATACTGATACTGACATAACGTCTGGTTTGTGTTCTTCCTGTATATTAATACAGTTTTGGATGTCCCAATAATGTATTATAACCTCCAAATACCTTGTTAAAATAATAGTAAATGTGTCGGCAAAAAGGCAAGACAGCTACCGATGACGTCGTGTACGATTGCCTATATTGTTCCTGCCAAACGTATATCTGCAACATTTAGCATAATATTTCATTTATTTCTTGCTTTGATCACCAATTTCATCATACATAATCTAGTATTTTCTATCTGTCAAGTAAAAAAACCTTAAACCTGGCCATTCGTTTAATCGATCTAACCTGATGTCGATGCGCCTCTTAACCTGCCCACCCATCCCCACCTCCTAATAAACCCCACAAAACACATTCAAAATAACGTTCCTCACAATAAGTTAAGCGATGGGTTTTAAAAAATTCGGAGAAAGAATCATCAAGAATTTCATTTTAGGGAAATTGGAAGTGAATGTTACTGGGGATGGGAGTAAATGAGAGGTGAAGAGAGGTACCTTTCCCGCCATCACAGCATGTGCCTTTTCATTTATCTTTATATATTTGTGAACCGCTGCAGCCCCATCTTTACCTGACTGTGCTGGATATATCTCTAAACTATTCGACCATCGAGAATTTCATTCGTCTGTACGTCTATCTTAATGCAATGTCTAGTTTGCACCAAACATCCATCAATGTCCCGAGGTTCCGTTAATCGTTTGCATGCACACATACATACATACATACATACATACATACATACGTACGTACGTACGTACGTACATACATATCCTTGCTGTCCATGCATCTACATTTCTACCAATCAGTTTCTATTTTCAAGTGCGAGTCTCTAAGATTTCATAGTTTGCGTGTACATGCAATTGTCTCTCTATGTTTTAACGACAATATTTAGTTCGCAATTACTCGCATAGCTAATGGCTATATCTTGATGGAAGTAACTAGATGAAGTTAGTATTAGTAGATACAACGCAATGTTTCAACGACAGGCATATTTAAAATTAAATCTTTCCTTTGAGTAGGCTTAATTAAATATCAAAGTTTTATGAAATTCAAATTTCTTTACTGTCATAACACCCACTAATCTAAAAAGCACTAGACTAGTTAGCCTCGAGATGTGTTTTCACAAATTTAACAAATCACTAGACAAGTGAGACTGTAAAAGAGACGTAAGGTTACGCCCTACAGTTTAACACTTGGCATAGGGTCTGTTATTTAAAAAAAAAAAAAATTGGGTTTAATTAAACAATTTGGATTATAGATCTTACAGCTTGGCCTTTTCTTTATACGTAATTTACACTTCCTGGACGTCAATGTTACTTTCCTAAGTTGATATGTATTCTCTATCTAAGATCATTTTGCCACTTTGAAACAACTATTAAAGTTAGTACACTTTGAACTAGTTCAGGTCCATTTTCGAGCGCAGGGGAGCAGTCATTTTCATCAGCTGTCTGTTTTATTTAGTGCATAGTTTCCTTAATTACCACATGGCATGAAATTTCAGCCATACATACGAGTAGTGTAGATGTATTACAGCAATCTCTCCATTGTACATCTTGCAAATGCAAACAACTCCACATAATACATCTCACTCTCTTAGAAGCACATCAAAGAAAATGCATGAGTACATTTGTCTGAAATGGGTAAGAACAAGAAAGCTTGTATATGCGTGAAAAATAAACATCTAAATAAATTTGTAGAAATACCATCAGTTTACAGTTTAGTTTTGTCACTGTTTTTTGGAAGACTTCTGTTAAAATAACAGATCGTTGGAAGTTTGAAAATAAATTTTCATGTATCGGTAAATGGTAATGAAACGGATGCAGCAGGCATGACAGAGTAACTGCAATACATATAGTTAAGATGTTCTGATATGTAACTCGTGTTTCAATATAAAGACCCTAATGACTACAAAGATGGAAGGTGCGTTGGATTCACGCAAATGAAGAGCAGTGTCATAACACATAAACACGTATGGCTGACATAAACTTGTCTGTACACGTGCTTTAACGTCATTTTCCATATGCTATCAAAACATAGAGGACAATGTTATCATGTAGATCAATCGACATTCATATTTTGTGAAGATTCATCTAAATGATTCACCGTATAGAGCAAGCGCGACGAAAAATCTACCAGAAATATAGCTGGACCTAGCTTCTGAAATGCCATGTTTGAAGTTTGCTCTGGTTGAATGTAGCTTGGAGTATATGGATTGAATTATTTCACTTTTTGTGAAAATTCATTCTAACAATGCTAGCTCATTTATATGCTACAGAAATAACAAGGACTTTCATAGAAACTTGCAAGCATCATACCAAGTTACAAATTTATTTTAATTGATGAAGTATTGAGTCTGAGGCAGATACAGGCAAGAACAAAAAACTGCAATCTGGAAAATATTCTATTTTCTCCTCGTATTCAATTATCTTTGCATTTCAATATATTGATTTCTAGATGCTTTTAGAATTACATGTTTAATTATTTTAATATACTTCTGAAATAATTCATATTATAAAGATTGAAGTCGCACACAGGATATACTGATTTATAAAAGGGACCAATCCACACAATAATCTGGCTATCCACAGAGGCTAAAAATGGCTTTTGAGAAAAGGAGACATAACATACGTGTACAGAGAGGGCAATTTTCAAATATAAAAAAAAGATTGCAAAGATGAAAACGTTGAGATAATTATAAAGCAAAATTCAAAATGTACCAGCTAGTTGCATATGCTAATACTTTTTCTGCTGTAATTTCGTGTTTTTTTTTTTTTAATGTTTGCAGATGTTACACGGCTTTTATTTGTTTTGGTTTGTCAAAAACGTGTAGCCGTCATTTAGTCTAGACGCAAACTCTTAGCAATTATTCATTACACAAATAGGAAAGAGAAATAAAGAGCGTTATTTGACCACTGTATAGAAGGTCAAGCAGAAAACATAAATGACATGAGGAAATAAATGAAAAACTGACTTCAAATGTTAAGGAAATAAATCAAATTAACAAACAAATAGATCCATACAATAAAACTGTATTGCAGGACCAGATCAAAAGTGTTTAAAGAAACCGCTCCGGTGGCCTAATTGTTAGAGCGTCGGCCTCAGATGCGGGAGGTCGTGGGTTCGATTCCCGGCCGAGTCATACCAAAGATTTACAAAAATGGTACTAACAGCTGCTTCGCTTGGCGCTCAGCATTAAGAGGTTAGTGTTAGGACTGGTCTGCCTAGTGTCAGGATAATGGGACTAGGTGGGACATCATGCTACATGTCTGCGGCATCAGTGCTAGACATCACTTTAAAATACCACACTGCAGACATCATAGTGATATGGCTGAAAAATTGTTAAAGCTACGTTCAAAATCTAAATCACAATCACATGTGTCAATTTTGAAGATGAGAGACAAGAAACCTTTTTGTTAAAGCTACGTTAAAAATCCAGATCACACACATGTTCAAAGAATAATAACTTTAGTCGAGGGACGTATGACTCAGTTGCATTTAATTTTCAAAGAAAATGTTGAAATGATTAATGAAAAATATCGAGAGAAAGCATCATTTGTCGAGAGGCTCAAAGCGTTTTAACAAGAATGTGTTACTGTAGGTCTATAGATACAACAGGTAAGGCTCAGTCAGCTGGTTATATATATATATATATATATATATATATATATATATATATATATATATATATATATGTATATATATGTATATATATCAAATGTTTCATATTGTTTATTAGGAGTAGAGATGAAATCGTGACGGCAGTGCTACATATGGAGGCAAATATAATTCGTTCCTAGACCAGTTTATGAAAGGCTTGATACATAGTGTCAGTTATTGTTAACTGAACATTTTTATTAACACTGTGATAAGGTGATTGCTTAATAAGTTTGATCATACAGTTCTTTCTCAGTTAAACATGAGTTCGTTATCTGTTTTGACTATGGGGATTCACGTTGCTATTTGTTATCAGCGTTGTCGATACAACATCCAGGAAGACTGAACAAAGCTAACGTATTTAGCACGATCACAAATTAATAAACTGTTTAAAAACAAATTACAGCAAATCAGTGAACAATCAGCATCAATATATATATATATATATATATATATATATATATATATATATATATATATATATATATATATGATTTGTTTTTTATATATTATTTTGTAGTCAATATTATTTTCAACATTTCTCAGTCACCCATTGCCTGCAATTTGCAACTGTTATGTTTCATTGGAAAGTGAAAGTAGTGGATCAAATCAGCCAATCGGATTGCTTATCGTCACCCTTCTTATTTACATAATTTTTATTCACTTTTTTCATGCTGTTTTCTCCTCTATAATTTCACATCCTACTATAAAGGATTGTTCATCAGCCTTTGAAGTACAGTTCATTCCTATAGTGACATTACATTAAGGAATGGCTTATGTTTCATTCAGCCACTCGATTTGTAAAAAGCATTGTTGTTTCCAACAATACTACCCGTCGCCATATCCATGTTACTCTGTAACATAAATACACATTCGTTGGTAGCATCATTATCGATTTCACTTTGAATCGATAATGTATCGTTGAAAGGTTATCAGAGTCTTTCGATCATTGAAATATTTATCATGTCGTAAAATTATCCGATCCGTTAACATTTCATTAGTTTCTCGAACAAATGGTGCGAATAGGAAGCAGGCTAGATACCATTTTGGTTAATAATGCTACTAATAATGAAGACTTTGTATAGCGCCTAATCTTTAGAAGATCTAAGTGCTTTACAACATTAGACAATACCGATAATATAGAAAAACATATAATGATATGATTACAAAAACAAACACCATGAAATTAGAAGAAAAAAACAAACATGCTGAGAATATTTAAGGTAGGAAACAATATTAGGTCTTTAAGTTTGTTCTTGCAGTCGAAATAAGTGAGTTTTGAGAGCACTCTTGAATGGGATCACTGTGCCTTTGTGTTTAAGTTCAGTGGGCAAATTCATTCCACGTTAATGGGCCCTGGTATGCAAAAAAAAAAAACGCTGTCCATATGACTTTGTTTTTCATAGTTGGAATAATGAGTATACGATTGTCAGAAGAGGAGCGTAAGTATCTTGTTGGTGTGTACACATGGGTGAGGTTTGATAGGTATGTTGGACTAGAGTCCGACAGTGAAACGTAGGACAGAGAACAAATTTTGTGTTTGATTCTGGATCGAATGGATAGCCAGGGTAGGGTACAGAGCAGAGGGGAGGTGTGCTCTGATCGTGGTACTCTAAGTATGATCCGAGCAGCTGTGTTTTGAACTTTTTGAAGTTTCTGGAGCAGATATTGAGATGAACTAGACATAAATGAGTTACAATAGTCCAGTCTTGAAAGTACTAATGAACACACAAGTGTTTTAGTGGCATCAGCTGAAAGATATTTGCGAATTGAGCTGATACGTCTCAGCTCAAGATATGCAGCCTTGCATATATTCATGACATGTTGCTGCAATGTGAGAGTACTGTCCACAGTAACACCTAGGCTTCGTACTGACTGTGTGAATTTAATGTTGGTGTTGCTGATATTTATTGTTTGAGGTAAAGGATGTGAATGAGAAAGTTTTTGTATTGTGATCAGAATGGCCTCAGTTTTATCATCATTCATCTGCAGCTTGTTACATGTCATCCATGATTTCACATCAGAAATGCACCTCTCTACGCCGTGGATGGTAGCATCAAGTTCAGTTGGGTGGTTAGATTTGTATATTTGGGTGTAATCAGCGTACAATTGGTGAGACACTGGATGATGATCTATGATACTTGAGAGCAACTGAGTGTATAGAATGAAGAGAACATGTCCAAGAACAGACCCCTGTGGAACACCACAACATAGATCAACTGGGCTGGAATATATTCCATTTGCAGATGCAATTTGTGTCCTGTTGACCTTGTAGGACTTGAACCACAGTAAAGCTGTATCATGAATGTCAAATACATGCTGGAGACGGTGAAGCAATATGTCATGGTATATTGTGTCAAATGCTTTAGACAAATCAAAGAGGGTGAGGGCTGTAATCTTTCCGCTATTCAACGCAGAGAGAATGTCATTAACTACTTTTAGAAGAGTAGTTTCAGTACTGTGGCAAGGGCGATATGCAGATTTTACATTGCTAAAAAGACTGTTTGAATTTAGATGAGATACAAGCTGGGATAGAACAACCTTTTCTAAGATTTTTTATATGAATGGGAGATTAGAAACTGGGTGGTAGTTCTTTACATCGTTATGGTCTAGTGCTGTTTTCTTCAGCAGAGGCTTTACAATGTCAGTTTTGCAAAATGATGAGAAATTCCCGGATGAGAGAGAGGTATTAATAACATCAGTTAGTGAAGGCAATACTGGATCTAAGCATTCAAGCAGCAGTGATGTTGGAATTGGATTAAGTTCACATGACTTTGGTGCACTCTTTATCAGGATTGTACGTACAAAATCCATAGAGACAGGTTCAAATGCTGCTAATAGTTGCCGCTCAGATTCTGCATCCCGACTGTATGGTGACGACGAGTCAGTTGAAATAGCGGTGTCAAGCTTATCTCTAATGGTTTGTACTTTGTCACGGAAGAAATTTGCAAACATGTCCGGAAGGTCGACTGGAGAGAAGGCAGTTGGAAGTGGTGTAGATTTGTTCCTTGACATTAGCTTGTTAGCAATCTCGAAGAGCTCTTTGCAGCTGGAACTTTCCATGATCTTAGTAGTGTAGTGGGCTGATTTAGCTGCATGGACTATATTTGTGACATTCTTCTTAGCGGCTTCATAGACTGGCTTATGAATAGTGAGTCTGGTGGAAAGCCAAAGCCTCTCAGCTTTTCGGCGGTCTCTTTTAGCAGTGCGAAGCTGTTCCCTAACACTGCTATACCGTGGAGAACACTTTTGAATTGATAAGCTTCACTTGTTAGCTGGGGCAATGTTGGTCTAGCAATGAACGCCGGCAGTTATCGAGTTGTTCTGCTGTAGGAGGTAAGTAAGTTGTTAGGTTAGCTGGGATGGCATGCATTAGTTTGGTTCTATTTATCATACGGAGGTTTCTCTTAGTAGCAAAAAAAGGTGGAGGGTTAGGGACTGATACGTCAAGATGGCATATAATGCAGAGGTGATCTGATGCAAGGTCATGGGATGCCAGGGAGGACCGAAGAATGTTATCATCAGGTCTATGAGGAATCCAGTCTAAAATGTGACCTTGTTTATGGGTGGGTTGGTTAACTGACTGTTTGAGATTGAAAACGTTAATGGAATCTATGTGTTTTGATGTGTTTGGGTTATTAATCTAGGTATTATTCCTCTAAAAGCTGACGTAATATCCAGGTACCGACAACCAAATGCACTAATGTATTTAACTTCCTTTAAATGGAATACAACAATCTTCACATTGTTTCCAACACTATCAGTCACCATCTATACCATTCTTTTCTTTCACATGCGATCGCTCTAACTGTAATATCGTGGAGAGTTACAAGTTTTACTTGCTAAACAATTGTCTTAAGCTATTGCTGCTGTTATTTGCTTTCAACGCGTCATGGATAGGTAATGGTATGTCTGCATTCAGAGAACAGTTTTCGTAGCGATCATGCAATTTGCATACAGATTTTCATAATTCTTGTATGTTTTTGTCTATTAAAATCACCAAGAAACAACGCTTGCTAGCCACAATACCCAGCTGAGATATTTCTCCCAAAATCTCTAATCGCACCATGCTGTGCATCTGTTTATACAAACTGTATTATAAAAATTATATATTGTAGATATAAAATGAACAATGTCAAAAATTTAGTTTCATTATGGTTAATGTTTATCTAGTTAAACGTGTGCACTGCACAATACAACTGTAGCGTTGAGCTGTGCTGAAAGACTAATAGATTCTATGTTTGGGTTTGGACTGACACAACAAATCCCAGTGAAGGGCTTATATTATTTGTCTCCCCACGAGGCTATGCCGAACAATATAACCTCTCGATTGGGATTTCCTTGTCTTGATACAAACAACATAGATTATTTTTCTCATCCATCGCTTTCCAAGTAAATTAAAATAACCCCGCATACTTGCAATTAAGTTCGCAGATTCATAACACAGTTTAGATCAGGTACTATTATTGCTTATCTCTGTATATAAAAGTCACCAATTTTGTCCTCTTTGACGAAAATCTGTGTGAAATTTAGGTATATAAATTGCTATTAGAAAAGAAAAAGAAAAATAAATGTTATAATTGTTGTGTGTTGAAAGTATTGCGCAACGAGCGTATTGAGCCCTGTGCTTTTGTTTACTCTTCGCATTAAGACGAATATGTTAATGGAGCAATGGGGTAACATATCGACCTTACGTACATCAGTTCTACGCTTGAGAAAATAGAAACATACAATCATTTGATACTATTACTGTATTATCACATTTCATCAATTGATGTCATATGAAATTGACAATAAATAATTATTATCATTTATGCTGTTAAGTTTTAACTTTCATCAGCTTTAATTTGGAAAACTTTCTATGGTAGACAACGGTACGATACTGTGCAATACAATATGTTTACTGGGTACAATTCGAAAGGTATGTAGTGACATCAGGAAATTTGTAATGTATGACTTTCTTGGAAATGTAGGCCTACATGTTCTGTCCCGGAAATATGGCACGTGTTGTTATCATTCTTGTAATGATACGCTACATGGAAATCTTTTTGCGGAATATCATGTAGACTGATGAATGAATCATCCTGGTTAGTAAGAGCAGGAGTTTTTACTTGCATTCGCATTATTATATTCGATTCAAATACGGCGGATTGGGGATGTTCGACAAAGAAGAAACCAGTTTGACATAACACGTTTCTAGTTTTTGCCGGCTTTGCATAAGCACTTGATAGGAGTTTGGTATTCTGTGGCCAGTGATGTGTATTGTCTATGTGTCTGGAGCTCTGTCAAATAGCTCGAATGTGTGTGTGTGTGTGTGTGTGTGTGTGTGTGTGACAAAATGTTTTGTATGGTGTAATCAAACTTTGAGAGACCTTAAGTTGCTTTATGAGTGAATTTCTTTTTGCTACATATATGTTGCTGTTTTTGCTGGATTTTATAATAACTCCATCAGGCACAGCAGAAGACATCAATGGCTTTCTTTTCAAAGTAGCTCCACAATGACTGAGACGACAGGTCTGAGATAACCAGACTGAGATAGGAAAAGTAAGGTTAATAGATTTGTTTTGTCGCATGAGTGCGAAAAGGGATAGGTCCTGCACTTGTTTCTTCTTTACTCTGAAGTATATTAATTAGATAACACACAAATATATTTGTTCTTGTGCAAGCACGTTAATGCACTGTTTGCTCTTTGTTTCTATATGTTCCATTCAGGTATAATTCGTGAATGATTTCGCTCGATAACCGTTGATTTATCACGAATATATCATTTTAATTCGTACGTACACTTCATTTCAAGTATTTTATATCTTGGCTTTTTTTCAGCTTATATGTTGCATTTGTAACATTTTATAACTGATCGTGCTTTGCAGACATGCATTCCGAATGGTATTGGTTGTACCATTTATTTGTATAGTTTAATTTCAGTGACTCCTAAATGGGAAATATAAGTTCCGAAAAATATTTATCTTCAACATTTGTGTATCGTCACATTGACCACTGTACTACATACTTCTTCATTCATTTGGGGCAAGGTCTCATCATGTATCTAATTATTGTGCTTAAATTTTGTTAAATAAAGTGATTTGAGTGCGTTACAACCTTGAGTATTAGAAATGCTACCAATGAAAAATGCTTAATTTATTAGATGATTACGATATTAATGAAATTTATACGATTTAAATTGCCGTGAATCTTGATTGTGATCTTGCTAAGTTGTAATTGTTTAATGCTTACTTTATGTCGGTGTTTCAGCCTTTTTGAGATGAAGTCGAAATAAAGTTCATATGTTTAAAAATTATCTCTTGTAATATTGTAGTAATGCCATATATCTCTCTGTTAGTATATCTTATAGACTAATGTGGCCCATACCCATTATTTTACAGGTCGCTATTATGCCTGGATAGTTTTGGGTGGAATTGCCCTACGTCCTCTGGCTTTGTATTCAGTATAAACTCGCACCCCGTGAATTTTCAATTGCTATTTTGCCGTTACATTTATCACATTCTAGAAAGCCATTATTTCTCAACGTTTATGTTCTGATTCATTCTATTTTTTATGCACCTTCTTCATTTGTTTCTGGAAGAGCGGTGTGAATTTGGCACATCTACTTGGAAGAAGAAACTTACTTCTGGTATATCGTTTCGTTTCGCTGACTCAACGTTTTACCTAGTTGTTACGGTTAATCAATTGATCTTATTCTTTTCACTGCATGAGTACATATTTTTTACGATTCATTGCACGAGTACATACTTTTTACAATTCATTGCATGTGTACATAATTTTTACAATTCATTCCATTGTATGAGTACATACCTTTTACAATTCATTCCATACTGCATTGGATGAGTACATACCTTTTACGATTTGATCCATTGTATGAGTACATACTTTCTTATTCAATCCATTGCATGAGTATATACTTTTTACAATTCATTTTTTTTGTTGGTCTTTAAGGTTTGGTTCAGTCTATTTGTTTGTCCATGCTCTGCAGGGATAACGCGTATTTGTAAAGCAAACCCATTATATCCCACCCTCAAGGCTTTCAGTGCATAATCGAACACATCACCTATAATTACTTGCCGATTTCAAACATTTCTTTGGTTAAGTTAGGAAGGTAGCCATTTTAAAGCAATATTTTGTATTTTCAAATTCTGTTCACCTAGTTTAAATTCCGCCATCAGAATGTATCAGTTGTCAAGTTACCGATTTACATTCGATCTGTTTCCTTTCTTCTTTGCTTCAATTGTAGACATGCCCATTGATTTATAAGGTACACCACTTGTTATGTATATCTGATTTAATTATATCTGATTTAATTGTTTGTAAGTTTTATAATCCTTTTACTTCTTTTTAAATTTCATTATATGTCTAAATACTGTAGTTCTGTTTGTTAGGAACTTAATACTCTTTTTTTAGAAAATACTTTGACCTTGACTGTTCGTTTTCGTAAACACCAGGTGTTGACCTAGATCCTCTCCTTGATTCAAAATTTGTAGCAACCACGTAAATAAGTTCTATTTTTATTTTAAAATGATTGGTTATTGTAGAGGTCATGATGGGACTAAATGATTTAAGATGTAAACATTTTTTTTTTATTTCTTAGAGTAAAATGATTGGTTTTCGTCAAGGTCATGTTAAGCGTACGTGATATAAACACGATCACATGACCCCCTTTTCGAGTTAGCAACTTGGGGATTTTCTAAACTGCGTTTTAGAATGCGAGATAACCTGTATTTTGGAGAAATAATCTCAGCTGGACTCTTTCTTTGCACTGGAAGGTGTTATGTCGTTTGGAGCTATTTCAAATTACTTGTATTAAAAAGGATTATTTCTTTTTTCCTGGAAAATACATGTGCTCATATGATATTTTTGAACAAAGATAGCTCTTATTAAAATTTATTCAGATTTCCAAAACCGGAGTGATATTTCTTGTTTCTACAAGGAACTGTAGACTTCAACACTACAGGTTACAGCATACGATATCGTCTTCCCTCTTGGATTCTTCGTCTGGACTAGAACTTGGAATCATTAGAGCATTTTATTTTTAAGACTTCTAAAATTGTATTCGTGGATTTTTTTTTTTTGGATTTGATTTTTAAACCCCGTAAGTTTATAGTTTTTTCGTTTTTACAGAATTTTTCCAGGGAAATAAATTATTGTCCTTTTCAAAGCTTGCTGTTTCCACTCTTTCTTGTGTTACTGTTTATTCGATCCTAAACACATAACAGACTATATCCACTGATTAGCATTCGTAACACTTCACCTCGATTTCTTGTGTCATTTTGTATAAAATCCTTCTTCATTAAAGTTATGTTAAACGTTTCCACTACATACCATTTGTCCGAAGAATTCATTGTTTTACTTTTCAAAAATTTGTTACATCTGTTGTAAAAATATTTTCCTCATTAAGCGGTATCTTTTCAGGTTTTCGCCCTTGAATCATTTTTCTAAAAGTACAGTGTATACCATCATCGTTTGTTTTCCCCATTTAACCCAAACGCACTCTCAATGTGTTTATAATCTGCTAGCATCTCCCACTGGTCCATCACGTGACTAGCAAATACTGCAAGGAAATTATTTTTCTCGCCTGTTTTATAAATGTGAAGAGAGATAAGGTTAATCTTCTTGACTTTTAGTTTGCTGCAAAATCGATTTGTTTTCCGCTAGCATTTGGACTTTCAGGATCGTTGCAAAACTGTCGGAATTATAGTTGCTTTTCTTTATTATTAATAACGGTCAATATTATCTTGATAGTTTTCAATAAGAACTAAACATAGAGTTAAATTCAATGAATGGATTATGATTCTATAATGAAACCAAAATGGATCTTAGTTACTATATAGATTGCTTGATCCTTTCGTAGTGTTAGTTTGATATATATGTTCAGAAATGGAACGTTTCCTATGATGTCCAATGCAGGTAGGCATATCAATATTCCCTATATTGAAAGACTGCGTCCTTTTGTTCAGATATAGAAGGTGAGTTTCACTTTCATGTTAAATGTCCCGTGAATGATAATTTGAGACAGGACTGTATACCTTCATACGTTCACTGTAATGCAAACCACTTCAAGTTTTATAACGTTATCCAGAGAATCAATACTAATTATTATTCTACATAATTTTGCTATTTGTCTTGCAAAATCAATAAAGGTTAGTGAGTGAGTTTGTTAAGCCGATAATTATTATGTTTTGTGATTTGTACCACATTTGTACTACATATACGGAATTTGGGCCGAGGGCCTATGTTACAAATAAAGATTATTATTATTATTATTATACTTTCTTGGAAAATATTTTTTCCCCTTCTTTCTGTTGGCATTTTTTGCAGGTGTCTTGATTGGTAAGACAATTACTTGATCAATATATCTGGACATTTTAGCACTATATAACAGTGGCACATACGTAGCAGCAGAGGGGCTGTACAGACCGAAACTTTTTGCACAATAAACCCCTCCAGGAAACTATTCCTCGATAGAGGGCTTATTTCGACGAAATAAACCCTTCTATTCAGAATACAGGACAAAAAAAAATGTCCCCCGAAAACTCGAAGAGTTTCCAGGGACAAACTCGTTGAGTTTGCACTGACAACTTGGGTTACTTCAATAAATCTGAAACAGTTTCCGTGGCGGGGTCGTTATTGAAAAATCCATGGGTCGGGTCCATCCCCTCTGCTGCTCTGGGAAATGAGTTTCCAAGGAAAAACATTTTTATGTTGCAAATAGTGTATCAAGTCCAATACGGTATCTTGTTCTGGGATCGTGTAAATTTATTGTCACAAATCCGTGAGGTTTTCTTTGAGCATGACTGAAGAAATTTTTAAATTTATTTAAATCCATATCGCCACCACACCAGGTTTGATGAATATTTCTCAGTGTATGTGTATCAACTCCATTGAATATCGCAAGAAGATTACAATTATCCCTGATTACTTTAGGAATTTGTGTATAACGCTGAGTAACATAAATCACATCAGTGTTTTTGTGACGTCCCCGGGAAAATATTCTTGCGGGATTTTTTTGCTTGTCCAACATAACATCATCATACACTACTAGGTTGTTAATTGATTCATCAAGATCCTCGACGCTGGGGGCTTCTTCGATATCAGTGATAAATTCAACAACATCCTCACCGTCTTTACTCAGCGCGCTTGCACTCTCATTAAAATCTTTTATAACGTTATAGCATCGTTGATCATCTACAGATGGAGCTATCAAATACAGTTTATCCCATTTCATCCACTTCATTATCAAGTTCAGCAACAGCTGTGTTTTACCTGAACCGGATGGCCCAATTATAATCGCGCGGATAGAGTTTGGTAGCACTGAATTATGCTTAACTGGCTCTTTCTTTTTTGTCGCAGAAAAATCTGTAATTTCCATTTGTATATAAAGAATAATAATTATGGATCTATATTGTGTGAAGTGTAAGGCACGAACCCCTACGAATGATCTAACAACCATTACAACAAAAAATAACAGACAAGCACTTTCTGGTAAGTGTACGCGATGTGGCACAAAAAAATTTAGATTTCAAAAAAAAAGCGAGAATTTAGCGGAGGTGACATTGCAGCCAAACTTGGAAAGCTCCCCGGAACTCCCTGGGCAAAGTATCCCGGAGAAAAACATCTCCCAGGATACAATTACTGCGGTCCAGGGACCCGACTAGATATCAGACTTGATGAACAATCTAAACCAAAACCGGGAGAGTATCCGATAAACGCTATCGACGCAGCGTGTCACATACATGATGTTGCTTATCGAAGTAAAGATCTACAAGACAGGCATATCGCGGATGTGAAATTAATTCATGCACTAAGCGCCATAAAAAATAAATCATTTAAGGAGTCACTCGCTAATTGGTTAGTAAGATCAGCGATGAAATCTAAATTAGTATTAGGCGCTGGATAATTAAATAAAAATGCAAGCGATTTATTATTCCCCAATCGGATACTGGAGAGGTAACTCAGCAATTAATAAACTCGCCAACGCGGCATCAGTAACACGCGAGGTTGCCAAAAATTGGCTATCAAAACAAGCAATATGGCAAATCTACTTACCACCACCTCGACAAATCAACTTTGCACATTTTGATGTTAGTGTGCCCAATGAAGTTCATCAGGCTGACATACTATTCCTGCCTCATGATACTGTCCGTAGAAAAATATACAAATACGCGCTAACAGTAGTTGATGTTGCCAGTAGATACAAAGAAGCAGAACCGTTAGCGACTAAAACAGCGTCCGAAGTCGCCTCTGCGTTTAAACGAATTTATCAACGAGGACCTCTAAACTGGCCACGATTATTACAAGTTGATCCTGGCAAGGAATTTCAGGGCGCGGTGTCATCACTGACAAAGCAGCATAACGTTACCATACGACGAGGACATACTGAAATTCATCGGGATCAGGCAATTGTTGAGCGATTTAATAGAACACTCGCTGAGAGATTATTCGGATACCAGTACGCGAGGGAATTCATTTACGATACGAGATCTCGTGAATGGGTTGCAAGACTGCCAAACGTGATAGCCGCACTGAATAATGAAATTACCAGAACAACAAACATGAGACCTGTAAATGCAATCACAAAAAAATATATACCCCGCGTCAGTGAACGCGGACAACAGCAACAAAATGTTTCAACGCAGCCAGGGACGCTAGCGTCCCCACTGCTGGGTAATGTCACCGTTAGGTATTTATACGAACCAGGCGAACTAGAAGGAGGAAAAAAAAGAGCAACCGATCCCACATGGAGTGTTACTACACATAAGATATCCAGCATAACCAGATCAACTGGGAGAAACGCAATCTACAGATTAGATTCGACTGCTCCTCAACGCGGATTTAAACGCGAGCAACTTCAGGTGATTCCCGAGGATACACAATTACCACCCCGATCACTAAAGTGATCCGCACTGAAGTGATTCAATCATTTAAATAACTGCAGCAACACCTCTGCGTCGGTTACACTCAAGACAGGTCAACATCACATTTTCACGTGTATGACCGCGACTGCTATCTATTCTATCTACGGTGAATTGCCTTGGGTCGTTTTTCGAATACTGCCACAGCAATAAACAATTACAACTCGCACAGTGATTATTCTGCTGTTGTTGTAATTGTATTACAAATTCAACATCCAAACTTTGTTTGGGATCAAACTCTCTACCATTTTTTTTGTCGCTCTGTTTGTAACCGGCTAATTTCTTTCTTATTGTGTCATCAGCGATTGAGCTGTCGTTGACAACATCATCTAATACAATTCTTCGTAACTGACCTATCCTTCTTACTCTTGACACGGCTAAATAAACTAAATTTGACCACTCGATGCGATCATCAACAATCCAAACTGTTGTATCTGAAATAGTTAGTCCCTGCGAACTGTGGATGGTCATAGCGTATCCTAGCGTCCACGGGGATTTGCTCATTTTCAGTGCCTGTTCAACAGCATCAACATCAACTGTGACAATATCATTTAATACTAAATTCTGTTTCTCCGGACCCGACGCAGTCAGGCGCCCTGGAATATCAACATCAATATTCTGCAATCGCGTATCAGCTGGTCTATAACACAACGGCACTGGCAACATGGGAAATTTCTTCTGATGTAACTGAAATAACCGCTGCTGAAGTGTGTCCCTGACTATCTTTCTACTTGCCACAATTAAATCACCTGGTTTCCACGTTTCCCAAAAGTCGCTCAGCGAAGTCTCTGGAATTATTTCACGCATTATCTCACACTGGACTTTATTGGTTTGTAGCCTGATCAGTGCCTTAAACTCTTTCAGCGTTTCATCGAGTGCTCTAACATCGTTAGTTATTTCCTCATAATAATCTACAAAAGTTTTCAGCCACTCGTGTGGAGATTCACCTGTAAATGGGGGTGGTTGACCATGATCGCCGCACATCACCACTGCGGTATTTTTCTTTAGCAGCCAATCCAGAAACTGTTTTAATGTATCCAACGGCACAGTGTCTATCTCATCCCAGATGATTTTCTCGGGAATATATTTCGTTCCCATTCGTTCAGGTGTCCACGTGCCGCCGCTGTATTTGAAAAAACTGTGATACGTGCACGCGTTAACATCCCGTTGTCTCATCTCCCTGGCAAGTCTGTGTGTGGGTGTTAGCACAATCATGTCAGAGTTTCTAAATAATTCAATCGCTCGAGTTGTTTTACCAGAACCACCAGGACCGTTCAGATAAACTGTTTTGTGTCTTGTAACAGGATCGTGCACCGGCGGCAACAACGAAGTTGCCCCCGACGAAACCATCGAAGATATTTCTGCGCTGCGATACTCATCCTCGATTTCAACATCAGCCGATTTACAATATCCGTGTAACATTTCATTCTTTATTCTCCACGAGCCCCACGATGGATCATCCGATATAACATTATCCAACAACGCTGAGTGTTTTTTATCAATATAAAATGAATCCGTTGCAACTCTCACTGCGGCAACAGGGAATCTATTGATCATCGACAACAAATTTATGGATACATAAGCCAGCATCGAAGATCTCAAATGTATGTACTGAGATGATTCTCCGTCAATATAACTAAAAACAGTCCCTAGTTTTTCCCCGTTTGACAGAAACACATCTTTGCGGTTACAGAACATGTTGTTCGTGGCTGCATCAGCGACAATAAGATCCAATTCAGTCTTGTCCATGATTAATCGACTGTGATGTTGTTTATGATCATACGCTCCACCTTGAGTGAATTTCCCTATTATTCTTCGTCCTAGATCTTTTGCTGTGCTTTCATCATTTCTGAGTTTGCTTTTAAGTACTTCAGGAGCTTTCTTGATGATAGCGTCGATAGAAGTTTCTGGATATTCTCGTGACCAATCTTCGATGACTTCTTCTAACGTAACCGGCGTTGGAGTTGGCAACCAAACTTCGGTTTGACGACAATAACATATAATCGCTTCGCTGACCGTCAGCGACAACAGTATTCGACTGTCAAGCATGTATCGCAATAACACTATCGGTGCCCATCGCTTCTCAACGAAATGTCTGCCAAACCAAACATAACACACAGGATGTAAATCCTTAGCGAATTTAAACGACGACACACAAGCAAATCCGGTCAAGTCAAAATCGGGTAAAACACCGTTGACAGCTACTCTTGTCATGGTATTGCCAGCGTGGCCAAACCGTTTAAAATATTCGCTGCATTCTCCACGCCCAAGGAAACTTCCTGGATAACACGCCGTCATGTCCACGGATATCATACCGCGGTGATCATACTGAGTATTCCACAAACCGCCGTGTCCGTATTCGACACAGCTCTGCTGGATATCAGCAAGAAAACTTTTCGGAGTTGGTCTCCATGAATTTCGTTCCCGGGCTACATGCGCGACAACACCCGGGACAGTAAAACAGTGTGTCAGTAACGTATCAGTGTTGCCAGCATGATATTTTTCTGCGAGTTTTTTCATTTCCTGCTGTAACGCCATTGTTCTGTATATTTCCCCGTTGGGTCTCACAAACTGATCATATTCTCCATCTTCGCTACTTCTGAATAACCACACAGACACTGGATCGGTTTTACTTATCTGATAAATAAAATCAAACATGCTCCCAGAATTGCTTTGCAATTCCGGATAATACTTCACAACACGGTCTTGCGGAAATATCCTAACCGAGTCAGTCCAGGCGTGACTGTTATGATCGATAATAGTTATTGGTGTTCCACGGGAATTGTATTTACACTCATACAATACCTCACCGGTTAACGATGAAACCGTTATAGGAAATTTTAGTAATCGCTCTAGCTCAGCAACATCATTTATTGACGCTCCTTTATCCGCTACTCGTGTCGCCCACGCTGTTATTTTAGTTTGTCTTAGCGGTGTTAGGCCGTTTCCTCGCATTGCATTTTTAAAATGTTCCATTACTCGCTCAGCTACACAATTCAACACCGACACCTTCATCGGTTTGAGTTTATCAACGCGTGGTTTCTTCATCGGATAAATTCCATAAACAACTGCGGTCACAGGATACGCTCTGGCATAATATGGTATATCAATCCCAACAAGTACTCCCGGTTTTGAGTCTTTACTTAACAGAACGGTTTTTCCACGAACGCCTCTGGCATCAAGAACAGGGTCTAGTTTGTCTCTGATAATCCACGTTCCCTCGCCGACTCCAACAATAAATTTTATCTGTACGAAATATCTTCTATCGTCGAGATACCCAATTATGTTACGCGCGATTGTATCGTTCATGGTAGCATCAATGATACGGTCACGAGAAATGCTTTGCATTTCCCGAGAAACGCTCGCGTTTCCGAGGATAATTTTATACGAAGACCACGTGTGTGCGGCACCATCACGACGAAACTCTTCTTTGGCATTCTTGATAACACCAATTACCTCTGCTAACTCTCTTCGTCGTGGATCAGCGGTTAACCGGTCAAGATCGAATCTAGAACCTGATATGGGTTTTATTCTGGATAGTCTTTCAAAACCCATTATTATAATTAAGACAAATATTTAAATAGACAAATATATTATATGATGAACCAATGCAAGTGGATCAAACTAAATTCATCAGCGCCGTGTAGCAAACCCTGCAGAGGCGAATACTGTGGACAACATGCTCAACAGGTCCGCGGTGGGAGTCTAGGACCGATACCGTGTATCAGATGCGGCATTGGAGTACGAAGAAAAACGCAATTATGTTCAGCGTGTGGTGGAAAACGCTATCGAGAACTAAAACGGTATTATGATAAAAAAAATCCAGACTGTGATAACGCTCTCAAATGCGAGCGTGATTACATAAATAAGTTTTCAGACAAATTATGAATTAGACAATGATTTGCTTATAGTATAATGAATCAAGAATTCGTCCGACATCCAACTATTCCAAATTATGAGGCAAACCGAGATGGCATAGTGAGAAACTACAGGCTGAGGAAACAAGTTGGTACAGTTGATAATGCTGGTTATTTAAGATTTACTGTTAGGAAAGGGAGGTATTTATGTCATCGTTTCGTCTATGAGGTTTTTAACGGAGAGATCCCTAAAGGCCTTGTCATTGATCATATTAACGGGAACAGACTTGATAACAGTATTGAAAACCTTCAAGCGATCACTCAGAGCAAGAATACCATACGAGGAAGAGTTAAATGTAAAACAGCTATAAGAAGAGCAGTGAAATCTGTGAATGTTGAGACTCGTGAAGAAATAATATTTCAATCAATGAGCGCAGCCGGTAGGTATTTCGGTATTTGTCCACCTTCTGTACAGCATGTCGCAGATGGGATCTACAAAACAGCATTTTCAAAGAAGCTCAAACAGAAGATTTCATTCTGTTATATAACTCTTATCGTTGACACAAACGACGATAACTCCTCCGAGAGTGTGTAACGCTTTGCAGAGTTGTCGTTGCTGGTCAGAGGATTTGCTCCCCCTAAGAAAGCCACCTTGATAAAATATTTTATCGAGTTCATAACATGTAATCATTTATTTACCGTAGAATATATATTTTTTTACAAACAATATCCTCGTTTTACTGAATATATCCGACTGTTTTGCTCTTCTGTGCTTGTTATATGACCGCGCTTAAGAAAACATACAATTAAAATATTTTAAACAAGTCCCGCCCACTGCTAGAGCGAATTTCCAACTCGCAAGTAACAGTTGGGTTATATACGAAATCGCTCCCTAAGACCTTTGGGTCGATCGAAAGTCAGCACGCGCAAGCAAAACCATAAATTTAATCCGCCAATGGCGGGTGTCTTTTGTGCACCATCCAATGGTCGATTCAATGGATGGTTTTGCTCTGCTGCTGACCGTAGAAAATGACCCACCTGTGTATGTTTGTGTCGTCATAGGATAAGGTCTTAGGATAAGTTAGGATAAGATTACATGTTCATTGTGCCTTTACTTGCTGTCATACTCGAATCAGAGGTTAAAGGTTGTCTGTTCTGTACCGTCTCTTAGGATAAGATTACATGTTCATTGTACCTTTGCTTGCTGTGATACTCGAATCAGAGGTAAAGGTTGTCTGTTCTGTACCGTCTCTTAGGATAAGATTACATGTTCATTGTACCTTTGCTTGCTGTGATACTCGAATCAGAGGTAAAGGTTGTTTGTGTTGTCAAATAAATGTTTGCCGGGCCTGCTAGAGAACTCGATCCTAGAAGCCAGGGCTGTCTCGTCTTGTAAATAAATGTGCCTCTGAGTCACTTGGCAGTCAGAGGGGTCCGTCCTTAGGATAAGTTACGTGTTATATGTTTGTCCTTGTCAATTCACTAAACACGTCCTCTTGAGCCTATAGAACGTTATTTGACGATCTAGAGGCTCTTGCAGGGGATAAAGTGTTTCGTGTTACATGTTGTATTGTCATGTCGGAAGCAGTCCTCGTGGGGTTCTAGAACGTTATTTGACGATCTAGGCCCTTGCAGGGGATAAATGTTTCCGACTGTCTCGTTTTGTTTTGGAAAGCTAGCGTTTCTCATGCAAAGTGTTTCTATTAAAAATATAAAAATATATAATAATATGAATCACGAAAATATAAATACCATACTTGTTGAAATTAAAGAATTACAACAGCGAGGTTTTAATATTTTACTAGACACTGAAACAATTATGTCAGATTTTGAATCCTTGAATGAGCTATCACGCTTGGGGAAGAACAATCTCCCTGCTCGTTATAGGTTCATTAAGGGTTTGCAAGATCGTGTTTACAGATCACTTGCCGGGATAACTGAAAATCAGGTATCTGAATTTATTCCACTGTGCCGTGCAGTTGAGAAGATTCGTCTTGGATTGTCACAAGAGTATGAGACTCGAAAATTAATTAGCACCAGGGTGAGACGGTTAAAAGGTTATATAAAGAATCTAGACACGGAAATGCCTTGCATTTCTGACAAAAATACTAGTGTTTCTGACTACGAGGCCGACAAGGAAGTATAAACCGCATAGCGTGTGACTCACAGCACAAAGTGAAAGTAGAACCTGAGAACGCTAGCGCCCCCCCCCCCCCCGCTTGGAGTGTAAAGCACATTTCCACGGGTAAAAAAAAAAGTGTATTATTTTTTTTGCCCTTGGAAACTCAAAGAGTTTCTCAAGTGAAGGGCGCTTTCAGATTTTCAGGATTTGCTTAAGCGTTTCAACATCAATACAGGAATGAGAATAGTTCATAATCTGTTCTCGTTGACACCAAACTATGATCATATGATTTTGCTGTAGCTCTGTTAATTGTGACGGAGTTAACAAGAAGTCTTCGTCACCATACACGTCAATAACTATTTTAACGGGGAAATACTGTTCTGGGAATGTCTGTATTTGAAATGCGGTTTTTATTGCCTCGTAAAGAATTTGCTTATCATGAATATGAACTCGTGCATGAATGTACTCGGGTTGATACATTATACACAACCGTTTTTTTTTAAATGCGTGCTAGCACTTTCAACGATAACTTATGCTGGTTTTGATAGGGTATTTGCACGATAAAATGACGAAAATGGATCAGTGCAGAAAAAAAAAAACTATTATAAATATTATGGATCCCTTGACTTAGGACTTCACCAGTAAGTTTATACTAACAGTCTCGTCACGCAGGTCCAACAAATTCCCCCTCTGGTCGGTGAGTTTGAAATTTATCGTTGACAACCACGGGTTATGACACCGTAGATAGACCGGATTGATTGGTTCTTGCACAATCAGAAAACCAGGGGGGTCTCTTGGTGTGAACGTATACAGGATAAACCCCTGTTGTGCCGTCGTAGTATCTGATGCGCTGTAACTGCCATCGATGACGTCACATACAAGATTGACCGCAATAACATCTGTGATATTTACGATCCCGGGTGAGATGTGTCTGCCATCGGATGCTGTACTGTTGTCGTGCTTGAGAATAACAGGTTGTGGTTTTATTCGTTCGTACGCGGCAAGAATATCTTCGAAAGATTGATCGATGAGATCAGAGACTGATTTTCTCAGCTCGGGCACGTTATATCCAGGAAATTTAAAATCTGAAATATCATTCACTTGAATACCATATTTAATTGCAAAATCTGCTCTGGCTATCTGTCTATAATTATCATCGATATAGTCTTTAAGATCCAGTAAAGCCTGAATTATTCTTAGATTTATAGTTTCCATGGCCGATGCGAGTTTGTTTAGTTTTTCTATGGTTGTGATAATATTATCACGCGGACTTGTTAAATCAGAAATATAATCTTGGAAATATACTCGCAGGAGTTGTAGCTGTTGTTTATGTACTAGATTGATCGGAATAAATAATTCAGATTCTATATCATCTAGACGGTAAACACGGAGCTCCTGCCCCCCCTTAACACGTGGAGCTTCTATACTCCAAGTATCGGGCATTAAAGTACTTTTTCTTGCTAGTAATTGATCTGCAAGGAGTAAATAATAATTGTACTCGAGGTCGTGTAGTGCTTCTTTATAGGTCATAAAATCCGATTTTTCAGGTTTTGGTGGACGAGGTTTAACCTCGGGGGCCTTTGGCCATCCTAATAATGTTCGGATTGAGCTGTTATAAATATCCACGGCGTATCCTGGCGTTGAGATTTCAATGACCGCAGACAGCGTTGGTTCATGAGCTGTTATAGATATTTTGGCTTCCTTGCCGGTGATTCGTTTTATTTGGCGTTGTATCTCATTATTGATTTCTTCGATCTGATAACTCCCAGTGGGAAGTGTAATTGTATTCCAGTCAAGTTCACCCTGTTCGCCGGAGTCGGCTTTGCTTTTCCCGAACACGAATGAATTATTTGGCTGCAGACCACCAAATGATGCCGACCTAACATTGGGCCAGCTGTGATACACACTGAGCTTTGCTAACGCGATTTCACTCACTGGAATTGGAGTTCGAAAATTAATACCGAATTCTGGTGTCGTCGAGGACACTGAGATCATTGTGGTCCTTACCGGTGTTGTGTTTGTGACTATTTGTTGAAGCAGTTCTATTGACATTATTTATTTGTTTAGTTTTCAAATAGTCATTGTACGCATCTGACATTAGTTTGAATTCAGAATCTGATATCGTAGCGTCGCTACTTTGCACGTCTAACGATGATGATATCAGCGATGATAATTTCTGATATGCGGTCGTGGCTGTATTTAATTTTGTCGTGTAATCGTGCAATTTTGTGTTAGCACATGATGATATTTTTTTTGCTATGATGCCGAAAACTCCAGCTGTTGTTGTGGCCGCGGAAACACAGATCGTGGCGGCGACTGCTGCAGTTACCGGAGTGACCGCTGATAGTATTGCTCCGGCAGATGCAACAACGGCAGATACTGAATAAACCATAATATCCAGCACTGTTATGCGGCGCTTGTATTTTTTTACTTTTTGACTAGTTACTTCGATGACAGTTTTTAACTCAGATTGCCACTCACGGACTTGATTGTATCGATATTGTTGAGCATCTGGCGTCGTTGACATTATTCAATTACGCGGTAACCAATTGAGGCGTTGCAGCGACGAATTCCAAACAAAACCAGTAAGATGTTGCTGTTAAACTATCGTCCTCGGCTTCAAGCATAAATGTTTCCTCGGTTCCGCTGTTTAGTATTACAGTGCAAACCCCGGAATACTTATCGGTGGAATGTCTCCAAGGATATGTTGTGAAGATTTCAAATTTAGCGGCTGAAAACACAGACAACCTGTAAACACCGGTGGCTGTTGCTGTATATTTGATAGTGTTATTTTGTCGTGACCATGTTGCGAATCCCGATGATACCGTGAATACGATGTTGGTGATATGCCCCGGAGTAACTCCAGTGGGAACTTTAATCAAACTGGCTTTGTTAACGATATCAGGAATACCCGATACGATATCCTGCTGTGTTTGTTTGATCGTGTTAATGTCGGTCTTTACATCAGCGAGTTTTACATCGACGACTGGAGGAGTCCCAAAGAACTTATCCACGACCTCATCAGTTTTTACGAAGTTTCTTCGAAATCTTGTAAACGCGCCCACGTGAACATCATGCTCTGCACGCAGCGTATTTAGTTTTCCGTTGACGATGTCCACGTATTGTTTGTTTGACGCATCCTGGTCGGATTCGGGATTCGCTAACGCGGTTATTTTGTTGCCGCTCATGCTGAGTTCGCCTGTCATCGTGTCACCGGCTTTTTTCACACATTTATCAACACCTTTATCAATACTGTCTTTGATGCTTGCGATTGATATATTCGAGTCCTTGATCCGGCCGCCATCACTAAATGCAACGAAGTTATCCTTGGTAGCTCCAAGAACTCTGCGAATTATATCATTCCACTTAATGTTGCTCGTTCTTAGTTTTCCTTGCCTGTCTTGGAAAATAGCAACTTCATCTGGGTCAACTCCAGCTATATTCAAAAGATTATCGACTTCATCTTTGGTCGCATATTTTGAGAGATCAGCATCTGTGCTTGGTTTACCTCCTCGTGTGAAAGGTCTTCCGTAAATATCCACCATTATTCTTATTGCTGTTTTTCAAATGCTAGCATTTCTCGATGCGGTATATTCATACACTACTTTATGAGGAGGAGTTGCTGGATTTCTTGAGATTGCATCAAGAACATTTAAAACCTCCCTCCCACAAATGGGCGGATCAATTAATGTTTGTGTTGGTAACGTCGACTGCCACACTGGAACATTAGAAAATCTGCTGACATACTTGAGAAACTCAACTGGCGGTGCTAAACCGTACGAATCAAAATAGATAATTCCACGTGGATCGATCGCGTAAGCAACCAGTGAGTTCCCGGACCATCTTTGTTGTCGAGATTGATAATGCCAGTTTCTGGATTATTCGGTCGTTGCGGTAATTGATCTCGCATAAATACGCCTCTGAAATGTTTTACACGCAATTTTTTAACAGCATCGAGTAAATCAAAATTGCTCAACGGCGTTAGAATTTTTTTGGATACCATGATGGTGGAGTTCCTGGTAGTCTTAGACCGCGTCCCTTTTTTTTCTTGTATCCTTTTCCCGTTGCCTTTTTTAGTGCCATTCCAGCTGCAGTTCCAACTGCACCGAGTGCTGCGGCTTTTGCTACGGCTGGTGCTGCCGCGGCAATCAACGCCGGTATTGCTGCGAGAAGAGGAAATATTCCACCGGTTTTAGTCATGTCCTTGATAGCTGCAGCAGAGAAATCAAGTCGGACACCGGTTTTTGCTGTTAGTGCCTTATTAAAATGTTTAAGCTGAGTATTAGTCAACGACAATTTGTTTGGACCACCAGTAATCTGATCTCGTTTTAGTGTTATTGATGTCCCGCACGTGCTTGCGTTCTTTGATTGCAATTTCTTCGTTTGACCGGAAGTCAAGGTGACATTAACATGACTGTATGACATTATATCCTAAGTTTGATTTTAATTGCGTTACATATTCTCGATTGGAGCGTCGATGACCCTCATTCGTCCGCCAACACCTTCAAGCAGCATTGCTTTATCGGAGAGTATGACAGCAATCGCTCTGTAACCACCAGCAGGAACACCTACACGAGCTCGGAAATGTAGGTCGACAACAGATTGTTTAACCAGATCAAGATGTTCCAGCGAAAAGTAATAAATCGGATATAAACTCATAAAGTCTCGCTGTGATATTTGCAGGCCAGTGTCTACATTAAGGTCGCGCCCCATAAATGACATCAGACGATGATACGCGCGTGCGACACGATGATGTTCGAAATCTATTAATATATCCTCAGATGGCTCCTGATGCCCATTTATTCTCAACGAAACTTCAGAAACTCCAAGTGTATCAAATACCATTGGATTTCTTTCCTGGCTATCTGTTCTAGCACGGTATTGAAATGCAATGAAAATATGTCGTGGTGCTGATACTCCTTGTTGCGATGATATATGCCATGTAAACAACCCACCATTATCACCCTGAATAACGTCTGTGGTTGTTGTTTTCCAGGATAGCAGTGATTTACCGCCCGTGTCCATGAAAGACAACAGTCGTTGTTCTTCGGTGATTGACGGAGACAACACTGGCATCCACAACCACAGTTTAGTTAGTATTACCTGACCAGGGGCAACAGCAGCATCTCGCCAGATAGCGTCATTATCATCAGGTTTTCGCACAAGTACAACTGTGTGTTTGGCACCGAATATGACCTTGTGGACATCTCTGCAGAATCCAAAGATGTGAGACAATGGAATCACACCTGAGAACTCTTCATCTCCACTTAACATCGATCTACGTGTTGCAAAACCCAAATTAAAATTTTCGTTCATCGATGCAACTGCGTCACCGGCATTATTCATTGTTACATTCCTGTTCTCGGGGCTGTCGGTTATATCCTTTGCAAACATCATTGATGGTCCGGCTGATCTGGTGTAATCATCCGAGTATCTCGCCAACCCGAGAATTGTTGTGGCAACGTCGACGTTATCATGAATTGTTTCAATTTCTTTTCCATCTATCATGTAAATAGCGGATTTAAATAACGCCATGATGCCGTTGTTAACAAATCCAACTCGGTCGCCGATTCCGTAGTTAGTGTTATCATTCTTTAAAAGCCTACCTTCAACTTCGATGAAGGCCTCAGCGGGCAAGAAGTATCTACTTGTATCCTGGACCTGTAGTTCAATTCTTCCGCGTTGGTTAGGATCACGTGCTTCATAAGAATAATATTGAAAATCACGTACAGAATCATCTTTAAGTACTGGTTTGGACATATCAAACGCGTCATTGGATTTTCGTGCAAACATTATTATTATTTGTGATGATCTAATTAAAATGTTATCGTCACCGGAAACCACTACCAGCTATCAAATTAGCAGTTACACTATCTTGCAACGCTTTGGAGGTAATTCCTGCTGTTGCGATCTCAGCTAATTTCTGATTTACGGCCTTATTTACTACGCTACTAACATTTGCCGGCATAGCTTCAGTGGATGGTAGTTTTACTGGCACCAACCTCTCGACTGGGTTTTTTTTTCGTATCAGCTGTGCTAGTCGATCCTTGATTGATTGAAATGCTTTCCCGGCAAGACTACCAACAGTGCCAATGGCTTTATCCTTGACAACATCAGCGGCTTTCATCGCGAATTGTTTTGCTAACGGTCCAGCTTTCGGAGCGATTCTTGTGACTAAATCCCTAACAACATCACCGACTCCATCTCCGTAAACAACCTCGTATACTGGTAATCGTGAGTTTACTACTCTGACACTTCTTGGTCTGCGAAAAGAATCGTGTAGTATCATTTTATTTAATTATTGTTTATCTAACTGAATTTGCTAGCAAATTTAATTATTAGTCGCTGTGGTAACCGTCTGCGAGTTCATCAATGAGCCCCCGGTAGATGCTGATATCCATGATGCCACGCTGAAATAGTCTCTGACAGATATCTGCGGCTTCATTTATAATTTCCGGAGAATTGTTTCCGGCACGTCTTCCTCCGATGAGAACTTCCAACCGTGATACATCATCGATGATATTATTAGGGCAGGCAATAAAACCGGATCCTAAACCCTCCCCTGTTGATGGTACAATTCTTGGGGATAAAATGTCTTGAGGCAAACTTTCAGAAGATGTTGTTAAGCTAATTATCGGCGACCTAGTTTGTTTGAATTTTTGGCCCCGCGGACTTCCTTCAGATGCAGCCTCGTATTCACTTAACGGAGTTAGGTCAGGATCTATTGCTCTTCGCCGTGAAGGATATTGTTGTCGTTCTGTGTGTTGCAACGGTGATTTTTCTTCTTGAGGTTGCGATGGTGGAATTTCAAGTTTACGTATAGCATCTACAAGTCTATCGTATTTTGTATCGTCCCTGCTGATTTGTTTTTTATTTTCACGTATACGATACGAATATTTGATAAAATTATCATCTGTCATAGAACCGTGTTCTGGGTTTAAAGACACATCTCTTCTAATCAATCCTAACAGTATTGTCTCAGGTAATTTCTCTTCTGGTACATTTTTAAGAAGTTCAATATAATCCGGCGTAAATCTTTTGGCGGGGTCAGTAATTCTCCCTGTTACTCGCTTACCAGCAGGTACTGACACAACAACTTCATCGGGTGGAGGCGGGGGTTTAAGTCCAGCTGAAATATCCTGTAAAATTTTCCTTTGCTCTATTAAAGCCTCTTTGGTAACAGCTGCGGATTTTTCAGTAGCTTTGGTCACGGGTTTAAATAATTCCTCCGTAGTCTCTGCAAAGCCTTCCCGTGCTTGCTGTCTTAGTTGTAATTTTTGTCTGACACTATCACGGACAGGAAGAAATTTCTGAATTGCTTCGAGACGTTCTCGAGCTAATCTAGTCGTATGTGCTTCTCCAATATTTGCCATTATTTATTTGTCAATGATTTAATTCCGCTAACATAAAAATGTTTTTCCTTGGAAACTCATTTCCCAGAGCAGCAGAGGGGATGGACCCGACCCATGGATTTTTCAATAACGACCCCGCCACGGAAACTGTTTCAGATTTATTGAAGTAACCCAAGTTGTCAGTGCAAACTCAACGAGTTTGTCCCTGGAAACTCTTCGAGTTTTCGGGGGACATTTTTTTTTGTCCTGTATTCTGAATAGAAGGGTTTATTTCGTCGAAATAAGCCCTCTATCGAGGAATAGTTTCCTGGAGGGGTTTATTGTGCAAAAAGTTTCGGTCTGTACAGCCCCTCTGCTGCTTACGTATTTATCAAACAGAGTAAGGCACGTTAAAAACTGCAAGCAAGTAAAGTCTATTTAGCTGGTTTTTAATTGCTTATTCAACTGTCTATTTCTAAATGTTATTGATTTATTACTGCCACGTACAGTTCTTGTTCTAATGTTGAATATGTTACAGGTTAGGATTTTGAGAGAGAGAGAGAGAGAGAGAGAGATAAACTAATTTATTTATCAATTTATACCTACCTACTTGGCTGCATGGTTATCTGAGGATCAAAGGTTCGCCAACATAACACTGGTCTGTCACTAATATGATGATGTATTAACAGCTTATTTTTATTAGTATTGACAAATAACGAGGAAATACGTGATAGTGTTGATAAAATGTAAATATGGCCAAACAAAGAAACAACAAATTATAACGATTATCGTTAGCACATATTTTTGAACATATCTGAACATCAATCCCATAATATCGTCATTAATTTATTTGAACATTACTTGATGATCAGTTCAAATCATCCTCGTCATTAATTTGTATGAACATTGCTGGATTATTATTATTATTATTATTATTATTATTATTATTATTTTCTTTTCACAGCATGTTCTGTTCAAATCATTCTCGTGATGATGTTACGTTTAACCAATGCCTTGATAAGCATTTCTCTACATGGGTCTGTTTTTTACAGTAAGCATGGTCTCACGTTTTCAATTACCTGCATGGTTCGATTGTTTTTTTCATTGTGAGTAAATCTAAGATATTATGTAGAAGTACTTTTAATGTCACATATCTTCTACACCGATCGATGTTTTTAATTTAAATTTTCGAATACTGTGACGAGAAAAACCCACGGACGCTAATTTTTGTTTCATATAAGCTAATTTCATTTCGTTAAAGGTTATGTATGATTTTAAATGTTAGCGGGCTTTATAGCACCGTCAAGCGGTGGTGTGGTGGTGTGTTATAAAGCGGTAATATGTGAAAACGTCCCCTTGCAAATGAAACAGTATAACCACCGGCCTGATCAGGCACATTTGGTCGTAGTTCGCCGGACAGGAAAGGGCCAAGAAGGGGAACTTAAAAAGTGTACGGACAAAGTCTTTGGTCGATCAGGATGCAAGGCTCGACCAAGAAACGCGGAAATCTTGCGATCGAAGAAATCTCCTCTCATCATTACGCACTGTTCGTCTCTCTCTCTCTTGATCGAGTAACGACGCGCAACCAGCGACACAGGTGACGATTCTGCGACTCACTCAGCGACCCAGTCGGCGACTCAGCGATGCAATCAGCGACACAGTGGACGACTCTGCGACCCAGTCTGTAACCCAAGTCGGTAGCTCTGCGACTCAGTCAGCAACACATTCAAAGACTATGCAAAGCGGTAATATGTGAAAACGTCCCCTTGCAAATGAAACAGTATAACCACCGGCCTGATCAGGCACATTTGGTCGTAGTTCGCCGGACAGGAAAGCTCCAAGAAGGGGAACTTAAAAAGTGTACGGACAAAGTCTTTGGTCGATCAGGATGCAAGGCTCGACCAAGAAACGCGGAAATCTTGCGATCGAAGAAATCTCCTCTCATCATTACGCACTGTTCGTCTCTCTCTCTCTTGATCGAGTAACGACGCGCAACCAGCGACACAGGTGACGACTCTGCGACTCACTCAGCGACCCAGTCGGCGACTCAGCGATACAATCAGCGACACAGTGGACGACTTTGCGACCCAGTCTGTAACCCAAGTCGGCAGCTCTGCGACTCAGTCAGCAACACATTCAAAGACTATGCAACCTAGTCAGCGACTCTGCGACCAAGTCAGCGACACGGTCGACGATTCTGCGACTCACTCGGTGACCCAGTCGGCGACTCTGCAACCATGTCAGTGACTCAGTCGGCGACTCTGCAACCATGTCAGTGACACAGTCGACGACTCTGCGACCCATTTGGGTACTCTGCGAACCAGAAGACGATCCGGTGACTCAGTCTGCGACCCAGTCGGTGACAAAAATATCTGGAATAAGATGGTATCCCGCTAAGGTAAAAATCTGTCGCACTCTGGAGCGCGAGTCCTCAGGCAAATTTAGCGAGGTATCACTCCAAATAGAAAGACCTATCCTAAAGAACCCGAGATAGCGAGACTCAGAGTAGTGTTGCCAAGGGAGTTTCCACCTCGATACCATGTTTGCCATTTGTGTACCTTGATGGGACAGGAGTTCCTGTTTAACCTTTCTAAGCAGAAAACGGATGACATCATGCGAACAGTACAGCCTAACACGGCATAAAGATCATCTGTATTAAACAATAATCTTTCTTAAACCGATTGCATTTTTAGAGTCCTTAAACTATAAAAAAAAAAAACTCTTTCAAGCAGCCGTCTGTCTTAAAAGGACACTTTTCTAACACACCAGAGGGAACTGTTTAAGACAGGTTTTTACTCTATTAAGGTAATGTGTACAATGTTTTAGAAGTCATGTTCCTTTTACATTATAAACCATAGTAAGAAGAAACTTTGGGCTAATATTAATTACTATGACCAAAGTTTGACCTTAATATGCACAAAGTTTCTGTATCTCCTACATAAGCAAAATTCGAGTGTCATAATTGTTAAAAATATTTTAGAATATTTTCCACTAGTGTTAAGTATACTTAATTTGATTTGTTAGTTAGTTTTTTATTCATTATATGCCATGGCTTATGTAAAATTGTATATTGTAACTGACGTAGCCCGAAATCAAGTTCACTGTTTACCTGACCAAAATCATTGATTTTTTCAAAACTAAGTCTGTAAACAACTAAAACATAGCTAATATTTTTTTCTATGAGTATGGGTTTATTATTTGGGTCATTATCAATAAAAATAAACATGCTTATCTTGGTCTAATTCAATTACATTGTGTTTACCACATTCAATATTATAATTTAGTAGCGTATTTTATCTTGTAAATATTGGAATCTTCCAGAATGTAATTTCCCATTATGTAATAGTTTTCTTAGAAACTGCTAATTGTGACCTACTTAAGGTACAAGACGCTAAAATCTTGCTTACTGGAAAAAAATATTTATCCTGCGACAACAACTGGGCAGAAATCGTTTATACTATTGAATTTAAATTTTGACTTGGGTGAGAAAAAAAAAATTTCCCTCAGGAAATACTAAATGCTTTATATATAAATTTCTTGAAAGGAGACATTAAACGGGGTTATTGTGAATTCAAACAAGGAAACCTGGAATTATATTACTGTTGTTCAACAACAGGCTGTTGGCACATCTTCATTTTACAGGTCACTACAGGCACATCAACACCATAATCATTTGTTTTATTGTTATAATACCACTAAAGTTTATTCCGAACATTAATAATCACGACTTGTGTTAGAAATTCTATTATCATTTGGGATTTAATTCGCAATGTCGTAAGTTCTTTTTAAATTTTCACTTTTTATTCAAGGGAAATAAATTATTTGTTGAAATATAGAAAGACTTGCTGGCTTTCACTATTTTCTGTTAGTGTCCAGAGTATAAAGTTTAATAGTGTTGTATTAAGTTTTTTGGTCTTGGGTATAAAATTTACCACTATTTTTGAAATAATTTCAACTCTTAATTATCTCTCTAGAATTCGTGAAATTAAGAGCCTGCTAATTACGTGGTTTAAGAAGGTTTTAGCTCTCATTGGAAGGATAAATGTGTTAGGGGTTTTATTTATCTCTAAAATTAATAATCGTTTACATTCGTTACGGATGTAATTTCGGCTCTCATTGGAAGGATACATATGATATGAGTTTTATTTATCTCTAAAATTAATAATCGTTTACATTCATTACGGATGTAATTTCGGCTCTCATTGGAAGGATAAATGTGATAGGAGTTTTATTTATCTCTAAAATTAATAATCGTTTACGTTCGTTACGGATGTAATTTCGGCTCTCATTGGAAGGATACATGTGATATGAGTTTTTATTTATCTCTAAAATTAATAATCGTTTACATTCATTACGGATGTAATTTCGGCTCTCATTGGAAGGATACATGTGATATGAGTTTTTATTTATCTCTAAAATTAATAATCGTTTACATTCGTTACGGATGTAATTTCGGCTCTCATTGGAAGGATAAATGTGATAAGAGTTTTATTTATCTCTAAAATTAATAATCGTTTACATTCATTACGAAATCATCCAGACTGGTTCTTAGTGAACTAAATACACTATTTTATAAGTTAGTATTGCATGGATCAAAGGATAAGATCAAGACAAATATCGCCATGAAGAACTATCATGGGGGCGGGATTAAATATCATTGATATATTTAAGTTTGTGAATGCGTTGAAAATTACAATTTTCAGTCTCAATTACTGATAATATATTTTTCATGGAACATAATTTCTAAACTCATTGAAAAAGAATCCTTGTCCTTGTTCGTTGGAGATCTTTGAGGCATATTTATAGGTAAGTATATCGTTAAAATAGGTCACGGCTGAATATTTTTTTAGGACTACAAATATGGTTTAATTCTCTTATTACAATAGATGGTTTCTTGATATGTATTGATTATTTTAAAATTGGTATTCTATTAACATATATTTCTTAGATTTTCATGGCATACTTTCATGTCATACTTTAAGTAATTTGAAAAGAAATGTAGTATCAGTTACGATTCAATCTGCAACTGCCATTTACAAATATTAATGTGTATTATATTATAAGAAAAAAGATTGGATGTTGCGGTATATTAATATATAAACTCATTGGAAACAGTGAGGTATCAACTTCTAGAATAAAATCTTAATTTTGAATTTGGCACTTTATAAGATGGCAACTGGCAGAAATGTTTCCTGTTACTATATAAAACTTCAAACTGTGCCAAGTGTTAGTTGGAACTGAAAATATTAATAGAAACCTGGCTATGAACGCCTTCCTCGAAAGAATCCGAACTATTCGAAATGAGCTCTGCATGTTACATACAGAGACGCCATTCTCATTTCTTATGGGATTATTGCATAAGTAAGAGTTTTATACAATGGATACATGTAAATTTAGTCATACTAATTATTTGGGATTCATAAAGATAAATATTATTTTGGAATTAAAGGGAAATCTGAAGCTATTGTTATAGATAATATGATAATTCAATAGGCCAAATTTATATTTGACAGAGAACTTCCACGTTTGTCTCAGTTTAGAATTGCGTAGCATATAACATCAATGTCGAAAATGATAGCACTTCATTTTCATTGCAACTGCACACAAAGGTCATGCAATATATCCTTGTGTACACACATAAAAATACAATACTCGTAAGCTAACATGTAGAGACATGTAACACTAATTGCTGCATGTAAAAGCAAAATGGTAACCACATAATCATCTCAACCTAGTATATTGGGTTCAAAATCTAGCGAAATCAGCACGACAACCATAGCTACAACATGATACAGATTTGTGGTTTTTTTTTTTTTTTTTTTTCTGTACAATAGGTAGGATCCCTGAGAAACATCAGAGCCACACCTATCCATACTGCTAGAGATACCGACTAATCTGATCTCAGTACATTTGACGTCATCACCCTTCCCCACTGTCAGATAGGAAACCCAGTAGCGGCTTTAGCAAACGTGAGGCCCGATTTGGATCAATATGGCGAGTCCCGTGCATTTACGCGCGGAGCCCCCAGAGAGCATGACATTTGGAAATAAACGTTCAACAAGTTTTATAAGATAGTGAACTTAAAATATTCTTACATCGATTTAAAATTAATTCTCTATATACATATGTTTGTGTAAATTACTAACGCGCGGATCAGATGCGAGCCTGTGGCCCGAATGGGCCAAATCGGTTCAGTCGGCGTAAGGCCGGCCCTAAGGAAACAAATACCTTTCTGGCCAAATTTGGTAAACAACATATTCTTGGATTCCGTCCTCCCTCCCTCGCTCTCTATCTAGTCTTGGCGATACAAATTCTTAGATTTCGTCCACCATCCTTCCCTTTCTATCTCTCCATGAATTGCTGGTGATAAAAATTCTTAGATTTCGTCCTCCTTTCCCCCTATGTATCCATTGTTGTTGATACATTTGGGAAGGCACTAGTATAACTTCCTTTCATTTTACACAAAATGTCAACGCCGGCGCAATTATACTTATTGTAGATTACGGATAAATAACAAAGATCATTATTTCATTAGCCTTATCACACATTTTATCATCCATAAAATATTATGCCTTCCTAAATGTTCAAATAAGACACATTAATACCATACTTAAAGGCTTTAATAGGTAATGCTATGGTACTGATGAATTTACTAAGTACTTATTTATCAATAATACAGCAATTAGCAAAATACCACTTATCTATCAACGTGAGATTTCGCCTGATAGCAGTATGGGTTTTAATGGGTTTAATGTCTCTTCCGTTTGTATGTTAGCATAATACGATTTGTTGTGCTCACAAAATAGAGATGTTGTGAGTACTTTGTGAGACAACAGATCGAAAGTCCATGCTAAATCATTTTAAAAAATCAAGTAATTCTGTGAAACATACAAGATCACAACTTATGTTTAAAAAGCAAGGTTAAAGTTGATAAACGTTGAAAGTCAGGTCAGGTCTACCTAATTTGAAAACTAATTTTACAGTTGATTTTACAGTCACAGCCTTATACTCCGTCTGCAAACGTCTACAGTGTTGACTAAACACCGTCGTTGTCTGGTGGGTGAGTCTATTTTTCCGTGGAGTTTACAATTTGTATACCGGCACATGCTCTAAAAACCAAAGACAAAACATTGCTTGCATGGATCATTGTGTAAATAGTCGCCCAGGGGGCAGGGGCCAGCTTGATGTGCAAATTTAATGCCGCAATCAGCGACTTGGTATAGAAAATCATAACAAAACAACTAAAAATAAAATAAAAAAAATACACAAGTGAGGTCACAATTTTCCATATTTTTGGATACCTATATTAAAACAAAGCAAAAGAACATTATCCACTTGACCAGATAACTCAATGGCTTTTCATAGCTGAATAAGTTTATGTACCCAACCCCAAATATATGCCTGAATTTTTCATGTCCGAAGGTTATGTTTGACACCATGTGATGCTCACAGTGCAAACACAGGCCTTTTTCCTAGATGACATATCTGCAGAACAGTGTGTGCTAAACAGGGTGATGTAATTGAAAACAGTTGTCATTCAAGCTGTTTTTTTTTTTGTGAGATATTCTACTTGTCCCAAAACCACGTGTTTACTGCTATGGGAGGCTAGCTCTTCTTCCTAGCCAACTATTGGTATTTCACTATCAACATACTGCAGAGTAACTATGGATTGTGTATATGCCTGACATCAGTTTCAAGAGCAACACAAGCCCGAAACACCGTGTTCACAAATATATCCATATCTTTAAATTGTAAACAATAATAGCTGAAAAAGTCACACTATAGCCTTAAGTTAAGAAATTAGCCAGGGGCTAATTTACGAAACTGGACTCTGCCATCTCAACAAGGCTACGACATTCATTATAAAAATTCTAGAAGCGCAGGATGGGTATGCTTACCTTTGTTGTCTACTCATTGATATTATGGAATTATAACATAGCTGTAATTATTAATTTCATACATTATTAATTACACTTATATTGATGTTTATATTCGTCCTGGATACAGCTGGTAAAAACATTGCTCTGGATTATGTGAAAAGATGCGTGAAGATATTTGGCAGTTATGGAAACTTGAGCAAGGAAGAAATTCATAATTATGAAAGCACAAATACAAACTGACAAAATAAATTTATCGATGAAATGTTGGAGTTTATTCAGACCAAAGTGGCATGCGAAAATGTATGCCTTAGCCAGTTCAGATTCATTTATCTGACTTTGCTCTATAACAGTCTTCATATAAATTCGGTAACTGTATCGGGTCTAATTTAGATAAAGACATTCACTATTTTTATTCCTCACAACATTACGTCAGTTATGTAGCCAATCATAACACCTTTCAATTCGATTCAGGAGAAGTCCCCATGTTTCTGTTTCAGAGAAACAAAATATAATTCGTGATAGTGGTACATCCAAACACTTAAAAAACATCCATAGTCTGTGCCCCATCCCTAAGCCGACATTAGAATCACAGTTTTTGAAGCAAGAGCAGATACTTCGACAGGTGCTTGATGTATGGCAGTCACCAAGATTGTCGGCATTCGCAACCACACCGTTTGTCACTTCTCCATACACTTTCATTAATGAAGCCTTCTGAAAACTGTTGACGCATCGTCCTAATAACAGACAACTTCAGCGACAGATGGTATTGTTCATTAAATCATCAAAAATCATACAGGGTGAATTACTACGGCAGTTTTTATTGTGAGTCTAAGTCTTGATGTCTTTGTTGTGACCCACCCATACACACCAACCCCTATACATCTTAAGGCAAAGTGCTGTCATACACACCAACCCCTTTTACATCTTAAGGTAAAGTGCTGTCATACACACCAACCCCTTTTACATCTTAAGGCAAAGTGCTGTCATACACACCAACCCATTTTACATCTTAAGGCAAAGTGCTGTCATACATACCAACCCCTTTTACATCTTAAGGCAAAGTGCTGTCATACACACCAACCCCTTTTACATCTTAAGGTAAAGTGCTGTCATACACACCAACCCCTTTTACATCTTAAGGTAAAGTGCTGTCATACACACCAACCCCTTTTACATCTTAAGGCAAATTGCTGTCATACACACCAACCCCTTTTACATCTTAAGGCAAAGTGCTGTCATACACACCAACCCCTTTTACATCTTAAGGCAAAGTGCTGTCATACACACCAACCCCTTTTACATCTTAAGGCAAAGTGCTGTCATACACACCAACCCCTTTTACATCTTAAGGCAAAGTGCTGTCATACACACCAACCCCTTTTACATCTTAAGGCAAAGTGCTGTCATACACACCAACCCCTTTTACATCTTAAGGTAAAGTGCTGTCATACACACCAACCCCTTTTACATCTTAAGGTAAAGTGCTGTCATACACACCAACCCCTTTTACATCTTAAGGTAAAGTGCTGTCATTCACACCAACCCCTTTTACTTCTTAAGGTCAAGTGCTGTCATACACACCAACTCCTTGTACATCTTAAGGTAAAGTGCTATCATACACACCAACCCCTTTTACATCTTAAGGTAAAGTGCTGTCATACACACCAACCCCTTTTACATCTGAAGGTAATGTGCTGTCAGATATGAACTCTTTTCGGAATGCACGCTGCGTTACTTTCTTTCCAGATTTCTATAAGCACTATTCTTCATATCTCTTTAACATTTCTCTCAATTCTGCCTTATCAATAACTCCGATGTAATGCATTCGTATTGTCTGGTTGGCATAGCTACATCAAACCAGGCTCTTTCTAGCTTAAGGTTCTAGATAGTGGTTTATTTACTGTGATGGAGATATTTAAAAAGTTCTTCCTTGGTGAACATTTCGTCAGGGCATCTCCTGACAGTACTCATCATCTACTTGTAAACACCTTTTAAGGCTGATTATCTATCTATTAACTGCCGTTTGGAATTCACTTAAGGGTATCTTGTTGATACACGGGTAGAACGCACTTTCAGTTTTCATGTTGTCTGCTGCTCTGATGACAGAATCCAGCCAAAGGTTGATGTTGATGATGTTGTGGGGTTTAACGCCATTTTTCAGCACACGATAGGCTATACATGGCGGCCAGTATTAATGGTGGAGGAAGAACCCGGGAAAACACCGGGAAGAACCACCGACCCACGAGAAGCTACTGGCAAGCTTTCTCACATACCCACATTGGCCGAATCCTAGACTCGAACCCACGCAGACAGAGGTGAGATGGCAGTGATCCGTAACGGAGAGCGCTTTAGACCACTCGGCCACTCGGGGACCCCCAGCCAAAGGTAAACTGGAATTAAATCAAGACTCTTTATATAATCTTTATAAATGATCGACCACTATGTCTTACATACTCTAATTCCGAAATATTGATGACACAGCTAACGGCAAAACTGGCAGTTCTATAGCTGATATCGATTATCATTTTTTTAAATTATATCCAGTCTAATTAAAACTTCGGAGCGCAAAACATAGTACATATAAATCTATCGAACCATCTAGTACGACAATTGGCTCCACTGAAAAACTGTTGAAAATGCACGCTGTCAAACTTCGTAATGAATTTGAAAACTTTTCTTTGTATACCTCAAAAATTGTGATAATGACCTTCATTGGTATATCCAAGTTAATCACATTTATCTTTAATTAAATAAACGAATTCCACTTGCAAAAATTCTAATTACGTTTCTGAAATATTCTTAAACTATATTCCAAGATCAGCATACTTGCCTATTACAGATTATGGACACGCCATTTGAGGTGACTTCATAATTGCTCAAATAACTGCAAAAAGAAGCTTCCTAAATAGAAACTATTATGTTCACATCATTCCCTAAAATGTTTTCGATATTGACATGCTTGTTGCAAAATGCTACGCAATCTACAAGGCGGTCGACAGCTTTGCATCCATTTGTCTGTCTCATATCAACAAAACGCTTATCTTCGTTTCTTTTCTAAGCATTATTTTTTATTTCTCCATCTCTAGCTTTACATATTGATAAATCATTTATTTTATCGGGTCCAAAATTATGCAGTTTCTTTCGAGAGACATTTCTTGCCAGCAGCACTTTACCTTTGGGAACATTACGTACCATGAAAGAATCCATTAAGCAGCATGGTTTCACATTATTTTTTATTATTATCTGTAAATGTTCTTTTAAGTGGAGTATGATATGACAGTTTATATCAAAAGTACTTTAAAACTTGCTAACTTGCATCTATTAGCATTTGTGTGATTTCATTCAATAACAAGACCGTTTGTATTTGTTTACATACATCAGAATATGGCTGTCTTTTTATTGCTGTTTCATTAATTAAGATTTCTACTGTCTAATGCTGTCGGTAGCAGATCCAGAGTTGGTACTAACAATAGATAATAAACATGCTATGTTACCTATTATGTTATCAAACACTCTCGCAAATAAGTTGAATCCAACGGCAAACTGTAAATATACAAGAACCGGTCTATGCAGCTTGTTAAGAGTAATCAGGTAAACAAACAACATAGCAGATCTGCTGTTATTTTTCCGCATTAGACCCTGTTCTGCCATGCCCATAAGTTCAGTCCTACAATAATATTATCTGTGCTCATCTTTTTGACATTTCAAAAAGCGACATCTTTTGAGAAGAAATAATTGGATAACAGGGCTTTGTATACAGACTTATCTTTAGTCATTACTATTTTTATCGTGGCGGAAAGTGAAAATTTAAAAAGATCCTACAGTATTGTGAATTAAATTCCAAATAGTATAAATAAATGTTTTATTGCTAGCCCAAAATATCGATTATCCCAAATGAATTCAAATAGCGACTCTGATTAATCCCAATCTTGAATGTGCTGATGTACCATCTGCCTTATTAGCATTGTTGATGTGCTAACAGTTTTCATGTATCACAATACTATAATCAAAAATATATTTGAATGATTTCACAATGCATGTAATTTCAGAAAAGTGATTTACTAAAATATGTGTTAATGAGCACTTTCTCATTCCAATAAAGAGCTTAATTAAATACATCCTCTCAAATTAAAATCTGAACATGGCTAAAACACTGATTCCACTTGTTATGTTAAAGTAGGAATAAAATAATTTTGTTTACTTTCAACTTGCATTAAAACCAAAGACTATGATGAGGGTCATTGTAATGGTGATTTCCATCAAACTGTAAACAATATTCGTTTCTTGGGTTAGAATAAAAGCTGTATCTAGAATTAAAACCAAATTAACATGTTTACCCACAAATTATAATAATCTTAACATATAATCTGTAATCGTAGGCTAAAATCAGCTATGTAATATATTGTTTATATGATAAAAAATAACATTATTCAGGTAGGCCCAAACTCCTACTTTTATATATTCTATTGATAAAGATTACTCATACAATACAAACTAAATATACATAACAGCTGGTAATAATTTAACGGCACATTAACCGCGTGACTGCCTATATCATTGCGAGGAAATGGGAGCTATTTACCATTCTTAAGGAGACAATTACGAAGCCGGCATTGACTTGATTGGATTGTATACAACCTACAACACGTGCAGTACGAGTTCGATGATCTACTGAGCTAAGCTACAGTGGCTCCGCCACTGCAGAGAAAGACAAAAAACCCACAAAAGAAAATGAAACTTTCATATCAAGTGCCATATAAATTAAAACGAAAATGATAATATTAAATTTACGCGGCTTCAAGAGAAATCTGTTTTGACAGTAGATTTCAGATCATATATCGCACATTTTAGATCATGATTGTTTTCTCTTTATATATGTTTATGGCGCAGTAACACGTTGAAGTTCATATGAGACTGAGGCAAGCAGAGTAAATTATTTGTCCATGAACACACTACTGTATACGGTTCGCGATGATCTAATTGTTGGAATCGAAACTGCATTCTTGTCACCAGTCCAACGCAGTAACCACTGAGCCATCGCGGCTATCTCAGTTTCTATAATGACTTTGAAGGAAATGATAATTTTTGCGATGTATGTGCATACTGACAACGATGAAAACGATTATTATTATTATTATTATTATTATTATTATTTAAAACCTTAATCTGGAACATAATGTTATCTTTACAACCAGAGGTAGTACCAACTGGTTCTGTCGTTTGCTCTCTTGCATACCTTAATTTGCTTTCCATTGCTTTCAATTTATACAAGCTTAAATATACAATTACCTTGTTTCTGCTTACAGTTTTATTTCTCTCTTTGCAGCTAATTGACTACTTTTAATCTTTACGATGGTTTCCATCTAATCATAAAAGGCATAAACCAAGGAAAAGAGACATAATGTTGAAGAGTCCCAGAGGGAACATTTTCTTTGTTTAGTTTTGCTCTGGCACGCAGAATGTGTGAATAGCTCGTAATGGAATCAGATAAAAAAAATGTTAGTTATAGCTATAACACAGGTAGCAATATAAGCAAATCACACATTACGTGCAGGCTCTCTGTTAGTGATTATTGGAAGCAACAATAAGTAATGGCCAGGTCATCCTCCTAAATTCTAACTCTTCTTTTATCCGTAAGCTACTGGAAAATCAATCGTCATCTAAAACTAGATATATGATCAAAACAGAGCTGATATTAACATGCTTTTGTAGATATTTGTCCCTAAATCTCTTTGAACTCTGGGAATATATATGTATATATTTGGCCCTAAATATTGTAAGTAACCTCTAATTCTTATCTGTTAGGGAGGGTTCATTGAAGAAGTTCCACTCAACAGTAAAGTCAACCAAAAATTTTTAATGAAAGTAACATAACTAAGAAACTGGAAAGCTGTCACCAATACAAATTATTTATTGAAATAAGACATATATTCCTGCAAGTAAACACTCGTTGTTTGCACTCTTGTATTGTAACAACTGGATACTGACGTTAAATTTCGATGTCTTGTTTCTGGATCATTTCAATAAAATGTCTCAGCACATAACAGTCTGTTTCAATGTTAAATAAATTAAATAGAGTGACCCCAACAGACGAGAGTTGAAGATTTGCTTTGTATTCGTTTAACCCAGGTTACCAATGTAGTGGGAAATAATTGCACGATAATTTTGAAGATTAATTTGCTTACTCAACATTTTCTACATGATTTTCCAAAATGCTTGCCTCTGCATATTGTTAAAAAACACGGACGTTCAAATGTTCAAAGTATTTCTTATTTTACTAGTTTTTCACCTAAATAATGTCCAAATAATTCAGAGTATTATTATTACTTTGTCAGTCATATACTATTATTATTATTATTGTTTATTATTATTATTTAGCAATTTATGTATGTCATTACCTAAAAGGGGTGTTGGACTTCGCAGGTGTTACTTCTGGTTTTGAATCTGACCGCGCTCGGCAATTATCTCACAAGTACTGTCTTCCACTCCAATATATAACATTCGGTTTTATACCACGTGACATTACTGAACCAATCAGAATTGGCAAACCGAATCCGCCAACGAATCAGCATATAAAACATTCTCACATCTTGTATCTTATTCTGTACAAAACTCTGAGACATAAACTCTATATCCTAAAAATTTCTATATAGTTTTCAGTAGCAGAACATCTGTTCTCGAATGGATAAATTGTGTCAAACTAATGACAGGGTATGATGATACTAAAAGCATTGCGGTTGCTGGGGAGGTTGCTTCTATGCACAAAACAAATTGCATTACTCAAAAATTCTAACAGTTTTTATATAAAGTCGGTATATTTAAGATATTACTTTCGGCCATAAGTTCACTGTGACTTCATCTGAGTGGAAATGTACGTGAATCACATATCTGTAATATCGAACCATCGAGGTCATGGGTCACAAACGAACAAAAATGGCGTTCATTAGAACTTGATCGTTGAAAAGTTCGTTTACCGCGAAACACGAACAACCTGAAACTTCATGATTAATACAAGAGTTGTGATGTTTCCATCAAACAACCACATCATGGAGAAACACATTTTGTATTAAATGAGGTAACACAAGCATGTAATTTGTATAAGAAACGGTGCTGAATGTAAAATAAACCATGACAAGCCAAGTGTAATATAATGATCAACATGGTAAAATATAAAATTTATTGACAGAGATTTCCTACAGGCATAATAAATATGGGATTAACCAACTAGTAATTCAATATAAATTGACTACAGGGACCGCAGGAAGTCTGAGAACATGCCTATGAAGTGGCGCGTTATCGAAAATAGGGAGAAGTTATACGTTAAAATTCATGTAACCACAAAGCAACTAATTTGCCACAACTACATGCTCTTGCACTGCTCAAGGTCCAATGAGCTAAACATGTAACACTAATATCTTAAAAGAAACATTTCTAATAACATATGGAGAATTAACATGCAGTAGTAAATATCCACCCCATCTCCATTATGGTGCACAGCTGGCTAATCCTGAGCCTATGACAATATTTTTGAACTCTGTGAATATAGATGTTTTACGTTGTTGATATTTGGTCCATAACCTCTTTGAACTGTGTGAATATAGATGTTTTATGTTGTTGATATTTGGTCCATAACCTCTTTGAACTGTGTGAATATAGATGTTTTATGTTGTTGATATTTGGTCCATAACCTCTTTGAGCTGTGTGAATATAGATGTTTTATGTTGTTGATATTTGGTCCATAACCTCTTTGAACTCTGTGGATATAGATGTTTTACGTTGTTGATATTTGGTCCATAACCTCTTTGAACTGTGTGAATATAGATGCAGACAATTTGCCTACAAACTGTCTTAGAACTCTGTGAATATACATGATTTATATTGTAGGTATTTGACCCTAAATATCTTTTAGCTCTATGAATATAGATGCATTTGCAGATGTAATACTTCATGCCGATCCACTTGTATAATCTTACCTGTTTTACTAATCACAGTCTGGTATAATCCAAGTACACTCTCACATCCTGTAATTAATCATATACAAGTATAATCCAAGTACAATCTCACATCGTTTAATTAATGATATACTAGCATAGCCCACATCTAACTTCACATCATTTACTTAATTACACGCTGGTATAAGCAAATATAATCTTACATCTTTTACTTAATCACATACTAGTATAACCTAAGTCTAATCACACCTTTTATACTTAATCACATACTAGTATAACCCAAATCTAATCACACCCTTTTTTACTTAATCACATACTAGTATAACCCAAATTTAATCACATATATTTATTAAACTTAATTATCTACTATTATAACTCAAGTCTAATATCACATCTTTTGACTTGATCACATACTAATAACATATTTTTGACTGATCACATACAAGTGACGTATATTTTCCTTTGTTTTTTTTCTTCATCTTTCTCGCATCCCTCGTTCAATCAACTCTAACTTTTCTGTAGCTCTGATTGTAGGACTAAATAATCATGGTTTAGGTATTTATCGATGAATCAATTTTACCTTATCTCTCACAACATAAATGAAGTCCGCAGGATTTCATATTGACTATGTGAGTGGTAAATACCAACCATGCTGATTTAATCCTTATAATTACACTTTACATACATTCTGCTATCATATTAACTGATTTCATGACCAAAACGTTCTCATTGAGATAGATCGATGTTTTGTTTTATAAGTCCCTTAACAGGGACCGAGTACCTAGCAGAATTTTCGCTAGTCAAGAGTCGTCGATTCTTTATATAGTAATATAGAGGACAGTATCAGACTTTATATAGCAATATAGAGGACAGTATCAGAGCGGGTCATACCAGTTGTACATTGCTATGATCATAATTCTGGTAACAAAAATAGTCCATGAATTTTAAACCAGTCTATTACGTTCTTTCTAACATTACACTTGCGTATGTCACGTGTTGTAATAGCATATGGTGATCTTGGTTTATACGAAGTTCGATCTTTAAAAGGCATGTCCATTATTAGTGACATCCTTTGCTCCACATATGACATAATAACAGGCGGTGAAACATTGTCAAAGTACACTGCAGTAATTTATCAAAATTGTCTTGTAAAGCCTGCCATATTTTGTTGTGGTAAAAGAGGTAAAGGTTGGAATGGAGGAATGATTGAGCGATTACATTGTTTGAACTTCAAATGGGCGATCTTGATCAGTGAATGCACATTTTGTTCGTTAATCACAATGTAGATGGGTGGGACTTCTTGTTAACATTTATAGTGTAAGACATTGGTATAGATAAAGCTTGACACGAAATTACCTGGAAACTGAAAAACAAACGTAGTCCGCAGACTATACCAATGAATAAGACGTTATTGAGAAGTATCATGTGACAGTTTATATCCAATTATATTGCAGAAAATTTGATCGATTCACAAAAATTGGCAATTGGAATTATTCCATCAGATATGTTGCTATTAAACGTGTGGCATTGGTCTATCGTATGATGAAAATGTCAAAAACGGCAAAGTCGTTGGAACCCGTCCAGAGGTTTGCTGCAAAATTTGCTGCATACCGTAAGGTTGTTGGGGCCTGACTAAAGTTTGCTCAATAATGCGCAAGAAGACAGTGTTTGTGCAACTCAGTATCTCATTAGCTGATATCAATGTTTTCGAGTCTCTACCATTGTGACATATGTCAGTTAATCGGTCCTCTATATATTCTTTATGATTTCAGTACTGACCGTCATAACCTCTACTATTTTACAAAATATCTTGCATCTTTTTGGCATGCGTAACACATGTTATAAATGATGAAATAGCGAGTTTGCTTTAAAGAGCATATAATAGGTAAAAACAACCACAGGCATTTCATTTCCAACTTGGCTGAAAGAAAGAACTCATCGGCTTTGTGTGCAGCTGATGACCACCATATAGATACCTTCATTAAAAGCTACTAACCATTACGCATTGTCAGTCTAATTCCTAAAATGTAATCCAATAAAAGACATATACTCAAGCATTGTATAGGGAGGTGGCTTTAAGATAGCTTTAGCTTTTAGCACGTAATATATTGTTTTATTGCTAATGTTACGTGTTTAGACTCGAATAAACAGTAACACAAGAAAGAGTAAAAGCAACAAGATTGAGAAATATGAACAAAATATTTATTTCCCTGGAGAAAATGCTGTAAAAATAAAAAATAAAGAACTTACAGTTTTAAGAATCAGATACAAAAATAATCCAAGAATAATCCACGAATAAAATTTTAGAAGTCTTAATAATAAATGATTTCAAGTTCGTGTCCCGATGAAGAATCCATGATGGAAGGCGATGACGTATGCTGTATCCTGTACTGTATTGAAGTCTACAGTTCCTTATAGAAACACAAGAACTAATCCGGTGATTGAAATAATTAAATTTCTTTGGTCAAGAATTTTGCGTGAGCACTCAAAATATTTCAAGAGAAACTAATTAATCCTTTTGAATCCAAATAATTTGAATAGACATTAAAAAGTAATTACCACAATGACCACAAAAGAAACACATCTACGTCTCAATGTTTAGAAGCCCAACTGTGAGATCTCTCGAAACAATTTTTTAAACACTTGAATATCGCACAAAACAGATGCCCGGATAAGGGTCACGTGATCAAGTTTATCGTGTATGGCCCTGACAAGATCCAATCAATTTACTCAAAGAATAACATGAAAAAAGGTTGTTTACTTGAATAAAACTATTTAAATAAACTTATTTACAAGTCTAGGATCTCACTTTTATTATTCCCACAATACAAATAAATAACAAAAAACTTGTTGACGTGACTGTTACTAATTTTGAATTAAGGTCTGGAACCAGGTCAGCCTTATATGTTTAAAAAAATGAGCAGTCAAGGTCAGACTTTCTTCTGGAAAAAATATCGAATTCCTAGTAAGCAGAACTACATTATTTTGACATATAATGAAATTAAAAAATAAAAAGACTTTAATACTTATAAACAATTAAATCACACACACACACACACACACACACACACACAGATATATATATATATATATATATATATATATATATATATATATATATATATATATATATATATATATATATATATATATATATATATATATATATATATATATATATATATATATATATATATATATATATATATATATATATATATATATATATATATATATATATATATATATATATATATATATATATATATATATATATATATATATATATATATATATATATATATATATATATATATATATATATTAAATCGCATATACTTAACACTAAGTTGTTTTGCCAAACTTTTAAAAATACATTTGAATCTGAAGGAACTTTAAAGATGAAAGACATAGCAGCTAACAGAGCAAATTATCTGGAAGGAATTTAAGGTACACTGACAAAATATATTGCTAAACTTGTAGCATTTGAGGCTTGTTTTTACTTCATTCCTTCATTGCTAGCTTGATGTTTTGTCACGTGCTTATAATGATTCTATCTTTCTTTTCAGATGCAATGATAATTCGTTGACAATAGGATTCAAATATATGTCTAGGTTGAAGACGGTAAATCTCTCTGCAAGATAATCGATTCTTTCAAAGATATGGTTTTCTTCTTTTCGGTTCGTTCTTCGTTTTGCTTAATTTGGTTTTAACACACTTGAATGATTGTCGTCATCGAACTGTATATATGATCAAACGTATCTGTTCATATACTTTATGAAATAAGGTGAAGAATGATTTGCGAGATTTAGTGAACTAAAGATCGATTTTATTCAATGGGTTTCATAATATATTGTTTAAAATGAGAAAGATAGTAATATTATATTTATCACACCGCGACATATGATGATTTTGTTCAATAAGTTTGCTTTCTAATTTATTGAAATGACCACATTGTGCTTTGTAATGTCTCTCTTATGCCCTTTCAACTTAAAATTATGACGTAAAGGGGTGATTATATGATGTGATATCGGAAAAAATCTCGTATGGATTTATTAACCTGAATAACACACAAGAAATAATAACAATTCTAATGCACTGTTGTTTGTTAGTATATACAGCACTCTGGCATACTATCATCCGTTGTCATGGTAAATGATGACGCAATTTCTTGTGATTTATGGTCAAACCTTAATGTAGGTCTTCAAGCAATTAAGTTTTAATTTTTCAGAAACAAGACAGTTTGTTAATTCTAGATTTGATATCAATTTATTGTAAATAGCCATAAGAATAACACGCAATTGACATAATCATGAAAATAATAGATCTGGACAATGAGAAGCAATTGACATAATCATAAAAATAATAGATCTGGACAATGAGAAGCAATTGACATAATCATGAAAGTAATAGATCTGGACAATGAGAAGCAATTGACATAATCATGAAAGTAATAGATCTGGACAATGAGAAGCAATTGACATAATCATGAAAGTAATAGATCTGGATAATGAGAAGCAAAGAGGAAGTTTGACAATAAAGTGCGGCTGTATAATGATGCGTAATATCATTAAAGCGAATCAGTTATCACACATTCTGATTAATATTGTGATATCAAATATAGCATTGTGCGTTCTTGCTTATTGTAAGTGCATCCCAATATTAATAAGACCACAGTCATACTTACGCGTTATAGACATGTCATTTTTTTCAATCTTAATAATGAATAGGAAATTTATTGTCAGAATAATTTTAAACAAATTAATTCCCACGTTCGTAAGAGAATCACTCGAATAACATATGCGCAAATTTATTCGTTGGCACTTTTATAGAAAATATTACTGTCATTTATATCTGGACACACCCGCTGACTTTATTATACAATTAGTTAAGACGATTTACCCGTATAGTGTCGAGTCTGTGATTTGTCAATTTCGACACAAAATTCATGGAAGACTTTTTGATCTCTTTCCGGGTGGTGAACATAGAGCGCGAGGATACATTTTATTTACTTGAATATCGCGTGCGGCTTGTGTTTTCATTAGTGTGACTGTTAGTTAAATAAAGAAATTTTGCAAAAACGAAACAACATTTCTTCTCATTAACGTTGTGGGAGTGTGTACTTAGGTATTGATATCGCACACTAAAACAAGTGACTTGGCTGGAAACAAAGAAGTTAAACATGAAAGATCCCAAATAGCCATTGAGGAAAATAGCACGAGGACGGACGTGAAGGTCAATTATGGTTAATATCTTTTAATTTGAATAAACTATGCAGGTACTGAACATGGCTACATACTTTATTCTGCGCATATACCGAATATGCAGAATTGTTATCTGATAAATAAAAGAAAAATAATTAGGTTCTATTAAGATGGGACAATTATAAAATGTGATGGTAGTTGTTTTTAACAAATGGTGTTTCAATCACCTTCCTATCAGATCAGAGATAAAAATGTTATCTCACAAAAACATGTGCGAAACATAATACGACATTGCTTGGCGAAATCAGTCTCATGATTTGTTCGTATTTTTCTATGGCTTTATCACCACGGTACACCTGGTTTATTCTAAACAAATTTGTCCTGGTGCTTGTTGACCGTTGACAGCTATTTTTATTTTTTTATTATTTTATTTTTATATGTTTTTTTTTTATTTCATGGTGTTTGGTTTTGTAATACCATTATTATGTTTTCTATTTTATAGGTGTTGTCTAATGTTGTAAAGCGCCTAGAGCTTCTAAAGATTAGGCGCTATACAAAGTCCTCATTACTGATATTATTATTATTAAGATACAATTATTTAAATTAAAATGATAGATCGATCAAAATTTCTATATGGAATCATTAAAGCATCCGTTTTAGACCATCTTCTCTGTCTGATGGCAATCCGATTAATTTTGTATCAGGTGATATACGTGCTATTTGTGTTAATCTCCTTTGTCAGGAATTTGATTACAAATTGTGCGTGATTTTCATTTTAATGCATTATCTTACAGCTTGTTAATGAAAACGACGGTTCAATCTGATAATTTATAAGATTCATTTGTACAAAAACTAAACAATCATTCTACCGATACATTCCTTCTGGGATACTCTTTTTGCCAGCAGTATTTTACTCTTGGGAACATTACATACCATGTAAATAAACAGTCCATTAGGCAGCATCGTTTCACAATATAATTTATCGTGATCGGCAAATGTTATTTTAAGTGGAGTATGCGATGGAAATTAATTTCAAAGGTATTATAAAACTCGTTACCTTGCATCTATTAGCGTTTGCGTATTTCATTCATTAACAAGACCGTATGTATGCATCAGAAATGAATTGTCACTTTGTTGACGTATTTTTAATTAAGAGTTTTAATGGTTAACGTTGTCATTAGCAGCTTCAGAGATTTTACCACATAAAGATATAGATGTTTTATATTGTAGACATTTAACACAAAATAACATTGAACTCTGTGAAAATAGATGCTTTATGTTGTAGACATTAGGCCCTCAATCTCACTGAACTCTGTGAATATAGATGCTTTATGTTGTAGACATTTGACCCTCAATCTCACTGAACTCTGTGAATATAGATGCTTTATGTTGTAGACATTTGGCCCTAAATAAGATTGAACTCTATGAATATAGATGTGTTATATTGTAGACATCTGGCCCTCAATCTCATTGAATTCTGGGAATATAGATGTTTTATGTTGTATACGTTTGGCCCTAAATAGCATTGAACTCTGTGAATATAGATGTTTTATGTTGCAGACATTTGGCCCTAAATCTCATTGAATTCTGGGAATATAGATGTTTTATGTTGTATACGTTTGGCCCTAAATAGCATTGAACTTTGTGAATACATATGTTTTATGTTGTAGACGTTTGGCCCTAAATCTCACTAACTCTGTGAATATCGATGTTTAATGTTGTAGACATTTGGCCTCAATCTCATTAAACTCTGGGAATATATGTGTTTTATGTTGCAGACGTTTGGCCCTAAATAGCATTGAACTTCGTGTAAATAGATGTTTTATGTTGCAGACATTTGGCCCTAAATTTCATTGAACTCTGTGAAAATAGATGTTTTTTTGTTGTAGACATTCGGCCTTAAATCTCATCGAACTTTGTGAATATATATGTTTCATTTTGTAGACATTTGGCTCTAAATCTCATCGAACTTTGTGAATATAGATGTTTTATGTTGTAGACATTTGGCTCTAAATCTCATTGAACTCTGTGAATATAGATGTTTTATGCTGTAGACGTTTGGCCCTAAATCTCATTGAACTGTGTGAATATAGATGTTTTATGTTGTAGACTTTTGGCTCTAAATCTCATTGAACTGTGTGAATATACATGTTTATGCTGTAGATATTTGACACTAAATCTCTTTGAACTACGTGAATATAGATGTAGATATTTACCCCTAACTGTCTGTGAACTCTGTGACTATAAATGTAGATAATTCGTCCTAAATCACTTTGAACTCTGTGAACATAGATGTAGATATTTGGCCCTAAATGTATGTGAACTCTGTAATTATAAATGTATATATTTGGTCCTAAATCACTTTGAACTCTGTGGATATAGATGTAGATATTTGACCCCAAACATCTTAGAACTCTGTGAATACGGATGTTTTGTATTGTAGGTAGTTAGCCCTAAATCTATTTTAACTCTGAGAATACAGATGTTTTATGTTTTCGATATTTGGCCCAAATCTCTATGAATTCCGTGAATACAGATGAAGATATTTGGCCCTAAACCTCTTTGAACTCTGTGATAATAGATGTTAATATTTGGCCCTAAATCTTTTGGAACTCTGTGAATATCGTTGCATATATTTGTGCCTAAATCTCTGTGAACTCGGTGAATATAAATGTAGATATTTGGCTCCAAATCTATCTGAGAACACCGTGAATATAGATGTTGTATGTTGTAGACATTTGGCCCTAAATTGCTTTGAACTCTGTTCATGTAGATGCATTGTCAGCTTGAAATACTTCATGCCACTACACTTGCATGATCTCACATGTTTTAATAATCACAGACTCGCATAGACCAAGCATAATCTCACAGCCTTAACTTAATCGTAAACAAGCATAGCCCAAATCTACTGTCACACCATTAATTTAACTATTACATACTAGTGTAACCAGATATAATCTTACATCTTTTTCTTAATCACACATCAGCATAACCCAAATCTAATCACACCTTTTATTTTACTTAATCACGTACTAGTTTAACCCAAGTCTAATCACATATTTTTTACTTAATCACATACTACTATCACCCAAGTCTTATCACACATTGTTTACTTAATCACATGCTACTATCACCCAAGTCTTATCACACATTGTTTACTTGATCACATGTTACTATCACCCAAGTCTTATCACACATTGTTTACTTAATCACATGCTACTATCACCCAAGTCTTATCACACATTGTTTACTTAATCACATGCTACTATCACCCAAGTCTTATCATACATTGTTTACTTAATCACATGCTACTATCACCCAAGTCTTATCACACATTGTTCACTTAATCACATGCTACTATCACCCAAGTCTTATCACACATTGTTTACTTAATCACATGCTACTATCACCCAAGTCTTATCACACATTGTTTACTTAATCACATGCTACTATCACCCAAGTCTTATCATACATTGTTTACTTAATCACATGCTACTATCACCCAAGTCTTATCACACATTGTTTACTTAATCACATGCTACTATCACCCAAGTCTTATCACACATTGTTTACTTAATCACATGCTACTATCACCCAAGTCTTATCACACATTGTTTACTTAATCACATACTATTATATCCCAAGTCCAATTTCACCAATTGTTACATAATCACATACTATTACAACCCAAGTCTAATCACACAATGTTTATTTAATCGCATGCTAGTATAACCCATGTCTAGTCTCGTATCTTTGACTTGATCACATTACTGGTATAATCTAAGTTTGTACAGCACACTTCAAGTGACGTTGTATATTTTCCTTTGTTCCTTTCTCCATCTGCCTCACGTCCCTCGTTCCATCATCTCTGTCTGTTCTGTAACTCTTGTTAAAGGATAAAATGATCGTAGTTGGGTAGTATTTATCGGTGTGTCAACTGTATCGAATCACTCACAAAGTAAATGAAGTCTGAAGAACTTTATGTTAATATTGCGAGTGATTACGTGCAATTTACGTATCAGTAGATACCCAACCATAACCATGTAATCCTTATAATTTCAATTTACGTCCATTCTTCCAACATAACAACATATTTCATCAACAAAACGTTGTCTTTTAGGTAGATCGATGTTTTTTCATAAACCTCTTAACTTCGAGAGTATACTAAAAACGATCTTCGCTAGCCAAAAGCCGTCGATTATTTATATAGCAATATAGTGTACAGTGTCAGAGCGGTTCATAAACTTGTTATCATCATTTGCTATAGATTTGTTATGATCATTATTTTAATTTATATAAAATGGTTGATACTGTTTAAACCAGACTATTAATTTTCTTCTTTACATTACGTCTGCGTGTGGCAATGTTTTGTTTTTGCATTCATTGTTCTTGCTTTGTATTGATTTTGATCTTTAAAAAGCATGTGCAGTTTTAGTGATATCCCTTGCTCGACATATGACCCTAACTTTTAATATCAGCCGGTGAAACATTGTCTGACATATACATTCTTTGGTAAAATGGGTGAGTGTTATAATGCAGGTTGACTGTGCAATTACATTTCTTTAACTTCTAATGAACCATTTTAATCCGAGGATTGCACATTTTTGTCGGAAATCAATGTGGGTGGGTGGAACGTCTTGTTAATATTATGGTGAAACACATTGGTATAGATAAAGCTTCACATAAAATTATCTGGAAACTGGGAACCAAAAGTAGTCTGCAAAATTTACAGATGTATAAAATCACTTTGATCCGTATCACATGACTATATATATCCAATCATATTTCAGAAAATTTGGTCACTTTATAACCATTGGCAATTGGAATTATTCCATCATACATGTGCGATCACACGTGTAGTGTTGGTCCATCATAGGATTGAAATGTGACATATGCCGAAAGGTTGTTGGAACCCGTCTAGAGATTGCTCAAAGATGCGCACATAAAAAACAAACAACAGTGTTTGCACATCTGAATATTTCATTAGCTTGCATCAATTCTCTGCCTTCCTGACAGATGTCAAATGTTCTCTCCTCTGTTCTTTATGATTTGAGTACTGATGGTCCTAACCTGCACTATTTTACAAAATATCCTGCATGTTTTTTGTCATTCGCAAAACAGTATATACATGATGAAAGAGCGACTATGCTTTAAAAGAGCATATAATAGGTGAACACAAACCCAAACCTTTCTATTCTAGGTTGGCTGAAAGAACGAACTCATCGGCTTTGTGTCCAGCTGATGACCATTATATAGATACCTAAAAACGTCGCTCCCACTAAACTCTACTAGCCAATACGCATTGTCAGTATTACTCCAAAAATGTACGTTGTATTCCAATAAATACAATATATGTGGCACTGTACAGGGATGTGGTTTTAAGCTTGTTTTAGCTCTTAGCAGAGAATACAGCGTTTTGTTATTAAGGTGGTTTGCCAAAATTTTAAAAATATCACGAGAGTCTAAAAGAATTTCATAGCTTAAACACATGCCAGCTAACATATCAAATTATATAGAAGGAATTTAAGGTACATTGTTAATATATGTTGATGAATTTAAAGCATTTGAATCTTGTTTTTACTTCATTCCTTCATTGTCTGTTTAATACTTTGTAACGTGGTTATAATGGTTCCATCTTTCTTTATATGCAAGAATAATTCGTTGGCAATATGATTCAAATATATGTATATGATGAAGACGGTAAACCTCCCTGCAAGATAATCGATTCTTTCACAAATATCGTTTTCTTTTCTTCTGTTCGTTTTGACATAGTTTTGACGGAAACTTTTATGAATTTATAGAGAGAGAATTAAATCGGGGTCTACAGGACGGATTAAACCATATCCAGGCCTTACAGACCAGTATCAGTTTAAACGAAGTAAGAGAAATTATTAAAAGTCTAAAGAAATCAAAAGCATCGTACCATGATCAAATTTGCAATGAACATTTGATCTATGGCAGCGACTACCTCATCGAGTGTATGACAATTTTATTTACTCGGATGATTGATCAATCTTACATATCTGTAGATTGCAAAATAGGGTTAGCAATACCACTGTACGAAGGTAACAAAAAATCAAAGAACTCCCTCGAATGTTAAAGGCCTGTTACTTTACTGCCTGTTATCTACAAAACTTTTGAGAAAATTATTCATGAACGTTTGGTAACCTGGCTCAAAAATACTAATTCTAGTATACCCAGTTCACAATAACATGGTTACCAAAAAGGTTTAGGTTGCACAACAGTGAGTTTTGTGCTGATGCAATCAGTCCAATATAATGTTAACACGGATTCATGAGTTTTTGCTGCTTTTCTTGATATAAAAAGGCATTTGATACCCTGTGGCACAAACGACTACTTTTGAAATTATTCATGTTGGGAATTACGGGTAAATCCCTTTTAATATTTTTTAACATGTATACAAATTTACAGAGTAAAGTTCTTGTCAATGGGCAATTTTCAGATTGGTTCTCAATTGACCAAGGAGTGAGACAAGGGGGTGTTTCGTCAATCTTGATGTACACAATATTTATAAATGACTTGCTGCTACAGTTAGAAAATAGTGGATTTGGAGCAAAGATTGGATCCTTAGCTGTGGGAAATCCAACCCTAGCTGATGATATTTCACTTTTTGCTATATATCCTAGCAATCTACAAAAGCTGTTAGATATAGCATACGACTACAGTAATAAGTGGCGATTCGAGCTTAGTGTCACAAAGTCATACATTATCATTTTCGGTCCCCAATACAAGAATTAGGCCAATATGAAATGGTATCTTGGCCCGTCATGTTTGCCGGTTACTGATTCGGCAACACACCTGGGTCACCGGATTAATTCAAAGCTGACGTCGCTTGACGCAATGCTCGATGCATGCAAGAAAGGAAAACAAAAATCTTTTCACGGCCTGTTTGGTATTGGCATTAAACCGAATGGTTTAAATCGTTTGATTGCTGCAAATGTAATCAAAAATGTAATTTTTCCTTTAATGTTTTATGGATGTGAATTATGGTGTAACATTTCAAAAAGTGACCTTACTTCATTGGATAAAACTATGAGGTATTTTGCCAAACATTCACAAGATTTACCATCACATACAAGATCAGACATCGCCCTGAGAATGCTAGGATGGACATCAGCGCAGTCCGAAATTGATATAAGAAAATTGATGTTTTTACACAGATTGTGTTTGATCCTAATAATGTACATACTAAACGTATGTTTAACGTTGCGTTATTTCACTTCATTTTGCGCGGACACTTGGCCGGGTATCTAACTGATTATTTGCATCATTCTGAAATTCCAGATAAACAAAATTGGAAAAAAAGTGTAAGGTCAAAAATTGTTGGTCTTGAAAATAGCCTCTGGAGAGTTGGTATGTATCATCAAGCAGATTTTGATAGATTCTCTTCGATACACGAATACTTACGACCTGCCTCAGTGTGGCAGTCGGCTAAAGCCATACAACTCACTAAGGTATTTACACATGTCGCTAAACTATGGGCTGCTGTTCCTCAAACACAACTCGATATGTGTATTAGATGTGGAAATGTTTATACAGACTTGATACTTCATTGTTGTGTTACTTGTCCTTATATGTCGAATTTCAGAAACTCTTTCTGGGATTTCCTTACTGAAAAATTTCCACTGAGCCTTCACTTTACGTTATTTAATGCAGAAGATGAGCTGCAACTACAATATCTTCTAGGTAAAAGGTTACCATCAGGTGTAATCGACAAAGAAAACTCCAAGTTATTCGTCCTGTATGCAGCATACTTTGTCATGCAGTGTGCAGCTATCTTCTGCAAATAAGGTACTGAGACTTGCAACTTATGCAGTTGACGAACACTTTGTTGACTGATATAGTGTAAGAATTTGTATTCTAATATTAATTTGTATTTGTTTGTATTTTTTTTAAAAAATACTTACTTATTGATTGTATTCAGATGATTTATTCTTATATCTTGTAACCTTCTATGGAAGGAAATAAAGATGATGATGAAGGTGTTTTGCCAAAATTGTAAAAATAACATAGTCTAAAAGAACTTCATAGCTTAAACATACCAACTAACAGTGCAAATTATATAGAAGGAATTTAAGGTACACTGTCAATATATGTTACTGAATTTCAAGCATTTGAATCTTGTTTTTTTTCTTCTTCTTCTCATTCATTCATTGTCTGCTTAATGCTTTGTAACGTGATTATAATGGTTCTATCTTTTTTATACGCAAGGATAATTCGTTGACAATATGATTCAAATATATGCATATGATGAAGACGGCAAACCTCTCTGCAAGATAATCGATTCTTTCAAAAATATAGATTTCTTCTTTTCTGTTCGTTCTTTGTTTTCCTTAATCTGGCTTTATACACACTTGAATGATGATCGTCATCGTACTGAATATATAATCAAACGTATGTGTTCATTTCCTTTACGAAGTAAGTTGAATAATCACTTACGAGATTTAGTTACTAAAGATCGATTTTATTCAATTTGTTCGTCATATATTGTTTAAAATGAGCACAATTGTAATATTATATTTATGACACGGTGATATATGATGATTTTTTATCAACGAGTTTCCCTTCTAACTCATTGATATGACTGAATTGTGCCAACTTAATTATGATGTAAAGAGTGAGATTATATGCTGTGTTATCGGAAACTATCTGATATATGTTTATTAACCTGAATAGAACATACTGATTTGTGACACAATAACAAATTTGTTTAGATTTGTTGGAATTAAATCTTTAGAAAATTTCTTTACAATTAATATGTTTTGATGATGTAAATACAATAGTTTCACAATCTTAAATTGAAACAAAAAATATCATATTTGCATTATACGAGATGCATCGTCAAGTACAATTTGTAACTCAAAACTGCGTCAACTCTGAGTAATCCTTGTCTCTAATGTCAATACACATTGACATCATAAGTGAGCCGGCTGAATCTTATTTCACCATCGCAAGCGGTAACCAGAATAATATTGTAAAAATGTCGCATATATAGGAAATCAATTAGCGATCTACACATAGGAAGTACGCTCCTTCGTCATAATAAACCTGACTTGGAAAATCTCTACGCATTGAATGACGTCATTATGGAGACCTCAAACTATTCACAGTGAAATATTAAAAAGAATAATGCAATGAAGATACGTAAATACAATATTAAACAATTTAAAAATACGTTATCAAAAATTTACTTAGTTAAAGGATAACGGTCTGGAACCGCCTTTGTTAATAAAGAGGTTTGAAAACCTAAATGAAGATGTCTTACTTTTTCTGTTAACCCACACGAACAACAGTTATTTAGTGAAAAATAGTTATTAAATTGTAACCCTTCTATCACCTTGGATTTAATATGTACAGTTTGGAGACCTTGATAGAAATATAGACATAATGGACCCTTCTATCACCTTGATAGTAATATACACAGCATAGACTATTCTATTACCGAGAAAGTAATATACACTATATGGACTCTTCTATTATCGTAAAAGTAATATACACTATATGGACTCTTCTATTACCGTAAAAGTAATATACATTTTGTGAACTCTTCTATTACCGAGAAAGTAATATACACTATTTGTACTCTTATATTACCGTGAATATAATATAAATTATATGGACTCTTCCATTGCCTTGATAGTAAAGTACGTTTCATGGACCCTTCTGTCATCTTGATAGTAATATACATTTTAAAATGTAAAGAACTGAAATGGTCATAATTTACTTCCAGTGATGTAGACAGTGGGAGTTCTAGACAATTTTTCTTCTGTGACTGTCCATGGGGTTCATCCAAAAAAAAATTCACCGTTTGTACTGGTGGTCTAACGGACATTGTCATCTATGTAAGATCAGAATGTTTTTGTGTTGCTGCTCTCCGTAAGACAATCACATCAATCTAACAGAGGCAATAGACATGGAAAAGCCGCAATGTGCCTCTCTGCGGCTGCAACGTGAAGCAAAAAATTAATTCTATTTTGGTTTAGACAGGTCTGGTATATAGCTTGTTTAGGTCTCACTGGATAGTTTCGTATTTTGACACCCTCGTAATTTTTACGGTAGAAGGCAAGAACCTAATTATCACAAGTCTAACATTTTTAAATTCACACATAAGCTAAATATGTAATGTGGTTTAGATTTACTTTTGGTTTAGATTTACTTTTGGTTTAGATTTACTTTGAGTTACGCTTGGAAATGGGTTGGCTTGTTGGTGACTGCCTGTCACAGTTAGACGAGCATTGAAGATCAAAGGCGTAAATTGGACTGCAAATGAGCAGCCGACTTGGCTTACGTATTTACGTGTGTCTACTACTAAGGTAAATATCTAAAAATCTAGATGGTTGAGGGGTTGTTGTTGTTGAGTTTAATTATAGTAGCGTTCGCACAATTGTGCATGTGCCACTTTTTTCTGACTGCACCGCAGCCTGCTAGTTTTTCCTGGGGAAGAGGATGGTGCCACCTCCCCCAGGCTTTTATGGATTCAAGGAACCCTGATAGTTTGGCCTCAATCTGTGGGTCCATAAAGGTCCCTACAGTTGAATGGTTGGCTGTCATTAGTGGGAAGGAGAGCTCGGGAACGGTCCTGCTTGCTTTACATCGCTGGTTTCTTGTTGCATTTGCCTGGTGTTTTTTTTTTTAAATATTTTTTTTTCGAGATTTTTTTTTTTCTTCTTCAAAATGTTCTAAAAGGAGGGGGATGTTCTATGCTGTTTATAGAGGTTCTTAGTAGATATCATGTATGAAGAGAGATTTTCAAGGTTATTATAGGATTACTAGTCGAGGTGTTTAGGGTGTGTTTCCTACGTTATGTTATTTATAAGTTTTTAGATATTACCTCTTTAAGTTATTTATTAATTGATGTTTTTAGAGATTGAATGTTATTTATACTTATTTAGCAAGAGACCGGAGTCCTAGCCGATTGCACTGTTCGTTAAGGACATCTAGAACAGGAATCCTAGCTGATTACTCGGTTCGTTAAGGACATCTAGGACATCCGATTTTGCGGTTTCCTTAGTTTTTTATAGGTGCTTCGTAAGTGAATTATTTATTAATACTTTTATAAAATTGAATGATATGTTATGGTTTTTGATGTGGTGGCTTCTAAGTTTATTTAGCTAGTTAATGGGTCTTTTGGTTTTGTGGGGTTAGTAATTATATTTTGTTCCTAAGTCCTGCTGAGTCTATGAATTGATTTATATTTGTATATGCTGATTGTTTATTTTTATTAGAGTCCATAAGTAACTCTGGGTATGTGTGTGGTGATCCAATCTCTTTTTGGTTTTTGATAAATATTTTCCGAGCGGGTTGATATTTTGGGCATATATTGAATACGTGGTGTAGATCTTCGGTGGTGTGGCAGTTAAAGCAATTAATGGTTGCTGTTTGGGTCCTATAAACCTTCCAAAACTGTTTGCTAGTTCAGTTTTTCCAGTTATTGTCCTGTTTATGGTTTTCTGTTCTAAATAGGTACCCTTAGGTAGCTGTATGTTCCTATCTACGTTTTTTGGGGTTTCATGGTGCTTTTTACCTTTTGTGGAGGAGTTCCAAAAATCTTGCCATGTTTGGTCTATATATGTTTGTGCGAAGCTTATTGCTTCTGTAGAGCTATAGTTAAGCTTGATAGAGTTTTGATCTCCTAGTTTGGTTTTTGCAACTTTGTCTGCTATTTTGTTGTAGGAGATTCCAATTTGCGACGGTATCCACATGAGCTCGACTAATTGATGTGCTGTGGTGATATCGTCGATCAATTGGCATGCTCTGTCGAGGAATTGTTCCCTAGAGTGTGTATTGCGATTTTGGATCGATTTGATAATGCTTAGGGAATCGCTTATAATGACTGCTTTAGGGATTTGGTTGTCTTTGATCCATTGTAGTGATTCAAGTATAGCCCAGAATTCAGTGGTGTAAATGGAGCAATAGTCAGGTAATCTGGATCCCGTTTGTATATTGAATTCAGGGATGACTATTGCTGCTGCTGTTCTTGGTGGGTTGTTTGTTTTTGATCCATCGGTATATATTTTAACATAGTCCGGGTATTTTTGGTTGATTTCGTTTACCAGTACAGGTTTTAGTAAGTTTTCTTGTCCTTCTTTATTGCCTAATTTGGTAGCTTCAATGTTAATCCTTGGTGGTTTTTGTAACCATGGTGAATTGTTCTGGTCTGTATTGTTTGTTACCTGTTTTTTTAGTAGAGGTATCTTTTCTCTTAGTTCAAGGATTACTTTGCCACTTGGTGTGATTGGTATGATTTTGGGTTTGAAGACAACTTTACACTTATTTATAGCTATTTTGGTGGGATGGTTGTCTGGGTGGGTATCTAATCGAATGGAGTATCGGAGGAGCAGTTCTTGCCTACGTAATTTTAAGGGTAGTTCTCCTGTTAGTGTTTGTAGTTTTTCTAATGATGTTCAGGGCAGTGTTCCTGTGCATAATAATAAGGCTTTTCTCTGGATAGTGTCATGTTTTTGTAGTACAGGCTGCTTAGCTGAGTTATATGCTTGGCAACCGTAATCCAGTTTTGATCTAATTAGGCTTTTATATATCGTGAGGAGGGTTTCCTGGTTGGATCCCCAGTCAGTCCCTGTGATGTTCCTGAATAAATTGAGATCTTTGTTACAATTCTGGGTGAGCTGTTCAATGTGCTGTTTCCATGTGAGGTGTTTGTCAAAGAGAATTCCTAGGAATTTTACTACTGTTACGTATTTGATTAATTGATTTTGTATATAGAAGTTTGGATAGACTAGGTTGTTATTTCGTTTGGGGGTGAATATGATTGCCACAGTTTTTTCATGAGATATTTTGAACCCCATTTGTCCGCCCATCTCCCTATGTTGTCTAGGCTCTGCTGGATTTCTTTAACTACTGTGTTATTGGCAGGATTTCCATTCCTCCATATGCCACTATCATCTGCAAATTGTGACAAGTTTATTTTTGTGGAGGCTACATTGAGGTCAAGGTCGTTTACCATTAGGTTAAATAGTAACGGACTTATTACACTGCCTTGCGGTGTTCCATTTTCAAGTGAAAATTCTTCCGAATGGGTGTTGCCTATTCTTGTAATTTTCCGGCCTGTGAGGAAATCGCCAATCCAGTTGAACAAGCGTCCAGTTATTCCAAATTGGTTTAATTTGGCCATTAGTCCATTGGTCCATACTAGGTCGAACGCTTTTTCTAGGTCTAAAAAAGCCGTTATGAGGTTGCGATCGGTTTTCCTATGTGCGTTAAAAGCGAGTTTGATGTCTGTTTCCAATCTGAGAAGCTGGTCAGGGGTGGACCATTTGTTCCGAAAGCAACATTGACTTACGGAGAGTAGGTTATTGGATTCTAGGTGGTGTTTTAACCTATTTGCGATTATTGTCTCCATTATTTTGCAAATATTGTTTGTAAGGGAGATGGGTCGGTACGAATTTATGTTTTTGAGATCTTTACCTAGCTTGGGGATTGGTATTACTATGGCCTGTTCCATTTGGTGGGTATTTGGCCTTTATCCCATATCCTATTAAAGAGTTTGATTATGGCTATTGTTATATTGATAGGTAGTTTTTTGTAGATAATGTAACCTAACTGATCCTTACCAGGGGATGTTTCGTTTTTGGATCGTAGGGCTATCTTCCATTCATGTACTGTGATGTCGCTATTTAGGTGAGATTCTTTTGTTCCTTGGTCTTGAAACATTTGAGGTTGGGTTCCCTCCATTAGTTTTTTGTGTTCTTGAAAGTTTTTGGTGTGATTATTATTGCTACTCATGTTCGAAAAATTCTTCGCTTGGAGGTCTGCCTTATCTTTATTTGTTATGGCATTTTTAATTTTTGGGGCTGAGGTAGTTGCTTTCCCTTTTATGGCTTTTACCTTGTCCCACAATTGTTTTGAGTTTGATTTTAGACCCAGTTTAGAGCAAAAGGTTTGCCATAGATTAATTTTAGCAGTTTTTATAGTTTGTTTTAGTGCTTTTTCTTTATCTTTATATTGATGGGAAGTAGATAGAATTTTTGGTGCATTTATATTTATTTAAGGCCCTTTTTCTTGTCTTTATGTGCTATAGTGCACTGTGTAGTCCACCATGGTACAGGGTTTTTATTTTGGATATTAGTTGTCTTTGGTATGCATTGGTTAGCTGCTTCTATAATTGTGTCTGTTATGTTATCATAATACATGTCAATACTTGGGCTTTCTAAGTTATCTGGATTTACTCTAGCTAGTAATAATTGGAATTGGTCCCAGTCTGCTTGTTGGTACCTCCATTTAGGTGGGGTTTCGTTAGGGATGTGTTGAGTTTTTGTTTGAATATTGATTGTGATGGGAAAATGGTCACTTCCTAATGTATCTTCCTGATCCACCCACCAATTTGTGATTTGAGCCAATTTTGGGGTAGTGATGGTTAGGTCTATGGCTGAGAGAGTGCCATCCTCAGGGTTTAATCTAGTGTTCGACCCGTCATTTAAGATGACCAGATTGTTCTCAGTTATCCATTTTTCAACCATTTTTCCTTTTTGATCTTTTTTTTACCTCCCCATAATTCATTGTGTGCGTTGAAGTCGCCACAGATCATTAGATTGTTGTTGTTGTTATTAGTGATTGCCTTTAGTGAGATTAGGTTGGTAGGGCAGAAGGTACCCCCTGGGTCGTATGCATTTATTATTTGAATGTTTGTGGTTCCTATATTTATCATTACTGACATTATTTCGATGCTATTATTAATGTTTATGTTAGGGGGTACTTCTATTACTTCATAGTAGATTAGTGTCTCTATTAAAAAAAATTGCTAGCTCACCCCCTTTCTACCCCATGGGTCTGTTTTTAAAGATTCCCTGGGTATAGCCTTGTAGTTTGGGCAGGCGTTTGTGTTCTTGTGTTATGGGGGTTTCCTGTAGGCAGATTACGTCTGGTTTTATGGCCGTATTATTCAGTTTGTTCTGCAGTTTTGATAGGTTTTTAAAGATTCCTCTGCAGTTCCATTGCCAGATGGTGATTTTATTATTTTTTGTACTATTCATTTTTGACGTTGTCTTTATCTGTTAGTCTTGTGGTCCAATCAGCTAGTATGGTGAAAATGGTTCTGAGGGTTCTGATTATGCTACTGAGATCTTGCATTATGGTTCGTGTTGTTAGGTTCATTACTTAATGTATTAATTCTGTGTTGGGGTGTGTGTTTGATTTGGGGATGTTTGGGGTGACACTTTTGTTTGTATCTGGAGTGTTATCAGGGTGGTCATGGTTAGTTGCAATGTGGGTTGTAGTTTTTGGTTCTTTTGTTTCCTGATTCGAGGGTATGTTTTGTGGTGCAATGTTTTCCCTTCTGATTCTGCGTGGAGGGTTTTGGTGCTCATTGATTGTTTCAGAGGTAGATTTTGGTGTGTTGGGGTTGTTTTTACAAATAATGTTTTTGGCAGAATGGTAGGTGAGGTGTTTTTCGTTCATTAAGTCCACTATTTGTTTCTCTTTTATTGCAAATCTGCATTCTGCCGATCTAGGATAATGGTTTTCTTTATAGTTAGCACATTTTTGTTTAAATGTGTGGCGTTCTCCTTTGTGTTGACCTCCGCAGTACTTACATCTTGGTTTGAATCTACATCTGAGGGAATAGTGTCCCCAGTGCAGGCATTTGGTGCAAAATCTTGGCCTATTTATGTAGTTTTCCAGCTTATGGTACACTCCTGACTGTCCTAGTTTTATTATTGAGGGTATTGGCTCGGTAGCCTCTATAACTGCTTTGTTTGTTCCTTGTCCCTTGTGATTTTTAAGACGATATACTTTGGTGGTCTGTGTTCCATTTGCTGTGAGTTTATGAAGTAGGAGTTCATTGCTTATGTCCTTGTTGTATCCGTTTAGTGCTATTACTTTTTTAAAGATAGTGGTTTTAGTGGGTTCAGCCAGATTAGTTGTGGTTTCACTGTGTTTGGAGTTCGAAGTGACTCATGGTTTCCTCTGAGTGCTATGGTGTCTCTCTACTTTGATCTTTATTGGGCCTATAGTTTCAATTTGGATGAATTTTTCCACCTGTTGAATTGTGCTGCATTGGACAATGAGGTAGTTTCGCCTTGGTCTTATCAGTTTGAATTGTCCAGTGTGAATTTTGGCCAGTGCTGTCATAATACTATTGGTACTTAGACTAGTAAATTCTGTTGCACCTGCTGCTTATGTATATGGTGTGTTCGATGGAATGATAACTGTACATTTTGTTTTGGGGGTTATGTTGTTGTTTTATTTCCTGTTTTGAGTTAACCTTACTTGTGGGTTGTTTGGATTGTTTTGGGGGTTTAGCGGGCCCTTGCCATTACCTAGGTATGTGTTTTGGGTTGTTTGGGGTCTTTGGGTTGCCATATTAGTGATGCTGCTGGGTCGTTTTGTAGTGTCTAATTCATTGGATTTTTTCCCATAGGTTGGTGGTTCCCTTGCTGTTATTATCCCAGATGGTCCAGGAGTTTTGCTTGAGTGTCTAGTTTCTTTCCTAATGTTTTGATTTATTGTTGTTTGCTTGATTTCCTGTTGTTGATTTGTTTGCATGCTTCTAGAATTGTTATTTTATTTTTTGGTGAATTTTGGGGTGCTGGTTATGGTTAAGTGGTCTAATTGTGGAGAGTTTAAGGTAAGTAGGTTACTGTCAAATTCATTTGTTAGGTTTGGAATAGTGGTGTCTATATCTTCATTTGTGTTTGGTTTTTCCGCTTCCTTGAAGAGGATTGGCGATAGTATTGGCATTGTATTCATATTGTTCCCTGGAGTGTAGTTTTGTATTTCTAGTACTTTCTGTTGGTGGGGTGGGGGTGTGTTAATCATGTCTGCTGGTTTGTGGTTTGTTTGGTCTGTGTTTGAGACCAGAATTTCGGGTCCCAGTGTGATGTTGGTTGAATTCGAGTTTGCTGTGGTTGGTACTACTTGCGTTAATCTTGCTTGTTTTACATGCTTTATTGGTGCTGTTTGGAGTTGTGATACATCCAATATTTTTACTGATTTATTGATAGGGTTGTTTGATTGTTTGTGTGTTTGCGTGTTTGGATTGAATAAAACTATTTGTTTGGACCTAGTTTGCATTCTTCTACTTAAATTGCGTATAGTATTGAATGATGACTTATCTTTTGTTTTTGTCATAAGCCAGGCTGCTCCTCCGCTAGAAGTCTCTCCTTTGTTTTCTGTTACGTGTTCCCATCGTTCCTTTGTTTGATAGTTCCTTTGTTCTGTTCAATTCCTTTGTTCACGGCTTGGCGGTTTGCTGATCGTTTCCTCTTCTTGGTATTATTTCTTTGCTCTTGTTTTCCTGTTCCTTTATTCTATTTTAATTGGTGACGGTGGTGGCCGCAACTCAGTAGAACTTTTAAAATTATACACCAAGCCGGTTTTACACAGTAAAAAAATCAAGCAAATTGAGAGAAAGTTTTCAAACTTAACGTTACGGTTGAGGGGTGATGAAAAGTATGCTAATGTGTTACAGTACTAGTGAACTTAATTTATGCATAAGGCACATACTGATTCTTTTAGCTGCCTTATCACAGGAAACTATTCAAAATAGCTATTTCTTGTCAGGGTTGGTGGCAGTGTTGGTTCAGTATATAAACCACCAGTTGCATAGGAATTAACCTGATTGCTGCAGTCAAAATCTCATATGTATGCTTTCTACAAAAATCATTAGTAGTTTGTTTTTATTTGCATCTTCAGTGTAAAAATGTTTTCATTTTTTTGCAATAGGTCATTGTTGGATGAAAGTTCACCAGAAAAACTGTCCAGTGAGACCTCAAGACCTGTAGTATGGGTCTTATTCTGGCCCATAAGACCAGAGCACGGCCCATATCCATCGCCGCTCCTATACTTAAAACGCTCTTGCTCCTGCGCGCGCAAGCGCTTCAACGACTACAAGCATACTATACGCAAGAGTGCAGCGAAACTTCAAACGCAAAGCCTGTTTTGTGTAATGGGAGAGTATACTCTGGGTCATTTTGTTTTATTCAGACACAATGAACTAGTTTGTACAATTATGTAACGTGGTAATGGCATATAGTACACCACAGTACAAAAAATAATGTTGCGAAAAATACGTGCATCTCTCTGCTGAAAGGAAGAACAGATCCATACGGCTGCCCGTGTGCCGCACGCTCTCACTGGTGTAAGTGCGATACAGAGGAAAGGCTCAGTAATGAACTTTGTGACAATGTGGATACGTGACAGAATCAATTTCGACTATTGTTGCTTTGCTCAAGAAAGAGAGAGTGCACAAAATGGTCTCCAGCAGATCAAATGATCTCCCAAATTCAATCTGGGCCACAGTACTTGCTCAGTGCAAGCGCACAAATTTGAGTGTGATGGATAGTTATGGTTGGGGTGGGGTGCTCCCAATATTTTGTTTTAACTATTATAGAACTCCCACCCAGGCTCAATTTTGGTTGGACATTAAATTAGTGAAATATGAATGCAAAGCTCCGAGCCCCCAGTCAGCAATGTCGACGGTTAAATGGTTAAATATACAAAAAGGTTGAAATTCAATGAATAACAATTGCAATGAAAATTTAGTAACAATTCAATAATCGAATGCTTCAAATTTCCAATTACACTCCTTCCGCTCGACCCTTTCATAGCCTTTTGCATCACTTGATTATCAGTGTGAGATCGATTTCCAGTTCACCCAATTCATTCTCCTCTTCCTCGCCGACTTTCTCCAAATTCCTTCTCCTCCTCGATTTCTTTGTACTCCTCATACTCCATCATGAATATGTATGAACGCATGATAACAGCTTTGAAAACAATTTACGATTTATTTATTGCATGTTATATGAAGAAAGTCAAAACGATCAAAGTATTTTACAACTATCCGTTGAGGTTGAAAATTCTATAAAGACAAGTGTACATTATGCTGATAATTAATAATATCGGTGTGGTAATTTGGATGAATTAAAAAATGAGACAAATGAGAGTTTTAACAAAGATTTACAACGTGTACAGATACTTTCCAAATTTAGGTAGATATGAAGACTCTAGCGTTAAATGGTAGTAATGACATAATTAAAACCGAAACAAAACAAAAACACGAAGGCTATGAAAATAATAGTGAATACTGAAATGGGTATAAATAGGTTTTTTATAGAAATTATAATTGATGCATTATTAAAGGATATCAATGAAAATAAAAAAGAATTTTGAAATTAAACTTAAGCCTGGACTTGTTTTATGAGTGTCGTGATAATAACGTGTAACTGGAGGTCTTTGATTAAGGTATGAGTTGAACACAAATGATTAAAGTTTATTTAAGGACAACAACGCCTACTTCAATCTGACAATATTATAAATCTAAACAATTTGCAAGTATCAGCCATTTCTTAGATCATTGTCGTAAGTAAAATATTCTTTTAGTGAGCAATTCCATGCAGGGGCCGGAAGCTGTTAATTGCTGATTCATTTATAAAGTGGCCTTCATTAAATTTCTATGTGGCTGATCCTGCCGAGGTGACAATCTCAAGGAGGCATTTAAATACCAAAATCATCATGCAGATGACATCGGGTGTACTTGTATATTGCTCCTGTGATTTCTCTTTGTCTGGCTGTACGAGATGCTATGTCTAGGGTGGCAGTCATCGGGGAAGGATACGGTTGGCTTACGTTTGGAATTTGTTCGATTTGTGTTGTTTCTTCCTCTTTTTCCTCTGTAATTAGGTTGGACCATCTGTTGCCATGGTTGCTATGTTTTGAGACTTTAATTTCCGTTGATGTAATAAAGACCTGAAAATTTGATGAAAAGTTTCTGGTTAGGTCAAATAATCTAGTTTTCGAAAAAAAATGTTTTCTTTCGATAACGGTTTCTTCCTCCAAAACTTTTGAGAGTTGTGCGGGAAGATGGGCTTTGAGTCGTTGTATGAGGCTCCATTCTTCGGATTTTTTTATAAAGATCACACTAAACTTACGTATTTGGGCTTGGACCGAAATTACGAAATCCAAATATTAAATTTATCCTGTCAGGAAAACTGATGGGAGGGTCACCAATGTGTGGTTATTACCTTTGAAATATGTTTCCTTTTAACATGTACGCTTTTTTTTCATGACAGGTATCATATCGTTTTAGGTGTATTTTCAGAATTCGGGGTTCGTTGTCTTACCTCTACAGTTATATATATATATATATATATATATATATATATATATATATATATATATATATATATATATATATCACTGTCTACAACAATTCAAACTCTCTCAAGAGCTACCGCAAAGCCGGATAAAATCAGAAATGTGGTAAGTCTAACCTGCGTTTGAGAAAATTATTAATTATTAATCACCTCACAGTCACTACACAGTTAGAACTATTTACCCTCCCATTTTTGACTGTATCGTACCATTGACTACCATATAAATTTTTTTCCAAATTAGAACTCACGAAAATTAAAAGTGATCCGTATAAAAGATATTAATTACTAATTGTTCTTTTCGTATCGCAGCCATCAATTAAATAAAGTAATAATAGCAATTGTTTTTGTTTCAGTTTTCTCACTCCACTGCCCTCAGTAATATATTCGTATAACAAAAAAAAAACTATGCTGCTCCTTTCGCTCATGGTGAATTATTTTCAAAGTTTAACAATAAAAATACATTTTTATTCTTGATGTTTATTCTTCTTTTCTAAAGGAAACACATATAGCTAGATTCTACTAATTCAGATTTTTATAATATACCTCATGACTTTTATATATAGATAAGAATCAATAACAGTACCGTCCTAAAACTGTTTGGATCGTATCTACTGTCTATATGGGACTATTTATTTCATTGTTAGTCCAATTAGTATCTAGCGACAGAAGACCAGTTACGGCAATACGGATAATATGATGAAAGTGTTTCTGTATGCGTTATGATCAGTGTTTGAAATCGTTGATGCAATTAAAACTTTATTTCACTGACAGGTGCTCGAAACTTGTAAACAGACGAGCCAGATTTTCTTTCTGAAGGTTGTTAAAGTTTGATCTCAGAATTAAGTACGAAACTACTTTATTTACAATGATTGGGTAAAAATCCCAAGAGTTCTCGCTCGTCAAAATGATAATCTCTTTTCCGTCAGCAATCTATGTAGATTTATGGCGTTAATCATCGCTTTAGTCTGGGGGGAATCGTAAAACTATATGACCTGGATAAAGGACAGCAAAACCACTATTACAATATGTTTATACTGTGTCAGAACTGACACATCTAACACGATGTCTGAAGATACCTACTCTTTAATTTAGAAAAACAGTTTTACCCATTTTTTCGTACCATAGGATGGGATAGAATGAAATCAATTGTAATGACATATCCCAGAATTGCACACCTTCACTCTTAACTAAGAATAATCTCGCTGTTATTGTTACAGAAAATGAGAATCGTTTATTATGTTTTCGTTACTATGCATGCCTACATGTATGTATGTATGTATGTATGTATGTATGTATGTATATATGTGTATGTGTGTGTATGTATGTATGTATGTATGCATGTATGTGTGTGTGTGTTTGTGTGTGTATGTATATGTGTGTGTGAGTGTGTGTGTGTGTGTGTGTGTATGAGGGGGGTATGTATTTACTGATGGAGGGAAAGGTATAACGGAAGGATGGGATAAAATGATACATGGACGTATGGATGCCTTGACGCATATCTTATTACAGTTCTCAATTTTTTAAAATCAAATCGTCGTACACTAATCCATCCATGAAACTAGAGGAAACGGTATCCAGTAAGCACGTTTCGTTTCTGTAGTTATGGCTTTCTCTAAGGAATTGATTGGCGTACTCAGCGAACCTGGACCATTGAATCAATTAGTTTTCTATTAAATCATTATGGTATTTGCTCATCATATCGACTAATTCTAATGGCGATGTATAATAACGCTGTCACAATATTTAAACTATGTATGGGATAAGATGAGATATGAATTGGAGCTGATACAGCAAGAGTAACAGTCAAGGCAGGTAATACTGAAAAATACATTAAATAGTGTACATTGAAGTCATTTCTACAGATTTTGGATTTGTATCATAGCTATTTTATTAGTGTACTTGAGTCTTTTGATCTTTATAGTTTTAAATACATCCCGTGCATTTTCATGCTGGTTTATTTGGATGTAAAAGCGTCACACAGGCCAATAGTTATGATTGGCTTTTATCAATGTGAATTGTTGTGAACGCTAGGGAAGTGAAGGAAGGATGTGAGGCCTAATCCAATTTTTGACAGGAAGTGAAAGCATTAACGTTTTTAACAAGGTAACATATTGGTTAATATGTATTCATATTTTAATAGTACAGAACAAGATATTTTCTTAGCTTTTTCTCTTTTCAGATCAGAGAATCAGTGTTCCCCCCACACCCACACATATCTTCAGAAAGAGCAATTTCACAACGTGTAGTTAGACTTTCACTGACGAAGCCATTCTCTGAATGGATATGAAAGTCCCCGTATTAAACATGGATTCTACAAAGAAAAAGGACAAGAAGAAAGATGCTTTCGAGGAAATGGTCAAAGCCTTGGATTACAAGAGATACGATGGCTCACCAAACGAGAATTGGTCGATATTACGTGAAAGATACGACCAGTTCTGTGAAGAAACGAGTTTAACCGTTCTTTCCAGAATTCATAATTCAAAGAACATTTTCAAGACAGTCGCCTGGGTTTTGCTAACCTTGGCAATGCTATCATGGATGACTGTGGAATGCTACTGGCTTTTCTTGAAATACTTTCAATACCCAGTGGAAGTGAAGACAGCACTCAGAGCAGTTCCCAGACATGAATTCCCAAGTGTGACCGTATGTAACCTCAACCCTCTAAAGGATTCTAGAAAGCGCGATGAACCCTTTAACAGTTTAGGTAGTACCTTTATCATAAAAGACGACGATATGTTGTATAACGAATACGTAGGAGGGCTGGAAGAAAGATTAAGAGGTAAATCTCTCTCTCTCTCTGTCTCTCTCTCTCTCTCTCTCTCTGCGTTTTGTATATGTTTCGATTAATCTCCTAGAAAGAATTAAATCTTTTCTTTTTGCCTTTAAAACCGCCTTGAATTTTGTAGGACCCTTGCAAGACTGACGAATGTCTGTAGTGATATAGAAACAAGAATACCATACCAGCAACTCGAAACAGAAAAATATATGTGTAATGCTGTTGCATTTGTTTTGAATACAATCGCCTCCCAAAAAATTGAAAGTAGCTAAAGCACAATGACACGTTTTAAGAATCCTTTGTAATTATGAATGACTTTTAAAAATGAAATGCAGTTTGTGAGAAAGTATGGCAAAAAAAGTTAACAATTTATCTGGTTAAAATGATAATTTTCCGACTTAATGTGGTCAAGGCAAAATTTAACGGACATTTCTTTTAAACCAGGCTGTATATTGAATTGCAAACTTTATATTAAATAAGCATAACTTTCGGGATTATTATGCATACTTTTTCTTTAATGTTTGAAATATGCAACATGAGATTGAGGTTTTCTACTTCAGCTGAAATAATTGAACAAATAAGGAATTTTGTCCCATTTTCGAATATTTGTTTTAATTTTAATTTTTTTTTTATTTTTTTGGGTGGTGGGGAGGATTGCAACTTTTGAAAATAATTCTTCCTGCATGGCGCAATTGAATACCTTTGCAAGTTTTATGCCGAAGAATCTTAAAATAAATCATTTTGATTTTTAAGTATAATTTACGGAGATGACTGACTGTGTTGTGGATGAAAATGGGACTTGAAGTCAATCAAAAATACAGACCTTATAATGCTTTATGAACATGTATAAAATTTTCTACATATTAACGTGGGATTAACAGATTACATGGGATGTGGCACGTGGAACTCCTTCTACAAGTTGCGGCAACCTATATTAACATCAGTAACACAAGTTTACATTTTTAAAATGTAAATCTACCTCGATGTTGCTATATTTGCCCACTTCACAAAGGACGATCATAAACAAATTGACAAATTCTTTATTCAACTCCTGTTACAAAACACAACATATTTGGAAAATATTAGTATCTTATTTTTCTCACGTAAATGCAATACAATTCACATTGACAGCATTATTACATTATTACATTATTACTTTATTACAGTCATGACTTCAATGAAATAAGATCATGTTGAAACTTAATTATAGAGACAATGGTATATTTTGGAAGACATGTTTTAAATTACTGTATATGGAACACAAATTAATCTCAAGTCAAGCAAACTGGTTAGTTACTTTAGAATGATGAAAGCTAGGGTACTTTCCTTTTCCGTAAAAATAGAATAATAAACACATGGAGTAATGATGATTTGATATTAACGAAATTTCGATAAAATAATGCCAACCATTTTAGTTAAACACCAAGTTCTCTGAACACGTTAATTTGTTAAACTTTTGCACTTTTGGTCTCGTATGGAAGTGCTTGGGTGTTTGTTGTATTCTTTGTTCTCTGAAATAGCAACATTCATAGACATAATGAAATTCATCACCAACACAGTTATGCAAGCACTGTGTACACACTTTGACATACCTCTGCATATTTTCCCATCTACTCTTCTTTTTTCCCAACGCTAAAAATAACATGACTGTCAAAATTAAAATATGATTCACGACTGCACTAATAAATACTGTATGATGAATCTACATAAAATCAAATGTTTCTAAATCGCAGAGTCAACATAACACAGTTCACAATGAAATCAACGATTGATATGTTTATAATTTATTTTCTTTCCCTCATTCCAAGATTGCGTAGTTTCTAGAATTAAAATTATTGATCGTAGTTGTATATTATAATTTTTAAAAAAGTTAAGGTACCATATATGGTGACCAAAGAGTTCTCTAAGTTTTAAATAAATCTGAGGTTTTTAAGGAGCTTAACATTTGTGCCAAAACAATTTTGTGTCCAAAGACCAACTGACTTATTTCATTGTAATAAAATGACATATTTAGCTATTGAAAGACATGAGTAAATTTACTTGACTGATTATGTACTTATTTGTACAGGTTCATAATGAATACTCGAAACTGAAGTACAAGATAAAGGCTGCATCACATGTTGAAAGCAAAAGCATTATAAAAAACAATTATTTATAATTTATTCTTGTCAAATATATTTGGAATTTTTAACTAATGTTATCTGAGTAACAAAGCAGTTTACATTTTCGAATTGTAATTTTTTTCTTCGGATTGTTTACAAAATGCTTAGAGTGTCCGACTCGATGCTGGAGGTCGGGGGTTCGAACCCCGGCAAAGGCATACCAAAGACTTATAAAAATGATTCCAACACCTGTTTCGCTAGGCGTTCAGCATTACGAGGTTGGTGTTAGGAATGGTCGGCCTGGTGTCAGGATAATGTAACTGGGTGGAACATGATGCTGCATGTCTGTGGTATGATGCCCCAGTACTAGACATCGCTATAAACTGCCACACTGCATACATCGGAACGATATGACTGAAAACTGATTAAAGCTACGTTAAAAATCCAATCACACACACACACACACACACACACACATCGAATCTCTAACAATATCAAACACTTGCGTGTACCTCCATTGCGACTGATGCTTTCTCTGTTTCCATGGACTTCTAGACAAGAGTTGTTGTCAACCGAAGGGTTTATAAACGCGCTAAAACCTCAAATAATTTCCCCTAGCTAACTTCTACTCATTCAGGAGTCTCTAACATGCATGGTGTTTCTTGCTTCACATTCTTATTATGACTTATCCGTACATAACATTACCAAGCCCATAGTGCATGGAGTTATTCAAATGACCAAACAATTTACGAGAAATTATCGTAAGAACTATTAACGTTAAGAATTAGGAGGAGTCCATTTTATTAAACTAAGCCGTGCAACCATTAAGTTTCATGAATAATTTAAATTATGAACTCTGCTCCTAGTACTTGGCTTATTACACGGTTCGAGAAAAACCGTCCCAACAATGACTCCCCAGAATCAAACAAATAATCATTAATATTTATCAAAGATAGAAAGTGAGGAGACGCAAAAACGATAATATATATACCCTAGGTTTGTTACATTACCCACACCTCCAAAAATTACTGTCCCCAAACTGATCATAAACATACTTGTGTCCATGACTCATACTCGATCACTCAGTAGAAATCAACGACCACCGGAAGTCGTGATTCCTAACAGGATAATCACCCAAGCAATCAAGATGTCAGACATCTGACCTACTATTTCTGTTAGACAATGAAAAGAGGTGCAATCACTAATTGCTTTTAAAATATTAGAAATAGGAACCGCATGAAGCTCAACGAATGATGACTGGAAATAATAATATATAACTCAAAGAATGATGACTGGAAATAATAGCATTGCTTTTGGTTTGGATATAACGCAATTTGTCAGCATATGATAGGCTACACATGCAGGCTAGCATAACTGGTGGGGGGAGAACCCAGGAAAACCCCTGTAAGAACCAGCCTACACACGAAAATATATGGACAAGCTTTCTCATATATCCATACTGGCCGAGCCTAAGACTTGAACTACGTGGAATGAGTTGAGATCGGTAAAGGCAAGCACTTTAGACAACACTGCCACGCGGGTCATCAATCAATCAATGATATTTAGAACTATCTGTTTCACAGAACAAGCAAACCAGTTCTAAACATGGCATTGCGACAGGGCATCTGATGCAGCTTTTTCATTTTCGAGCAATAGGAGCAGTCTTTTTGTTCCGTTACCAAATGAACACTGATCTTCACTCGCTGATTACTCCAATTACCCATCATGACAACCCCACTACACAATCACCGATGCTATGCTGGTACCCATCAACTTCAAAGTTAACTAACAAACGCTTCTAAAAAAGACCTCTATCAAGCGAAAACACCACAGGTTGATTCTGCTTAAACACGACCAAACCAAAACTCATGTAAAGAAACAATGAATCATACAGGACAACGCGTCTCTAACAGAAATGGGACAAGCAGCGCTCGAACTAATCTTTGCCAGGTCCATTGCTACGTGTCTCATGTCCGTTTCTCTTAGACATGCGTTGTACACTCCGCCATATCACAGTCCTAGCTTGAGACGTAGCGTAATATGATGACATTTCCTCTTCCTCAGGCGCCATGGTCCATTCCATTTAAAAAGAAACTTAGATGATTACCCATTCTTTCTCAAAGTATGGCGTAACCACACACGGGGTCACCAATGCCGAACGACTGACCATAATACTTGATATTTTAGTTACATTTTTGATGCCAAATATCATTGCCAAATTCGTCTCGCCCTTCCTCGTTAGCCACCCACTTTGCCTTCTTATAATCTACCAAGAACTTCAACAGATTCTGATCATAAGGTAATTAAAATATAAGAGTGTATGCTATTATTATTTACGACTCTAGATGACCCACTTTGGACGATATAGTGGTCAGCAAGGCTTGAATAATATTGTCAATCCTTGCAATATTTTAGACAATATATCCTAGCTTGGTGCTGATGTCCGACAGCGCAACTTGAACATTATGCATATTTTGTTGTGGTTATACAGGTTATGGAAAGTGAACTGTGGATATAAAGCACGATGAACATTCTGGATAACGAGGTGAGACATATATGAACCGTAGTCGTTTCTGCAAGGGATCGATGATCACTGAGCCCTTACACTGAATTTTAAACGTTCTCTTAATTTTGTACCTTTTTGGGGTCGTGTTAATAAAATTCGTTTGTTCAATGAACAAACATACACTTACCAATTAATGGTTAGTCACAAATGAAGCATTTATGCATTGTAAAATTTGCCGAGGGCTACAAATGACTGCTTAAACCAAAGTATGCGCACTTTGGGTGATTGTCACACCAAACGGAATGTTGGATAGCACCAAATTGTTTTTATACGTGCCACAATGCCTGTATAGTTTTGGATATAATGATATATATCAGTAATATGAATATTTATAAATTTCTGGTCGCATTTATTTATTTATTTATTTATTTATGCGTCAATATACGTAAATTTATGTATGGTCCATTACTCTTAGTAAATCATCTACATGTAAAGCATGATATGCTGCATAATTGTCACATTCCATTAAAACAAAAACAAAAACAAAAATCATTTCATTTTCTACTCTGGAATATAGTGATGAACGAAATGTATCTGAGCACTATAAAAAGACAACCCGAACACTATCTTGCCCTACTCGAGTTTTCTATTTGAAATAAAAGCAGAGCTGTACGCAAATATTAAAATAAAAGCAGCATTTGAATTTTGTCTACATCATGAAAAAAATATGTTTCATTATAATTTGTGATCTAAAATCAATACATTTCTACCAGTAATATGCATTCCATGGAAAAGCAAACTCAATATAATTTGCCGTAGTCAAAATCTCTCTCTCTCTCTCTCTCTCTCTCTCTCTGGCTTGGCGAAAAATAATTATATTCAACGTGCCCTGAAAGTTGAACTGACGTTGGATCTGATGTTTTTGAAACTTGCATATAAAATTATTTGAACTTTTTTAAATTTGTAATATTTTTCGTCCCAAGTTAAGAAACCCCACAAACTCACAACCTTGCAAGAGCACATTCGCGATGTTCAAATTAGAAAAAGAAACAAAATCATAAGTTTACAAAAACATATTAGCTTCACACAAACAATTCTCATTTAATTAACAAAGTGACAAATATGACGCATCTAGTACAATATCATTGCATTCATTGAATGATAAATACAATTTATAACGATATGACCTTGAGTAAATTAAGCGAAAATATCTAATTCTGAATTCTACTTGGGTTCATACAAGTTTCACACAGGCCAAACTATGATATGTCTGAAACTGTCACATTTATAACATTTTCATCCGGGAGCCACGACCACATTTGTTATGTATATTTGATTTAATTATATCTGGTATAATATATATTTATTTCAGTTTACTTGTTTGTCAGTTTTAAAAAAAATATTATATTATTTTTCATTATAATGCAAATTATATCTCTAGAGATGATACGTTTTTCAGAAAATAGGTTTCAATATATGTAGTATCCGCGTAAACAAGTTCTATTTTAATTTAAAACAAATGGTTGTTGTCGAGGTCATTATGGGACTTCGTGCTTAAGATAAAACAATTTTTTCTTCTTTTTTTCTTAGAGTAAAATGATTGGTTTTCGTCAGGGTCACACTTGTGTACATGACCTTTAACAAGTACTAATTTCTATAATCTTCTAGAACATCATCACTTGATTCCCCTGTTTAAGTTTAGAATACGATATAACCTATGTTTTGGAGAATTATTCTCGGTAGAAGCTGGGCTGTTACACTGGAAGTTGTATGTTGTCCTGTTTGGAGTTATTTAAAATTACTTGGATTAAAATTATTTCAAATTACTTGGATTCAAAAGGATTAATTCTGTTATGTGTCTGGAAAATATATCTGCTCTTGTAAGATTCTTAATCAGAGAGTTCTTATAAGAAATTTATTTTGATTTCCAAAACCGGAGTGACAATTCTTGTTTCTACAAGGAACTGTAGACTTCAACACTACATATTTGAGCATACGTCATCGTCTTCCATCTTGGATTCTTTGTCGGGATTCGAACTTGAAATCAGTAGAACATTTTGTTATTAGGGCTTCAAAAATTGTATTCGTGAATTATTCTAAGATTATTTTTGGATTTGATTCCATAAAACCGTAAGGTCATATATTTTCATTTTTACAGAATTTTTCCAGGAACATAATTTATTGTATTTTTCAAGGCTTGTTGTTTTCACTCGTTCTTGTGTTCCTGTTTTTTCGAACCTAAACACGTGACATAAGACATGCATATTATGAAATTTAGGGCTACCAATGTAACTTTTTCAGATACCAGTGAGCGCTAGGATTGATCCTCCATATATTTGAAATGCAACTTGCTGCCAGTAACACAAGTTGCACTCAGTAGGATTGGTAGCTTTGTAATACATGTAAGAAAATGTTGAATACAAATTTGCACCTCTCCATTCTCAATATGTTTGAAATACAAATTGCAGCCATTAACAAAAGTTGCACTCAATAGGCGTATGTACGCGTATGTCAAACCCAAGAACTTTGCTAATATTAAGTTTTCCGTTAGAGGTCGGAGAGCCCCATTATGTTTAACATACGACGTGATGTTTAGTGCCATTAGAGACTAAGGGCATAGTAGGTAGGATTGACACAGAGATGTCAAGATTTTGTATCAAGTAATTTAAATTCTGCTTTGTGTTAATAACTATGAATGACAGCCATTCTTAAAGAGGTGTGAGTTACTAGACATACTGTATTGGATATTATTGGTGGGGGGCAATCGGTACTAGGTCCATGTGTATTGATCAGTCAAAAGTGTATTTTAAACATTTTAACGTTCGCTTTCCCGTTAGAAAATAAAGAACCCAACGTATGCTAAACCTACAGCGCAGTGTTAATTTCCATTAGATGATAATGTGCCCCGGGAATGTTAAAATAACGGCATAATAGTCATTCCCGTTGAAGGCTAGACGGTCATCCCCGTGTTAATTCTTTTTATAATCCAGATAGCGCCAACAATATTAAATTCCCGTTTGGGTCCAGAGAACTATTTCTATTTGAAATTTCCATTCTGCAAAAGAGAAGTCCACACATTTTAAACCTCTGGACAGTTGTTTTAACAGAGGGATTCCTATCTTGGCGCCATTAAAAGATCGCGGCAAAAACAATATGTAGCATAGGATTTGTCATATGCCACTCAAATGTCCTATAATATCAATCCTATTGAAAGACGCTCAAGTGCCATCCTATACTACTTCTATCTCGGCTCAAAGATGCAACAAAAACAGAACCTGTGTGGGTGTTCCGTGGCTACTGCATAACAGATGGTGGCATTTGCCCTAGTTTGAGTTACGAGGTTTTAAGTGTATTTCAAATAGGTCATTGTTAATTATCTGGCTACAAGGGTGTGTGGGTGTGGCGGGGTGGAGTGGGTGGGTGGGGGTAATAAGGGTAGACAACTGCTGTGTCTCCTTGGTTGTTGATGGGCTGGGTTAAGAACGGCCCAATGCTGTGAGATGAACAGATTTGATAAAGCAGTACGGATAAAGCAGATAGCTTATTAACACTATAGTTTTTGTACAGTTTACTAACACTATTGTTTTTGTACTTTGTAATCATTCTATTTAATCCTAATATTCTTCTATGAATGCAGGCTCTTCTATTTTTTATATATTGTTAATTACTATATCTAAAGAAGACTTTCTTCGAAAAATGTTAACCATTTGTCGTTGAGTGTAAGATACTTCAGGGGTAAGGCAAAATATCGAATAGATACAAGTCATCTTATTTCAGTCAATGACAATATAAACTATTCATGTGAACGTTATAACTCGATGCCTGTACATTTTAATTTGGGTTTCACTTTTGCACATTCATGATTGCGCCTTTTATTGAATAAATAAATGCATATTAGAAAGTTAATGGTCTTTACGCATTTTAAGGCATATTCCTCCTTGATGGAAAGAGAACAAAAAGGGAGGGAGATAAAGAAGATGGAGTGAGAAAGATGCAATAGGCCTAAACATGGAAATTCGGGTCTGAATAATATACAAAGAGTAAATTTACATCCTAAATGGATAAAGCAGTTGCGAAAGTAATACCTCCAATGTGGCGATATCACATTTATCACACCGGTCTATTTCAATATCACACAATAATTTATATAATAAATGAGAATATTAACGTACGTAACACTTAAATATGTGTTGATTTGATCTTTTGCATGTTAATCCCAAGGTTGTGTCATGTCCTTTACCATGTGTTACTGTCATTCGCAATACATAATTTTACCTGATGTACCCCGTAGTGGTAAGCGAGAACGCTAACATTTCATCACATTTGGAGTCTGGAATATTACGGTATAAATCCTTCCAATTAATCAATATTAAAGTGTTGTCAATAATGACTGCATATTATTTACTCATATTTGGTGTTCTAATATCTTGCCATGCAGTGGGTACGGTACTCTTAATTTTGCGCAATTATTTTTTCTCTCTCCAACGTATTTTGAGGAGCGCTAGACGATCGCAAACCGAGTAGATTTGTAATTTCAGAATAGAAACGTGTGGTCCTGTTGTTGTGTTTATAATATATGTTTACTCCAGCTTGCATTTGCTCGCTGAAAAGAGTGAATGGATAACGGACTGGATTATAGGTCGGTGGTTTCGAGTTCAAATACAATCGGATTTGCTTTTATCTTTGTATTTTAAACCATGATCATAACGCTTTCTTCTTTAAAAAAATTAAAATAGCTTCTATTTCGACATCTAGCATATTTTATCTTAACAAAAATCATGAGATATGGTGTCGAATGTTTCACTAGCTGTTGTATTAGACAATCTGAAAATGGATGCAAACGTATAACAAGCTTTCCTGTTATTCATACCTCTTGAAAATGGGTCGTCTAATATAAGGGTTTACAGATCATTTCAAGTAGAAAACGTTATCCCTGACCTGGAATTCTTTTATTAGAAATATGTAGTCTTTCGTGAACAATATTATTTAGTCAAACACTTGACCTCAGGTCACATTTCAGTTTCTTAAAAAAATAATCCCGGGGCCCCGAGTGGCCGAGTGGTTGGGTGGTCTAAATCGCTCGCCGTTACGGATCCCTGCTATTTCACCTCTGTCTGTGCGAGTTCGATTCTTTTCCTCGGCCAATATGCGTACATGAGAAAGCTTGCTAGTAGCTTCTTGCAGTTCTGTGGTTCTTTCCAGGGTTTTCGAGGATTTTGCACCGCCATATATACTCGCCGTCATGTATAGCCTATTTTGTGCGGGAAAATGGTGTTAAACCCTACAACAACAACAGTAATTAAAACCAATCCCTAATAGACAGAAACATTCTAGAAAGATCTCAACGTTTAGAATATAAAATATTAGTTATTATTTAAAAGTCTGTTACTAAAATTATAATAAATAAGGTGGACTGTGTCAGGCACTCCGAGTGAATTGTAGGGAATTCCAATACCTAGACCAATGATCTTCATAAACATGTTTACTTCTATTAATAATGATAACAGTTTATTAAACCATACACATACAGAATATTTTATCTATGTATCAGTTATTGACAGAATAAAATATAAAAATCAATAATTCAGGTCAAGTTACAATTGAACTTGATTTTGAGCAACGTTAAGTTAAATTACAAACGTTAAATGAAATGAAAAATTAAAAAATACCTAACACATAATGAAAATTAAATAAACATAACACATCCCCTGATAAAGGAAAATAAAGCTTTGAACAGAAAGAGTTCTTTTTACATTAGTCACATATTCATATGATAAAAATTATATAAGATGAAATGTTATGAATGACACAAAGTTTAAACGAATTAATACGTTATTTCTATTCACGTGAAAGTGCATCTGCAATTAAATTGTCTTTTCTCTTAACGTTCATAATGTCATTATTGTATTTCTGCAAGATGAAACTTCACTTTGGTAATTTATGATGTTTTGTTTATCATTTTCCCAATGAAAGTATGGGTCATGTGATCACTAAATGCAATAATAGGAGAAGGAACTGAACTAATATACACAAAGTAAAGCATTCCTTCTCTATCGTGGAATAATATCTCAAATACGTATGTAGTTTATTACTAAAATAGCACACTGGATGACTAACACCATTTTTGTCATATTTAATCAATACTGAAACAACGCAAACATCACTTACATCAATAGACATTGTAAATGTTTGACTGAAATTTTAAGCTAAAAGAACTGGTGAACTCCTAAGTGTGGCCCCTTAACTTATCAAAGCCTCCTGACACTTTTTAGACCAATGATTTTTTACTCAGTAAATTTTTCAGGGGTTCAGCAAATATGGAATGATTGCAACAACAGTTTCGATAGTTTCCAGCCATACCCAAAACTCACATCAGTTATTTCTTGCTGATAGAATCAGGGAATTCAGAGATAGCCTTGACCTTAGCATTAGTAGGTTTAACTTGTCCATGCCCCATGATATGTTATATAAATGTAACCCAAGCAGGCCAGAACTCACTTTTGGATAAATTAATTGTCCAATTTGCATCTATGAATCTATCAAAGAATTTCCGAATTATCTCTAAATAATATTTCCAGGTGTCGTTGTAGATAATGACATCATCAATGTAAGCATCACACTTATCTAGACAAGATGTAATCATGTTCATTAAGCATTGAAAAGTACAAGGCCAACCATTCATTCTAAATGGCATCACTTGATATTGATAAAGTCCATCTGGAGTCCACGAATGCCGAAATTTCATTTGCCTTTGTGTTAGTGGAATTTGGCAAAATCCTTTCAGAGGGTCAAATGGGGTGATGTACTTTGCATTTCCAATTTTAAACACCAGTCACGCATGCCAATGTGGTAGCCACATAGGATATTGTAAAATATATTTGGGTCAATTCCAATTTATGGACAAATTTCTGAAGTTTTAAATGTCATTTTTGTGAGTTACATACAAGAGTATTTTGATATGGGTAGTATGCATACTCCTTTGAATGTCAGGAGAGCAGTTGTTTTCTGTTTTTGAATTTTACACAGTTTCTCAAGTCCACTAAATATCTTCGCGATTGTTGAATAAACGTGTTTTGTGTTTACTGGCATTCTCTGATAAATATCTTGCCCGGATACCCACTGCCTGTTCTATCAATAGCTAGCTAATAATTGAAGGATTCAGTGTCAACACGTCCTATTGTTTCATCAACATGCTCATTAATGTCAGCATAATGTCTTTCACATTGTGTCATCTATAGTATAAGCTTCATTGTCCCACTTTAGTTATAATTTTTAGTTTACAGCTTATACAACAAGTGACATACATATCAAATTGATCTACTAAGAGGTACTGAACATTCTTTTTCAGAAGATTTGGAGCTGCCATTTTTTTGAGCCGAGATATTTATTTTCTTTTATCTTAAGATAATTAATTTTTTCAAACGATATAATTAACATAATTTTGGTTTTATTTTAATATTTTCCAGCTATTGACAGACGGGCATTTAAACAGTATCAGGCCCCTGCCCCAGAATATTAAAGCTTAGTACCTTGTATAATAGTGGTATATTATGGTACGTATCGTGGTATGTTCAGAAATACCACGGGATACCACAGTCCAAAAATGTTCGATGTACCCAGCTCGACTTATCATGGACTATGACTGAGGAGTGGCACTAAAATCCTAAGTTGAGAATAATTAAAAGAAAGGCGGATGAAAAAATAGTCACCATGTTATTATCCCGAAACTTTGTGCTTCCTTTTCCTTTCTAACTTCACAAACATTGGATTATCTGTTTGAATGGAATGATCAATGTTTTATTTGGTTTAAACGAAGTATATGTTAAACAAATAAATGACAACGATTTTATTACCAAAAGTAAAAAAGTAACAACAAAACATAATGCTGACAGTAACGAACTAATACTACTATTTCAGGAGCAACAGCAGCAACAGCAGTAACTCATGCTGCTACTGAAAAAGATACTGACGACAACAGCTATGAAGGCACATATACCTATTACTGTCCTTAGTTTGTATTATTATTATTATTACAGATAATAAAACTAAAACAATGGGCCCAATGGGAGGGAATCTTACCAATGGAACTTCCGATAATGACCCACATATGGAGGCTGAAATGCAAGAATACATGAAGAACAACTCGTTCAAAAAATGGGAGGCACTGGAAAACGAGACCTTGGCAAGAGAGTTCTACTCCTCGATGGACGATGGCTTTATTGTACGTAGGAGGTTTTTAAGAAGACCGTTATCGAATTGATTCACTTATGCCTGGAAACTTGATATGTTAACTATTACAAGCTGTCAAGTTATAGTGAGCCTAGCCCACACGTCGATGTTAATGGTTAAGTGTCACGCTGATTAAGACAGAATGTAATGAGATATTATCTACAAAATTGTGCACTATTACAATGACAAATATATATTAAGTTCATCTAGGTGTTTGATATCTATATATGTGTAATAATAAATAGTCGATCATATCAAACATCCAGTTTTTAATTTTGTATTTTCTGTTCAAATTATTGTACACAATAGTTTCGACATTCTTTATATCGCAATTTTAAATCTGTCACAAACAATTCTATACTCAACTTGTTTTCCTTCAAGAGTCTGTCGTTTTTTGAGTCTGAATGTTCAATCAAATTAAGCTTTCAGCTAAACTGTCGACGTTTTGGACTGAAGTTCTTATTCTAATAAGGTTCACTGACATGGAAAAACTCACACAAATCTTAACTGGTATTATCGAGACTCGTTAACATTCATTATCGTTTGTCATTGACATATCAAGTATTGAAGTCTTCATTTTAGGTCACATAATGATCACATCTGCTCCCTTTCTTACGAGCTTATATTATCGCTTAATGAACTGATACTGTACTTCATGTGTAGTTAGAGCAGTTTTTATTATTACCGTATTTTATGTGTAGTTATGGTAGTTATTATTATCATTACTGTATGTTATGTGTAGTTATGGTAGTTATTATTATCATTACTGTATTTTATGTGTAGTTATGGCAGTTATTATTATCATTACTGTATTTTATGTGTAGTTATGGTAGTTATTATTATCATTACTGTATGTTATGTGTAGTTATGGTAGTTATTATTATCATTACTGTATTTTATGTGTAGTTATGGTAGTTATTATTATCATTACTGTATTTTATGTGTAGTTATGGTAGTTATTATTATCATTACTGTATTTTATGTGTAGTTATGGCAGTTATTATTATCATTACTGTATGTTATGTGTAGTCATGGCAGTTATTATTATCAATACTGTATTTTATGTGTAGTTATGGTAGTTGTTATTATCATTACTGTATTTTATGTGTAGTTATGGTAGTTATTATTATCATTACTGTATTTTATGTGTAGTTATGGTAGTTATTATTATCATTACTGTATTTTATGTGTAGTTATGGCAGATATTATTATCAATACTGTATTTTATGTGTAGTTATGGTACTTATTATTATCATTACTGTCTTTTATGTGTAGTTATGGCAGTTATTACATTTGTCATTACTGCAGGCCACTTTCGCCTACTCTTCCATAGCGACGAAGTTGGATTCGACATATCTAGAGAGTTTCGGTCACCAGAAGGATGATCTGATCATGTCCTGCAAATGGCAAGGGATGCAATGTTCACCTGAGTATGCATATCAATCATACATTTGCACACAGGCATGCACAAGCACGTTCATTTTCACAACGCCTCCTGAAATCTCTTTATTTTAATCATAAATAACCCCGCTGACACACTGTTGGAACCGAAGCATTACTAGACTGACCAAAGCACCTGAAAAACTAGCAAGCGAATAAACAAACCAAAGAATACAACAAAAGTTAGATAAATTTCACATAGTAAAGGCCGCTTGTTCTGGCTGTTCATGACCTAAAATCCACTGAGATCTCGCGGTGTTTTTACTTTCCTCTGGCAGAGTACATTATAATTCAGACTGAATCTAACATTGGGGAAATTAAGAATAGTAACAGATTGAATCTAACATGTACATTATGATTGGGGAAATTAAGAATAGTAACAGATTGAATCTAACATGTATATTATGATTGGGAAATTAAGAATAGTAACAGATTGAATCTAACATGTACATTATGATTGTGGAAATTAAGAATAGTAACAGATTGAATCTAACATGTACATTATGATTGGTGAAATTAAGAATAGCAACATGTTTTAACATGTAGATTTTGCATTTTATTACAATAATAGCTGAGAACAAATTCAGAATTAGTTTTTAAACAAAACCCAGACTGAATTGGAAAATATGCACATTCGAATTAGAATCTTGAACATTTCTGGGGGAAAAAAAAACAAAAATGAAACTGCTGTATTGGTTATTTTGCATTAGACACGGTTCCGGTTGATCAATTTTTATTTTTTTTGCATACTCGAACTTTACCTTTTATCCTACGTTAGATTCGACAATTCTGTTACAAAATATTCTCTCGGAATTAATCTTTAGGAATCTAGAGGAATAACTATACACTTGTTACTGGTAAAATATATTTTTCTCTAAATCAAAAAAGTCACCTACAACAGAGAATTATTCTACTAGTCATCTTTTTGGCTAATTGACAATAATAACACAACAGAAAAGGTATGGACGCTTGGAAGATTATTTCGTATCACTACGGTTGTTGTCCTGAACGTCGAACCTTTACTGTATATGTCAAGCTTAATTTCGATTGTTCAGTTTAATACAAGTCCGGGTAATTTTGTTCTTTTCTTTTTCTGCTTTTAAATATAATTCTACCTAGTTTTGATATGATCTGGTTGTAAAATTTGGAACCTAATAAAAATAGTGCATGCTAAAATTTAGAACATAGAATAATAATAATAATAATAATAATAATTGCGATGATTATATTACATGGCGCAGAAATTTCCCATTGGATGTATGTTGCAGGCGCTAGAGTTTTTGAATGCATTCACACAAATTTATGCGATGAAGAATTCAATAAATTACAAATGATCGAATAATGCAATCCTTAATGTCCACTTTAACTGCAGATAATTTACAATATGATTTTCAATATACTATTGTTAAATTGTTTGTGAAAATTTACCAAGACATGGATACCAACACACAAGAACTGCTATGCACTGAGCTCTTTGAACAACCGCAATTCAGCATGCGGTATCATCATGCTAGTCCCACAAATCAGGACTCTGTTGGTTTGCTAGGACACGGGGTATCTGATCTCGCCAGTTTATGAACTCTGCAAGCTATTGTAGATTATTTTTTCCACAACTCAAAAGCGCATATATCGATCGTTTTAACATATTAAACAGAATTTCTCACGGCTCTTTAAAAAAAGTCGGTTGAAAGGGCATTTTGAGGATCTGTACAGCATATTACCACATCAAATCCGGTTATTGACAATTTGTAGACCCGCGTGAGAATAACAGATCCCTGCCTATTATGTCATTTCGAATATTCGGGCTTTAGGGCCGGTGAAAGGGTATTTTGCGCACCAAACAAACTTGCCACATTACGCACTAACCCATTTTGAGGCATAGCTTATTATAAACTGTTCATTAGTATATGATTTGTTAATTTCATCACTTAGTTTACATATTTAATTATAATAAGTAAATAACTTACAGTGTATTTCATATTTGGCTTCCCTCGAATCTTGGTGTCCTATGCGGCCGCCTAGTACGCCTATTGGGTTAAAGCGGACCTTTATCGGCGGATTATTGGATATTCAATCAATATCGAGGATCCAGTCAGACGCAACTTCTTTGATTTAAAATTGGTTTGGTCATGTGACTGAATCGTCTGTGAATTGGTAATTTGACAGTCACCTGACGAATATCTCGTCATTTGACTATTATTACGGTTAATGGCTGCTTCAAATTACAAAATGGATGGATTGATTAACAGTGTTCTGAACAATTTTAGTATAAAAGCCAAATGTTGTTAAAATTTTACAAATTGCAGAATTTAATGAATGGTTAAGATCTTATCTCAAGCCACCCAACATAACAGTACAGGTTTGGCGACTAAATTATAGGACTATCTTACTTTAATAGACAAATGTTCCCGATCATAGACGGCTACATCTCCAATTCAGTTGCAAAGCGTTAAAAATACAGCTTGCAATTTCTCGTTTTGAATTGTTTCTAGGAACTTTACCTACATATGGAATATGAAACACGGGAACTGCTACACGTTCAACTCGGCGAATGACCCCAATCCTGCGTTGTCCATAAACTACGCCGGTCCGCTCATGGGTATGTATTTTGAATAAATATGGCGCCGTACATAAGGTCTGGAATGATAACACGATTTGCCAATGATTGGCTGATAAATAAATTTAGGTCACCTATACACTTCTGCCTTGGCACCCCAAACATAAGCTTATGCCACTGAAATATGCGCATCATTCCAATGACTTTATAACAGTTTGTTTGAAAAGAGGCATTATTTGTTTTCCATTACAGATAGCGAATAGAATGCACTTTCTCAGAAAGAGAGCGCGTTGAGAATGTCATATGACCACATTTTCATATGCATATATCTTAATCTCTTCTCTTTCTCTGCCCCCTTTCTCTCTCTCTCTTTATATATATATATATATATATATATATATATATATATATATATATATATATATATATATATATGTCTCCATCCGCTTCTATAATTAATTCTGGATTGATGTCTATCTCACATAATATTGTTTTTAACTATATCCTTCAGTTGTAAGCTTTCTGTCAAAAAATATTTAATAAATATTTATATTGACAATATTTCCGAGAACCGAGAATTGATTTGTCAACAGCTCGTAATTATTACTTAAGAGACCGTTGACCGATTAGACTGTGAGCCAACGGACACTTGGTAAGTGGCCATTCAGATGGCTGTGCCACCTGTCAATTAAATATCATCACAGAGAGCAATAAATCATTGACCAGTTCGCTCCCCAGCTAGTTGTGCAGCGTTGCATAATGGTTGGTCGGACATGGTCTTACCCGACCAAGTAATTTAAATAGAAAAGAATTTATATGCAAATACCTGCTATCCAACCAAGTAGGTTACACAGAAAAGATTTATATACAATTTCCGGTCTCGATAAGTTTAACATTTTCATCCAGTTTTCATGAAACTTACAGAATATAGCTATGCTTTATGTTTTAAACGTTGAGAAAACTTCTCGAAGCTAAAGAAAGATGGTTTTAAAGAAATGTATGTATGCGTACCTGTAGGTCATCTTTCATCAGCTTATTTGGCCAAATATCCGCTGACTGACGTCTGGTCCCATGATACTTCTATTTCTGTAACGCGTACAAATTCATCTTGTCATCCTGCTATAACGTTTCAGTTATAGGCTTGGTAATCAGTCTGCGGTGTTATAGTATAGTAATACATTTGGAGTATGCGCATTTGTTTATAGCTCTCTATTTTATATAATTTTTTTTAGATTTTTGTGATTACTTGTTTGATGATGGGAAGTCGGTGCTGTCTTCAGACCGAAATAATTAGTCAATTACCTGGTGGAAACGTCACAGTGTGAAATGTTACTGAGTTTCCATGATTCCATAGTTTACTTTTGGTGAATTCAGGTCAGAGCCGCATGAGTGTTCCTGTCGCTCAATAGTCCGTATTAAAATTGTGTAAATTGATTGTGCGACTCCAGGTGGAGTATGTATGATTGGAGACAGGTAAATTATACAATGGGATAAACAAGAAGTGACTGTTCCGTCGTCGGCAGGTGCTGGTTATTGTTGCTACGGTGGTAAATATGGTATAGAGCTACAGAAGAAATGTGGCTTGAACTTATGATTTGACTGACCTAAGGTGGCGTAATAAAAATAGTTCCCTGTATTAGGTGGTTGAGTTATATTGTTTCACGGCATGAAATACTGGTGGTACGTTGCGGAAAGTTAATGAAGAGAACCACGCAGTTGTGAGACAGACAATTTGGAAGGTGTGAGATTTTTGGTCATGAATTAATTAGAGTAAAATTATTTTTAGTGTTGACGCGTTGGTATTTCCAGCTTATCACAGTAGTTGTATAGAAGTCTTTGGAATCATGGAGAACTAATGACTTCTAGCGGGATTCATGCCAGGGTTAGACATCGCTCGGTCAAGAAACCCAATTGATTGTTACAGGATCTTAGCAAGTTTTCACATCATAATCTTTAATGTTGAAAAAAGTTACAGTGCTAATGAATTGGAAGCGCGTAGTCGACGGCTCAGCTGAATTGAAAATAAAATGTATTAGGGCACATACTGAAATCGAACTGAATGTAAGTAATACAATTTGTTTCTTGCACATTAGGTCTGGCCATAGAGTTAAACATCGAACAGGAGGAGTATATCTCTGCACTGTCCCCTGAGGCTGGGGTTAGGGTTGTCATTCACAAGCGCGGAACCTATCCTTTCCCCGAGGATGAAGGGATTAACATTGCTCCGGGCTATATGACATCACTCGGACTAAAAAAGGTGAGAACCAGATCAACATATTTTGGTATGCATCAAGGAATGCATGCTATAGGTTTCACGTCTAAATAAACATAGTTACGATCTAAGAACACGGAACACGTTCTTAAGTCTGTTTTCTGGTTCATAGATTTCTTTACTATTCTTATGGAATTCTATCAGTTAGTGACAAGACGTACAACAAAGAGGATTGAATGAACTGTCATTTTCTTCTTGACTGTGGATGTGTGAATAACACCGAATATACACATGAGAGAGAGAGAGAGAGAGAGACAGAGAGAGACAGACAGAGAGACAGAGACACTGAGAGAAATTTATTTATTGATTGTTGGATATGTGTTTAACTTAAACTTGTTTACTAAGACTTTTTAGTGCTGAAGGGATCTAAATAAAGTGCCTTGCTTGTACAATGACAAATCACATCAGACAAAATTCTTCACACCTACAACGTTGCATCTGTACGGTCATCAACATCAATATTTTATTGTAATAATAATGCTCGTGCTGTTGCATTCGGACACAAATATGTTATTGGCTTCTTTTCAAGTGGGTGTTGAGCCGGAGCTTAGCACGAGTGTACTGCATTCCACCGGACAATTCTGTTAAAAGCAGTTTCCAAGGAACATGGCAATAATGATCAAATGAAGTACTGAGCTGCGACGTTATATTGTTCCTGCCAGTCTGCGTCAACTAATCTCAAAGGGACAAACTTACATTAAATGAAGCACGATCCCAATTGCAAATATTATCTCTTGACACACAAGTCCTTTAAGAACCCAGTATTTTTGTTGTAGTGTTTTGTTTTTTTGGTGTTTTCTTTAAACATCGGAACATATACTTTATACGGGTAAAGTTACTTCACGTCTGTGTGGCCTCGAGCCCACTACTGATTGATTTAGAGCTGTATATTGTTGACTGGTGCAGAAGAATATTTTAACACGGACGTTTACGATGCACAGATATGAGGGTCTGTTGAGGGTCTGTACTCTACAATATTTTGACACTAATGTTTACACTGAACATATGAGGATCATTACTCTAGAATATTGTGACAGCTGTTTACACTGCACAGATATAAGGGTCTGTACTCTAGAACATTTTGACACTCACGTTCACAGTGAAGAGTGACAGAAGTCCATACTTCTACTGTGGCTCAAGGTACTATGTTGGCCAAGTGGTTAGAGCATCCCCCTTGATGTGGGAGGTCTCGGTCGGGTCGTAGCGAAGACATAAAAAATGGTACTAACAGCTGCCTCGCTCGGCGCTAAGCATTAAGAGGTTAGTGTTAGGACTAGTCGGCCTGGCGTCAGGATAATGTGACTGGGTGGGACTTCGTGCTACATGTCTGCGGCATGATGTCTCAGTGCTAGACATCACTATATGCTGCCACATTGCAGATATCGTAGTGATATGACTGAACTTTTTTTTAACGCTACCTTCAAAATCCAACACACACAGAGACACACGGATATTTTAGTTGCGTTAAGGTGACTGGCTGATTAAAAAATTATTCATTGGAATTACAATGTGCAAGTTGACTATATGACACAATCGCTAATTATTGTTGTAGGGTTTAACGCCATTCTTCAGCACAAAATGAGATCTACATGGCGGCCAGTATAAATGGTGGAGGAAGAACCCGGGAAAACCCGGGGAAAAACCACTGACACAGGAGAAGCTACTGGCAAGCTTTGTCACACACCCATATTGGCTGAACCCGAGAATCGAACCGACGCAGATAGAGGTGAGATGGCAGTTATCCGTAACGGTGAGCGCTTTAGACCACTCGGGCTAGAATGTTATCACATCGCCACGTTCCAGGCTATTGAAGCATCAGCGCACTGAATATTAAATTCATTTAAAATACCATTCATTCGGAACACTCTATACATTTGATCTTGTAATAGAACTGTTAGGACTATTTAGGATTTAATTCATAATATTGAAAGTTTTTTTAAATGTTCACTTTGTATTCTTGGGAAATAACTAATTTGTTGAATTTTACAAGACTTATTGGTTTTCTCTCTTTTCTGTTACTTAATTCAAGACCCTAGCATCGTAACAATAGGATGACATAAAAATTGGTTCTTTATAGAGAAAAAGATAAAGAATGAAGAAAACCAAAAGAAATACGTAACTGAGCGTTTTTAAAATATGCACTAAACGGCATACCATTTAGGCTAATATCTACATTTTGATTGGGACTAATCCGATATAAAAATAAGATTGTAAAAGGGCTGTCTGATTACAATTAGTGTGCTGTTAAAAATTAGCGCTAAAAACGGTTAGGTAAACTAACAAATGAAAACACGACTGTAAAAGATGCCAGTCTTAATATTTAAATAATCTTGTAGCAATATCATACAAAGAAAGTTTTTATATTAAGATGTAAATCATCGGTGGAACCATTTAATATGTTGTCATTAAAGACTTGTTCGAAATCCCAATTTATCTTGTAACAACGTCCAAACAAACCCGATAACCTGAAATGGTCAATGATGTAGAGTGTTTTTATTTTTCCATAATGAACAACACATGTGTATTTTTATATTTACTGCGCACATTACCGAAACGATTTACTAAAATCATATAAGAAGCATATAATAAATAATATGACTGCACTGTGTATTTATCTCCTATAAATGAATTGATATAACAATAATGCCAGGACAACAGGTGTTGACATATGAATTATTAAAAAAATCCGCGTAAACCAGCTATCTTAACTTGTGTATAAATCTTAACTATTACAAAACTTTGCTAATAAAAAATTATAGCCAGTCCAGTCTTTTCTCAACTTTTGGGAGAAAACACTTATCGTTATATCAGCGAATGATTTCTGTAATAAACGCTTGAGAGACGACGACGGTTGTATTACAAGAGGTACTATGTATAGCTAAGCAAATACGTTCGACCACCATCTGCACTATAATTTCTCGAACGCTGATTTGTAATAGCTAGTCTGTACACCTAGGCTACCATCCAAATTTAGTTGTCTGCTTTCAAATTTTGCCATGATCTGATGGGCTACTTTAATACCAGTATTTCCGAGTAAGGCACTCATCTCCAACTACATTGGCAATTTATCCTCTTCATGATCTAATATGCTGCTGTACACCTATTACTAAATCAATTTAGCATATGTGGAGCAAATATGTTAGCTCTAAAAGCTGGAAAGCGATATAATATATGAATTTTATATTAAATATGACCTTTGAATAATGTATTTTAATCTATGTGAAAAGATCTTGTCTGATAAGGGGCAATAGCTTTAATGACATATTTATTCGAAAGTCCTGTTATTTTCTATCTCAGACTGTAGTGAGCCGCCTTCCCCCGCCTCACGCTGACTGTGGCAAAGAAGGAGTGGGGGTAAACTTCTACACCGATACATTTGGAGTGGAGTACACGAAACAGACATGTGTCAAGTCCTGCTACCAATCAATCATCATGGATAAGTGCAAGTGTGCCTTTCCATTCTTCCATGTGCCGCCTGAGGCAGAAATTTGCAATACGTCCGCTCAGTTAGGTTGGTCGCCTATTAAATATTCAACATGAAATAAACGTACATTTCTTCTTCTTCATCGTCGTCTTCGTCGTCTTCGTTGTCGTCTTCTTCTTCTTTTTTTGCAGACTACCATCAAATGTATTGTTGCAAATTAAAGTAATCCGTGAATGAAAATTTCCGTGCTGTAAAATTAACATATATTTGATGCAGCTTCACACAGTCTGGAACATGCAACTCGGTGGTATGTATTCTGCCGAAGGATACATCGCTGATGGTGTTTTTAATTCAGTGGATATTGGCATTGTCCTTATATGTACTTGGTATTACTGACTTCATTTTATTAGCTGTCATTCCTAATTTCGGACACAGTCGGCTGCAAAAGGCATTCACTTTTTATATGTGGGATCCCAGTTTGGTATACGTAACTTTGCACCAATAGGAGTGTTCGCTCACTTCGCTTTTTTCATTAACTGTACTCCTATTTGTACTCCTATTTCCTCCACTTACAATGCGACAGTACGCTACTTACATTGCAGTCGAAAGAGAGAATAAGCAGGCATAAATAACATGTGCTACTAATCTATACCAAAGGATAGAAAATATTTTTATCCACACTAAGTGTAACAGAAGATAAAACAACAAGCAAATTTTATTTCCAATAGTGCATATTATCGCAATTTTATTTCCAATAGTGCATATTATCGCAATTTTATTTCCAATAGTACATATTATCGCAATTTTATTTCCAATAGTACATATTATCGCAATTTTATTTCCAATAGTGCATATTATCGCAATTTCGCCCTTCGGAGTATCTGTAAAATTAGCGAGTTTGCTCAGTCTACCCGGATGCGGGAGGTCACTGGTTCGAACCCCGGTCGAATCATACCCAAGACTTATACAAATGGCACTAACAACTGTTTCGCTAGGCGCTCAGCATTAAGAAGTTAATATTAGGACTGGTCGGCCTGGTGTCAGGGTAATGTGACTGGGTGGGACATCATGCTACATGTCTGCGGTATGATGCCCCAGTGCTAGATATCACTATAAACTGACACACTACAGACATCGTAGAAATTAAAGCTACGTTACAAATCCAACTATCACACACACAGACAGACAGACACACGCACTGTCTACCATACTATTGTAGGAAACATATCAGTTTGAACAAGACACTCCACCAGTTACTCTCTGCACAAGTGAGGCTACATAAGGACATCGACTGTGAGATTAATTTTATTTATAGCCATCATATTTACAAATGCTATGAAGGCAGATTGCAGTCCATCGATTTAGCTTAATGACCCATACTTACATAATGGTGGAATTCAGAAGGAGAATTAAGTACCATCGTTCACAGTTACACCATTCTGTATAGCGTCTGTGCACCTAGTTCCGGATAAATTTTTTATATTTTTATACATTTAAATTTGATTGTCTCTTTGTTTTTTTGTTTTTTTATCTGTCCCTCATTCTGTATGCATCTATGAAGCTAATATGTGTATGTACGCCATGCAATGTATTTACACGATGCAGTGTATGTACACGATGCAGTGAACTTAGATACTATCTGTCTTTCTTCTTTCAGCAGTTTGCGTTGATAAGCTCTGCCAGACCGATATGGAAAAATGCAACGATCAATGCCCTTCTTCGTGCGAGTGAGTATAGTGCATAAATTAATTGATATGTTTTGATAGTCGTTGCCACTCATTTCCGTTAATAATCACTATCACTTATTTATGTTTGATTGTCACTATCACCCATTCATGTTATATAGTCATGACCACTCATATTCGTTGAATATTCAGTATCACTCATTTATGTAATTTGCCACTATCACCCATTCATGTTATATAGTCATGACCACTCATATTCGTTGAATATTCAGTATCACTCATTTATGTATTTTGCCACTATCACCCATTCATGTTATATAGTCATAACCACTCATATTCTTTGAATATTCAGTATCACTCATTTATGTATTTTGCCACTATCACCCATTCATGTTATATAGTCATGACCACTCATATTCTTTGAATATTTAGTATCACTCATTTATGTATTTTGCCACTATCACCCATTCATGTTATATAGTCATGACCACTCATATTCTTTGAATATTCAGTATCACTCATTTATGTATTTTGCCACTATCACCCATTCATGTTATATAGTCATGACCACTCATATTCGTTGAATATTCAGTATCACCCATTTATGTATTTTGCCACTATCACCCATTCATGTTATATAGTCATGACCGCTCATATTCTTTGAATATTCAGTATCACTCATTTTCGTTGAATATTCAATATCACTAAATTTCGTTTAATAGTGGACCTAGTGGTTAGAACGTCCGCCTCGGATGCGGGAGGTCGTAGGTTCGATCCCCGGCCCAGGCATACCAAAAACTTATAAAATAGTACTACCATCTGCCTCGCTATGCGCTCAGCATTAAGAGGTTAGTGTTAGGACTGGTCGGCCTGGTGTCAGGCTAATGTGACTGGGTGGGACATCATGCTACATGTCTGCGGTATGATGCCCCAGCGCTTGACATCACTATAAACTGTCACACTGCAGACATCGTAGCGATATGACTGAAAAATGGTTAAAGCTACGTTAAAAGTCGAAATCACACACACACACACACACACACACACACACGATCACTTGTCTATGCTTGATAGTCATTACCGTTCATTATCGTTCTTCTTAACGAAGACTTTATACATATCGGAGTACATGTCTTAATCTCTTAATCACTATTGACCTTTGTCAAAATAAACAAAAACCATCAAAAGACGCACTTTAAACGACGTAACATAACCTTTCCTGTGTTCAACCAGCATTGGACAAACTAAAAAAGGTGAATTAAAGTGCTATAGTCACGCTCAACGTTATCTATCAATACATTTTTGTGATTATGCTTTAGAAAAGACAACAATTTGACAATGACGTACTGCCAGTTTTGTTGTTTACGATTACTGCAAGGTGTACGCAAATGTATGATGATTTTGAGCATTATATATATATATATATATATATATATATATATATATATATATATATATATATATATTAAATGAGATGAGATGAGAGAGAAAACCATAAAGTTTTGTAACATTTAAAAAATAATTTATTTCCCTGGAATACAAAATGAAAATTTAAAAAGTACTTACAGTATTGAGAATCAAATCCCAAAATAGTCCAGTTGGTGAAAATGGGTTTGTGAATGTGAATATCTATATCTATACATATGTATTTAATGAAAAGCATTTTGGAAATAGCGTGTTTATAGTTCTTGTAGTTGGTTCTATTAGTTCGATTACAGGAAAATGTATTGTGGTATTAGCGTGTTTTGCAGTGTCATCGCTTATTGTCATAAGGTCCTTGGAAATGCAGGGTCAACAACGTCCTTAAGACAAACCCACGCAGTATGTTTGACATATTTCTTGTTGCCTCTCGGTTTGATACGAACCTTTGAACTGGCTGTTTTATAACACTGATATGTTATATTATAATCAAATAAAGTTCTTTAATCGTAAAGTCGGTAAAAATACTTTGTTTAGACATTTTGTATCGATGTATATACATATTGTATATTTTGTTACAAAGATAATATAGGCCTAAACATTTCAGTAAACTATCCTGAAACACTAATGTACACTCAGAGACGCAATATCGTGGTGGGAAGTCATATCTGATCCATCAAAGGTTACCACTTTGACTGATTACACATACTATAGTTCCACAGTGTGAAAAGTGGTTTATTTGCCAGTATTGTAGCTTCATTTTCGTTTCCTGAACACAGTATTGGAAGAAAGTTTTGTAAAAATATAAAACGACTGAAGACGTACATATAATTGAAAAAGTTTTTATCATTTTCCTGTAGTAATGTTATCCTGGCAATGCAGTTTTTTTTTATTTCTTCTTATTATATTGATCAAATACAATTTATTACTTTTCGAGGAAAATGGTCATATCTTGATTTAATAAACAAGATTAAAACTGTCTTATGATTTACCTCCGAGTAATCCGACTTCAGACAATCCAAGTTATTCTACTCCAATCGGAAGTAATTGAGAATGGTCCGAATGAGGCTAGCTGCAATCGGTACATCGTCAACTCTTTTCGATGCTAGTCGAATAACACCGGCTGTCTGAAAGAAACTCACTGAGAATATCCTCTTCCTTTTCTATCGCATGCTAAAAAAATAAAAACTCATATGTAATAATGGTCCTTTTGAATTGCTCTTAAGCTCTGGTTGTTATTACATCAAAATAACGTCATAGCGTCATAACGAATAGATAATATATCATCCCTGACAGCATATCAAGCTATAGTTGCAGTTAATTGAAACAGAATTTTAATAAAAATTTGCAGAAAAATATCTTTAAAATTTAAACGGACAGGTATTTCATTGATTGTTGAAAATTGTCAAGTATCATTTTCAAGACCTTCCTGTTTTGCGACTTTCTTTACACATCTAGCCGGATTTTGGTCCGCTAGGAACTTATCAATTTGGGAAGTATCACCGTAATTACCTCAAAGTCTCTGTCAGTGAGTCGATTATAATCGAGTCTCATCGGAAAGAGACGATGATATTCTGAATGCAAGAGACTCAGAGGCAGTCGTAGTGATACTTTCCGGATTTGTTAGGCTTATAAAACGATAGGTGTTGAAAATAAAATTAGGAGACATAAAAGTGTAAATGGATAATAAAATACCTGTAATTTTTATTGTTATTCCTGCAACTCTGTATTGACAAAATTTAAGAAATCATTCGGTTTCAATAGCACGCATTTATTACTTACGTCACTGTTAATGATGGACGTCATGAAGTCCTTGTGACGTCAATAAGGTTAAAATAACATATAAACAACATTGGTCTTGACGGCAATTCAAAATGGCCATTAGGAATGTATCTAGCATACGATGGTAAAAGCCGAGGATGTTTCGATTGTGGCTATTTGTATACCTGACGTCATGTGGTTACCAATGAAGATGCAAATGCACTGGTGGCTACTGTGGTATTTCTGAGGTGCTTTTCCGATCATCGACGGAGAGGTCATACCATGTTCCGATTGACAGGAGGCATACAACTCTAATCTTCGCATTCGATAAAAGAGATAAGGCGATAAACCTCGTGACCTTTGGATTATCAACGATTGTGAACATCGTTTATTGTCGATTGTATATATTCTTAATAAACTTTATTTGCCTTTCATTTTTAATAATACCGAAACAGGGCTTTTCAAAATTGCTGATACTGCAAATATGATTACTTTCAGTGAGTCAAGGTTTGAACCAGTGATGTCAATCTCAAAGTGGCCCTCGGAACAGTACTCGGTAAGTTTTAACCCACCATCTCTTTAAATTTTTAAATAAATAAATTTTTAAATAAATAAATAAATTTTTAAATAAATAAATAAATACAACTCAGTCATTTACGGAGTTAATCAGTTGGCCAGTATTATGTTAGGTGTTTAGGCTCTAATAAACAGTAACTAAGAAAGAGTGAAAACAACAAGCTTTGACAAATTTAACAAATGATTTTTTTTCCCTTGAAAAATACTGTGAAAATGAAGAAAAAAAGAACTTACCTTTTAAGAAATGAAATACAGAAATCCAAAAATAATTTACGAATTAAATTTTAGAATTCCTAGTAATGAAATGTTCTAATGAATTTAAGTTCGAGTCCCAACAAAAAATCCAAAATACAGTTCAATGACGTATACTGTAGGCAGTATAGCGCTGACGCGTTTACAGTTCTTTGTGAACCACAGAAAATAATATTCCGGTGTTTGAATTCCAAATATTTTTTAGAGGAATGTCTAAGAATTCCGTATGAGCACTACACTATTTCCAGGAAAACGAATTAATCTTTTAGAATCCAAATAATTTGAATAAAAATTGAAATATAACTCCAAACTGGTCACAACGAAACGAACACGTTGATATCAAGTTGGGTTTTTTTGAAGCTTAAACGGAGAAATATCTCTCTAAACATTACTATTAAATCTAACTACTGCGCAATTTCTGAAAATCTAGAATTGCGAAAGAGAGACTGTTTGTATCTAAAGACACGTATTCCCAATATGACCTTGATAAAAACCAATAATTTTACTCCGAGAATGAAATAAAAATAGAAAGCTTTTGACTTGTTACAGTGATTTCTGAATCAAGGTCGGGAACTAAATCAGCTATACAAACAGTGTTTCTTTTTTTTTGGGTGTTTATGAAAAGAGTTAGGTCGAAGTGAATATTGTGAAATAAATGCTAAATAAAGTAAACAAAATTTCATTACTTTTGACATGTAATGAAATTAATATAAAAATATTTTTAAACTTACAAACAATTAAATTAAATCAAATATACATAACACCAGCAACTCCTCTGTAAGGGTCAGCTATTAGGTTTGAAATTATCTGGTATCTTTGCAAACAAACCCATCTGCTAAAGAGTCAGAGTAGAGTTAGCATTTTCTTTGATAAAACATTGAAATCTAGAATAATGGATGACTACGCAATATGCAGATTTAGAAATTTAGCGATAGGTGCCACTCTTTAACCCTACGTAATTAGGTAAGCAACAAGAAAATATCCTGTTATTAATACACAAAACAGTTGCTAATGCAGCTTCAAAGATTTCTACTTTTTTAAATGACACAATGTTCTCGCTTTAGGAAACCATTATTAAATTTAATATTCTTATCAAGCTGAAAGTAGCTTTTAAAAAGATGACCATGAGAAATTACAGCAGATTTGTCACAACCCCTCTTCAGTATTAGGGCTAATACGGCAGAAAGGTGGACATTTAGATTTTAAATGACTCACGAGGCCTCACTTGGCAATGCCGAGAATCTAACAAACATGAACAGCTCAAGGTAAAATATGTAACAATTACACTTCACTTTTAAATTATTACCTTAATTTGGTCTGTCACAAATGCCTTCTTTATTGCATAACATTAGATTTAATGTCCTAATGTGATACAGTCTCCTACCAGTTAGTCCTGTGTACTTATATGTATTCGTTCTTCTCTTATCACCCCTTCTCATTCCCTCCTTCCCACTTCCTGTGTCGCTCCTTGTACTATTATCCTTCTCCTGCGCACTTCCTGTGCTAATCCTTGTACTCTGCTATTCCTGGTACTATTCATCCTTCTCTTTCTAGAGCTTAGTGCCGTCTCTACGTGCACCCTGGGAGATTCCTGTAGAAAATATAAGAGACGTACATCCAGTTCCCGTTACTTCTCTCACAATCCACCGCTCTCTCACGGACGTCTTATCAGAGAACTTACGAACACTTTAACAGGAGATTGCTCAATCTAACGTCTCTCATTCCATATGTGCCTTACTCTACATACAAACAATATTAGGCTACTTAATGAAGTTTCGTAGAACACGCACAAACATTAAATGTTACACCTGACACAACAATCTAACGTTGTTACAATAATCGTTCACAATGCACGTGTCCTACCAACAATAGAATGATAATTATCAAAAGTAAATACATATGTGTATACAAATGCACTCTGTCTACTTCACATAATTCTTTTAATACATACTGATAAATGCAAATACATATCCCAATTCAATTTTCTCTAATATTTTTGTATATTATTCTCTAATGATTCTACGATATGTTAAGTTCAATGTCCTATACGTTCTGATACACAACATAAGCCCTACTTGCACAAATCAACACAAATCTTCGGCTGAGAAACTTCCTACCTCTGAAGCTTTATGTTTCTCTCCCAGTTCAATTCATCTTTCCCTTTTGTTTCGGAGTGGTCTTTCCCCGAGAATTCTTTTTGGTACCTCCTTGTATCGTCCGCTCTTCTAGAAAGGCCTGAAAACCACTGAATAATTTTACACAGGTAATGGCTAGAGGTTTCATTGTCCATTTGTCTATCTGAGACATTAGCTCATCCTACTTGTAGATTTTTAAATTTCTCTAATTCCGATTGGCTGGTATGCTTTGATGTTCGCGGCTTTGACACGAATCTTTCACATGTAGCTGTGAACGTAGAAACAAGGCCTTATTAGCAACACACAGAACTTAAATCCTTTGAAGCGACTAGTCCAGTTAACCTTAATTACTGAATAATCGCACAGCTGGACATCCGCTGTGGGCCTTACAAAGTCTTTTGTCAACTTTCATAAAACTTACGTAGCCCTCAAGCAAGCAAGAAAGTTAAAATCACGGCCGTAATGATGGAGAGATTCTGACTATTTCCTCACAATAATGTTGATTAATTAGGTGTCTTAGTATACATGTATTCATTTTTCCCAGTTCCTGTAAATTATGTGAATATCCTTTCTGAAAAGATCTTATAAACTAGTAGATTTGATGCACAGTGAAGTTCTGTACTTTCACATGTTATGCTTCAATAATGTTGCTGTTTCTTTAAAGGGTTCTGGTTGGCTGCGTGGTCTAATTTATAGATAACTGACATATCACATCGGTCCATTTCAGTTCGGATCTCGGCTAAGCCAACGTGGGTATGTGAGAAATCATGCCAGTATCTTGTCTTGCGTTGGTGTTTTTTACAAGGGTTTCTCGGATTCAACCTTCACCAATTATACCGGCCGCTATGTATAGCCAATGATATGCTTTAAATTGTATTAAATTCACAAGCCGTTACTTGAAATTATTATGTACCAGGGCTGATCAAAATTGCTTTTCAAACACATGTCAGAGCAACTGGTCTCGGAAAATTGTCCCACCTACATTTCTACTTCTCGGATAATTTCCATCTCCTGCCTAGATTCGATGACATGTATGCATTTTAATCCAGCAAAGAAAAAAAAAAAAAAAAAAAAAAAACAGGAAATGAAATAATATACAACATTTTTATTTCTTTAAGAGATTTTGTTTTGTATTTTTGATTGTCAATGACCCTATAAACATTAATTCTTGGTCCGATATGCTTCCATCACCAAGAACAGAAACGAATTTACAGGAATTTAAATTTTCCCTAATTTCTTGTATTGATACCTGTTCATTTGACATAACAAAATATCTTGCCTTAAATCCTACAATTAGCACGAAGCAGAGCACCGTTCTTCTCATGGAGTGCACACAGCATTTTCATATCAGAAAATGATTTTCCAGTTTGAACTAGGTTTAAATGCCTTTTTTAAAGACAGCTATTATTTGTTTATTTATTTATTTATTTATTTATTTATTTATCATCATTCAGTTTTCAAATGGCTTTCCTAGTGGAGTGTGGGCAATTTTAAATTTAGGGATTTTCTGCAGATGATAATTGGTGTTCTGCATATACAGCGCTGTGAAGTTTTATCAGGATGAAAAACTGCTATGAATCATGCCAAGAAATTTTTAACTTTCACAGGCGTTTAATGATTATTCCGTTGTGCAAAATGTCCAGTACTTTCGCATGGTACGCTTCAGTGATAAAGCCATTATGGCAAAAGGTTCTGTACTTTCGCATGGTACGTTTCAGTGGTGATGCCGTTATGGCAAAAGGTCCTGTACTTTAGCATGGTACGTTTCAGTGGTGATGCCGTTAGTTGAAAAGGTCCGGTACTTTTATAGGGTATATTTCGATTATGTTGCTTTTATGTGAAGAAATTACTTTTTTATTATTTTATGTTTCAATAATGTTCCGATTTATGAGGAAGTCTTACATTTTCACCTGTTAATTTCAATGATGTTTCCGTTATTTGAATAAATACATTTAGGCCTATTGACACTGAATGTGCAGACTGATTTAGACCTATTGACACTGAATGTGCTTACTGATTTAGGCCTATTGACACTGAATGTGCATACTGATTTAGGTCTATTGACACTGAATGTGCATACTGATTTAGGCCTATTGACACTGAATGTGCAGACTGATTTAGACCTATTGACACTGAATGTGCTTACTGATTTAGGCCAATTGACACTGAATGTGCATACTGATTTAGGCCTATTGACACTGAATGTGCATACTGATTTAGGCCTATTGACACTGAATGTGCATACTGATACAGGCCTATTGACACTGAATGTGCATACTGGTCATTTTCTATTGTCGAAATTGTAGGAGTGGAATTATTTCACCATCCATTTATTCAACTATAAAATCAGACACAGTGGTAACAGGAATGTCGGCACATACTTTATTATATTTTGCCCAGATACCGATCGAAGGCTTCGTCGAGATACAATGGCAAAGTATATATGAACTTAGTGATAATTTTAAATTGTACTAAAGAAAATCACAACCCATTATCAACGTTTCCTCTTGAGTTGTACTAAGCAAGGGTAAAAAATTTCATTTAAAAGACAACAAGTTATGTTAAATACATAAATTGTTTAATATAAATTTTTAACATATTAATATTATTATGTGCATCATGAGCGTGGATTAGTTCCTTATATATTTTTTCAGTTTTTATTGTTTTTTGTTTGACATATTATTGTACCGTGATCTGATGGGCATGTACGCTCCTATCATAGGAGGAAATACATACATGATATGGCATTCATTCGTCTAGTCAGTCAGGAGTTTTACTTGTTTGTCATTTAGTCGTAAAAAGGAAACAAAATGAAACAACGTGTTTAAGTAAAGAAATGAATACCTTTCATTAAAGAATTGACACACACACACACACACACACACACACACACGCGCGCACGCACGCACGCACGCACACACACACACACACACACACACACACACACACATATATATATATATATATATATATATATATATATATATATATATATATATATATATATATATATATATATCTTTCCTTTAGCGACATCTTAGTGACCGGATACGGAAAACATCCAGTAAATTCATGGATGATGACAAAGTTGCGGATAGGTAATATCATCTCGCTCTCTCTCTCTCATTCTCTCTCTCTCTCTCTCTCTCTCTCCCATTCTCACTCTCTCTCTCTCATAACCTTCAATCGTTTCAATATTAGCATCAGGGAATTTTAGTTGCGGTTGTGCCATGGCCTGGCGTAATTTTAAATTCGTTTTTCCTTTTCATGTAATTTGACTTGAAAAACATTTTATGTCACGAGGTTAATTTTGAATATGAGTATAAGAGAACTCCTGTCAAATGTCAACGAATTTGAGAATTATTTCGAGTGAACCTTTGCTATCCACAAAGCAAAACACAATAGAAGACGCTTTAAGAAGTATGACAGCTTTAACACACATTTTAAGTTTCCTGTATAAGGTGTTGTTAAAATATACATCACAGATGCAAGTTCAGCCACGAATTTAAACGATTATGTGCGTATCGTGCTATTTTTCAGAACAGGCTTTAATAGAATATACACCAATATTGCTCATACACATCAAACCATAATTATCTTCAAGCAATGAATAATTTCTTGGGTTTGTATCCCCCCCCCCTTGTTTATAAAAGAAAGAAACACGCATCAGAGCAATTATGATACCCTTAGTACGTCTGTCTGTCCGTATATCAGTTGTCACATCTTCTCTTAAATAATTAGGTGGAAATTCACTAAACTTTGAAGTTACGCAACCCGTTAAAACGAATGGCTACAGGGGGCGCCATCTTTGGATATTGACTTTGTGATTTATGTAGGGTGCAAAGGTCAAATCAGACAAAAACTTAAACAGCAATTACGTAATTTTTTGTGTGCTAGTTGTCCTTCATAAATAGAGTCATTCTACAAAAGCGTATCGCATATTTGGCAGCGTTTGCTTTTGACCCCCCCCCCCTCCGGCCACTGTCTGTGGACGGGTGTGAGAATGGGGTGGTATTGTAGGTGGACGGAATGTACATTGAAAAGCGCTGATGTGTGATTGCAGCTTCTTTTAACTTAGAATCTATGTCATCCCCATATGTTCCTCAAGAAATATGAAAATATATCGTACAGTTTTTCTTCTTTAATTCCTTATTCTTTAAAATCTATTTTAAAATATTTGAAATGGTCATAGAAATACCGTAAATTAAAAAAAATGTATATGCAGACTAAAACACGTTTAGACTGATGGAAAATGTTTGCTTTTTGTGACAAATCGTCTTTTCTCAATAGCACTAACACACTGGCCAAATTGGAGGTTTACTTTGTGGACATGTCCTACGAAATGATTGAGCAACAGAAATCCTATGAGGTATGCATTTTTAATAAAGTATGTATGTATGGATGGATGGATGGATGGATGTATCTATGTATGTGTGTATGCATGTATGTATGTATCTATGTATGTATGTGTTTGCGTGCGTGCGTGCGTGTATGTATATATGTACAAGTTTTCATGCCTGTAAAAACAGATAAAAAATTTCTTAGAAAAGTACATGATTGCTATATTCTTGTGTATTACCGTATATATTTATGTATATTAGATCAAGGTAAATATTTGTGTATACCAGATCAAGATATAGACTTGTGTGTTAGAGACCGAGATAAATACATGTGTTTAAGAGATCACGATATATATATTTGTGTGTATACTTGATACGACTCTACGGTCTCAAACTAAGTAACAGGCAAGAGTGAAAACCAACCAACATCGGAAAATTCAACAAACTATTCACTTCCGTAGAACACAATGTTAAAGCCGTAAAACAACCCACAGCACTGTCAACCAAGTCCAATTAGACCTTAAGGTGCAATCACAAATCCAAATGTGTGAAGTTCCAATTGAAATCCAGTGGTATTCCAAAATAATTCCTGTTGTTACGAATTTGCTAATATGCCAATAGCTTGGAGTGTGGTGATGTGCTAACAGTCTTTAAATGTATCATAATAATGCAAAAATGTCCTTGTCTGAATTCACGATAATTCTAAAGTAAAGTTATAGTTCAAGAATATTATTGAGCACTGTTTAGTTCCAGTGAATACTAATTTAAATAAATAACTCCAACCAAATTAAAATGTGTACAAAAGAATAAGTTTAATTCTGCTTCAGATGTTCAGGTGAAAATGAGTAATTTTTCAAACAATCAACATTATAAATAAAAATAAGAAATAATAATAAAGCCAGAATATTGGTCAGTTTCCTCCATTAATCATTTAACGCTCTCACCAAGTCTAAGTATATCAAAATTATAAACTTAATGACCTAGACTCACATTCATCTAAACGATTAATAATGTATGTATCTACAATCATAAATAAAAGTTTAGCTATGTGTTGTGCCGAGTGGTCTAAAGCGCTCTTCGTTACGGATCACTGCCATCTCACCTCTGTCTGCGGCGGTTCGAGTCTAAGATTCAGCCAATGTGGGCATGTGAGAAAGCTTGCCAGTAGCTTCTCGTGGGTCGGTGGTTCTTTCCGGGGTTTTTCGGGTTCTTCCTCCACCATTAATACTGGCCGCCATGTATAGCCTATCGTGCTAAAAAATGGCGTTAAACCCCACAACAACAAAAAAAAAGCTATGTGTTGTATTGTTTACAAAAGAAAATGTCACTGGTCAGATACACAATCACTTGATTTTAGGCAATGTCGGTTACAAAATTCAGATTTACATAACATATAATCATTAAGAAAAACCAACAAACACTGAAAATTAAATATACATAACATACTAGTGTATAAGAGATCAAGATATATATATATATATATATATATATATATATATATATATATATATATATATATATATATATATAAATCGTTGAATTTAGAACTACATTTGAAACAAAATTCACTCAATAATGGCAGCCAGAAGAAAACAAAAATTGCACGTTTAAGAGGGATTGGGAGACAATTGATGACATAGTTAATGCTGAAGACAAATATTGACTCGGGTAAGTGACGAGAATTACTGTATTCACATTCTCCCCCAAAGTATATAATGATAACAATAATAATAATAATAATAATAATAATAATAATAATGATGATGATGATGATGATGATAATAATAATAATAATAATAATAATGATGATGATGATGATAATGATAATGATAATGATAACAATAATAATAATAATATAAATAATAATAATAATAAAAATGTTAATAATAATAATAATAATAATAAAAATAATAGTAATAATAATAAAAATGTTAATAATAATAATAATAATAATAATAATGGAGAGATCACCAGGAGCAATATCTCACAATTTGGCTAGGAATAGTGATAAAACTAGACCCCTAGAGAAGATGAGGTTCACAGTAACGCGAGTTCTCGCAGTATCTCGTTAATCGAAATCATCTCTCAGAGTGTGTGTCAATGTCAGTACACCAAAGACAATGGTCCACTATATTAGCCGAAGAACACACGTAGATCTTGAGTGGGACTTGAATCATTCTATCTTAACAGAAAAGGCTCTTAAACAATTAATAAACAAAAAGTATGGTCTTGAGGAATAAATAGATAAATATATTCCAAAAGCTGGGTATCATGCTTCTGATTCCTTCCTGGATCTTGATTCTTCATCTTCACCTTACATCATAATAACAATGTTGAATTAAGCAGCGTCAGCATTTACAACGAGAACTTATGTGTCCGAAACAATGTATGGATTTTTTCTCTTATGAGGATTCTGCAGATACGATCGATATTTGTGGTAACGATTTACAATCTTGGGTAGAAAGTTCATCATCATCATCATCTTTATTTCCTTCCATGGAAGATTACATGATATAAGAATAAATCATCTGAATACAATCAATAAATATAAAAAAAAAAAAAAAAAAAAAAAAAAAAAAAAAAAAAAAAAATTCTATATTGGAATACAAATTCTTACACAATATCAATCAACAAAGTGTTCGTCAACTCATAAGTTGCAAGTTTCAGTACCTTATTTACAGAAGATAGCTGCACACTGCATGACAAAGTATGCTGCATACAGGACGAATAGCTTGGAGTTTTCTTTGTCGATTACTCCTGATGGTAACCTTTTACCTAAAAGATATTGTAGTTGCAGCTCATCTTCTGCATTAAATAACGTAATGTGCAGGCTCAGGGGAAATTTATCAGTAAGGAAATCCCAGAAAGAATTTCGAAAGTTCGACATATAAGGACAACTAACACAACAATGAAGTATCAAGTCTGTATAAACATTCCCACATCTAATACACATATCAAGCTGTGTTTGTGGAACAGCAGCCCATAGTTTAGCTACATATGTAAATACCTTAGTGTGTTGTCTAGTTTTAGCCGACTGCCACACTGAGGCAGGTCGTAAGTATTCGTGTATCGAAGAGAATCTATCAAAATCTGCTTGATTAGACATACGAACTCTCCAGAGGCTATTTTCAAGACCAACAATTTTTGACCTTACAATTTCTTTCCAATTATGTTTATCTGGAATTTCAGAATGATGTAAATAATCAGTTAGATACCCGAGCAAGTCAAACTTCTTTGAGGTATAATATAAATTTGAAATTAACCCGCAGCTTGACATGCATCCGCTCAGAATGAAGTGAAATAACGCAACGTTAAACACACGTTTAGTATGTACATTGTTAGGCATCAAACACAATCTGTGTAAAAACATCAATTTTCTTCTATCAATTTCGGACTGCGCTGATGTCCATCCTAGCATTCCCAGGGCAATGTCTGATCTTGTATGTATTGGAAAACCTTGTAAATGTTTGGCAAAATACCTCAGAGTTTTATCCAATAAAGCGAGGTCACTTTTTGAAATGTTACACCATAATTCACTTCCATAAAACATTGAAGGGAAAATTACCTTTTTAATTACATTTGCAGCAACCAAAGGATTTAAACCATTCGGTTTAATGCCAATACCAAACAGACCGTGAAAAGATTTTTTCCCTTTCTTGCATGCATCGAGTATTGCGTCATGCGACGTCAGCTTTGAGTTAATCCGGTGACCCAGGTGTGTTGCCGAATCGGTGACCGGCAAACATGACGGGCCAAGATACCATTTCATATTGATAAAATTCTTGTATTGGGGTCCGAAAATGATAATGTATGACTTTGTAACACTAAGCTCGAATCGCCACTTATTACTGTAGTCGTATGCTATATCTAACAGCTTTTGTAGATTGCTAGGATATATAGCCAAAAGTGAAATATCATCAGCTAGGGTTGGATTTCCCACAGCTAAGGATCCAGTCTTTGCTCCAAATCCACTATTTTCTAACTGTAGCAGCAAGTCATTTATAAATATTGTGTACATCAAGGTTGACAAAACACCCCCTTGTCTCACTCCTTGGCCAATTGAGAACCAATCTGAAAATTGCCCATTTACAAGAACTTTACTCTGTAAATTTGTATACATGTTAAAAAATATCAAAAGGGATTTACCCGTAATTCCCAACGTGAATAATTTAAAAAGCAGTCCTTCGTGCCACACGGTATCAAATGCCTTTTTTGTATCAAGAAAAGCAGCAAAAACCCGTGAACCCATGTTTACATTATATTGTACTGATTGCAACAGCACAAAACTCGCTGTTGTGCAGCCTAAACCTTTTTGGTAACCATGTTGTTGTGAACTGGGTATACTAGAATTAGTATCTTTGAGCCAAGTTACCAAACGTTCATGAATAATTTTCTCAAAGGTTTTGTAGATAACAGGCAGTAAAGTAACAGGCCTGTAACTTTCGAGGGAGTTCTTTGATTTTCTGTTACCTTTGTACAGTGGTATTACTAACCCTTTTTTGCAATCTACAGGTATGTAAGATTGATCAATCATCCGAGTAAATAAAATTGTCATACACTCGATGAGGTAGTCGCTGCCATAGATCAAATGTTCATTGCAAATTTGATCATGGCCCGATGCTTTTGATTTCTTTAGACCTTTAATGATTTCTCTTACTTCATTTAAACTGATACTGGTCTGTAAGGCCTCGATATGGCTTACTTCGTCCTGTAGACCCCGATTTAATTCTCTCTCTATAAATTCATAAAAGTTTCCGTCAAAACTATGGTTTAAATTCGGCGTGTGAATGTCCTCATAGTATCTAGCAAAGCCATTTGCGATGGAATCATCATCACGGACACAAACTCCATCAGTTGATAGTTCCTGACAAAAATTTGTATTGTTCCCTCTCTTAATGTTGATCATTTTCCAAAAGTGTCTTACATCGCATTCATGTGCTTTTTCAATTTCTTCATACACCTCCCCCATATATTTTTCCACAGCAAGTTTTTGAACGTTTCTAAAGTCTCTCTTCTTATCTTTATATTCTCTGTAAGAATTAAATTGACTACCCCTCGGTCTTCCCTCATTTATCCAAGTATACCTAGCTTGTCTTTGAAGTTTATGTGCTTCTTTGAGTTCATTTGACCAATATGGTTTGGCATGATAATTGAATTTAGACTTTGGAAGCGCGATGTCGCTTGACTGCTGTATTGCATTAACAATGTGCTGGTAAAAGCTATCAACATTGTCCGAAATAGTATCTATATCTAAAGTTTTCAGGCGAAGGTCCAGCTCAGATTGATAGTTTTTCAAGATATCAGCGTTTAATTTATTCCAGGCTATGTTGTTTCTCTTCATAGACTGTCTGAAGTCTCTCCCACAGGTCACTGTACGAAGGGAAGTAAGGATAGGGAGGTGGTCAGATATCGCGTGCTCTTCGTGATCTGAAACAATGTGCACATTTCGTAATCTACCTATGCATTGATCCGACAGTACAAAATGATCAATCATCGTTCTTGCTGGGGTGAACGTATAGCGGGAACCAGTGCATATTATTAAATGTCCAGCACTCACTAGATTATTATATCGCAAGAATTCATGAAATACTCTATCTTTGTAATCTCTGAAAGTGGCTGGTTCAGCTACTGCATTGAAATCACCAGTAAAATACACGTCCCCCAGCTGTGAGTACTGATCATAGAGATTTTGAATCAACTCAATTTGCGCTTTGTAACAATCTATGCCATATAATAGGGTCGGCATATATACACAAAAAATATATACATTTTGCATATCAGGAAATTTGAATTCTATGCCAACAACTCTGTCACTATTAACTTCATCTATAAAGTTAGCATATCTCATGAGAGAAGTTTTGCAGAAGATTGCAACTCCTCCTTTACCACATTTTATTAACATACAATTAGAGGAAATATCCTCTGCCTTAGCAGTGCATTTATAATCAGAACGAATAGTATCGCAAAATGGAAGTATGTGCTGTAATAGTTTATGTTCAGTTACGCAAGCTACGTCAACATTATATTTATCCAGCATTGCACTAAAGCTAAGAGCAGAGGACATAATTCCTCTAACATTCCAGGTCAGTATATTAAGATTCATATTAACTTGCAATATAGGCATATTAATACTTATGCATCGTGAAAGCAGGACTAAAATGACAAAGATGACAAAACACATTAACTTACGACAGAACATAATGGCAAATTTATGAACAATTAACTGTCACCCTAGTCACAGAATATCGCATCCTGCACCTTCATTTGCCTCCTGATCGCGATTGCTAAACCTGTCTCGCCAAGATTGATTCCCATACCACCTTCTTACATAAACACCTTTTGGCCATGTTACATCATTTTCAACAGTGTCGCAGTCTGAATTATATACAGTCAGCTTGGCCGATAGACAATTACGTCTACTGTGGATAAACTTTATGAATAACGGATCTATATCGTATTCTTTCAAGAATTTACCGAGGCCTTCAGCAGTAGATTTGACGCCAATGCCACCCACATAAAAGCGCCTTGTTCTACGTCTAACTACACCTTCAAATACAACATTCTCATTTTTGTCATCAACATCCTCATGTCCAACAATACTCTCTGAACCTATTTCTAAACCTGATTTACCAAATAATCTAGGTCTTTCTACCTGACCCCCAATAACGGTAGGTATCTTGCTAGGAGGGGTTTTCAAGTCTATACCTTTCACATTACTGTTGCTAGTAATCGGATGCCTAGCGTTCTCTATCCTGGTCGAAGTCGAAGTTAACAGTTTATTTTGATTCTGAATGGGTGTGCGCACAACATTTGTCACATCAGGATGAACACTGGCTTTATAAATCTGTGGGATATTTCCATCGAAGGGGGCGATATGTCTTCTAACGAAAGTCTGTGAAATTATATCCGAACTTTTTGAAACCAGAGTTTGCAGAGCACTGACCCCACTCTTTTCCATAGTTGTTTGGGCCGTTACACCGGTTCGTGACTCCACTGCCGTTGTACCTGGTGTAGAGTCGTCAGCCTCAACCAACACGGGAGACAAACAGTTGGACACTGCAGTTCTGAATTAAGCAGCGTCAGCATTTACAACGAGAACTTATGTGTCCGAAACAATGTATGGATTTTTTCTCTTATGAGGATTCTGCAGATACGATCGATATTTGTGGTAACGATTTACAATCTTGGGTAGAAAGTTAAATATTTACCTATCAGTTCGTGCGTACGGTATCATAAACGTATATACGTGTTCATTTCTTCTGGTTCGTTTTGGTTTAATTAAAATCGTTACAGGGATGATTTATTTATTTAGACCATTAATGAAAAATATTAATCTATTTTCTGTTTTACGTTTTGATTTAGTTGTTTCTAGTACAACTTATGCTATATTGGGGCCAAACATATTAGGATTTATTCATAATTAAATGTAACAAACCTGGCTTCTCCGTCCAATACATCTTTTAAATTCTGGGAATGGGGGCGAGGAGGGAAAAATGTGCAAGCATATTTAAAACAGGTCTAACTAAACACTTGAAAGCTGATTCTTTCTCCTTGGGGTGGGGGGGGGGGCGGGAGGGGGTACCGTTGCTATCTGTTGAGACTATAGTATAGGAATGCGCCATTATCATTTTATTTCAGTTTAGGTCCAGATGTAACCCATTCTTCAAGGTATGTACATGACCATGGCTGTGCTTTTGCTGCAACTATTCAGTAAAACATTTTCTTGAATACATGCTAGTGATTTACTTTCCCTTGGAATTATCAGACATAATAAAAATTTCTTTGGCTCAAACCAGCAGTATACCGCTTGCTATATTTTTCGTAATTACGCAGACGCAATATACTTGACCAAATAAATTTCGAGTGATCTCGACGAAATATCTCATACAGAATTCTCGCGTTGTTTCGAGTCCTGGACATAATAGATTAAATTTTCCTTTGGTCGATCTTAAATGTATTGCTAACAGTTTCTGCATTCCTCATCTCAGATATTTTGTGGTTTTCATGTCTGATCTTATCTCCGTTACTTCTCGTTAATGTGTGCCATTTTAACATGTCGTATCAGGGCTTGGTTATCGATTTTAACATTTCGTGTCAGGACTTGGTTATACGATTTTAATATTTCGTGTCAGGACTTGGTTATACGATTTTAATATTTCGTGTCAGGACTTGGTTATACGATTTTAACATTTTGTGTCAGGGCTTGGTTATACGATTTTGCAGACTTTATACCTTTCAAAAACAAAATGACCCTTTAATGCAAGATCATAAGCCGATCCAAATCATTCCTGACATTTTACATTTTACTTTGTTAATGTTCGTACTTAGTGTTTGAGATGCAATCTACAGGAGTCCATGCTATCAGAACCCAGTTCCATTACGGTATTTTATTCCTGGCCAGTCTCTTCTAAACCGTGCACCCACAATGATCATATAGGTAGAATTTACTTATTGTATTTCTTACCTGATTATTCTTTTCCTAAATTTACATTATGAGCTCAGCACTTTTGAATGCTACACAAACTCATGTATTCTTCTTAATTTTGAATCTATTTTATGCAGCTTTGACCTTCATGTCATAAGCCCTAAATTTACGTCATGAAAAATAATTCGTTTGAGTCTATTTCTGTAATACATGCAGCAACATCTTAGTCTTAGAACTCATTTACCTGTCATGCGCATCTATTTTTAGCCTTTTCTCAAATTTTAAGCCTTCTTAACCTTTCAGTCCGAGAGCCTGATATCGGATATCGGAGGTCAGCTTGGACTGTGGCTAGGACTGTCCGTCATTACATTAGGTGAACTGGTGGAATTTATGGCTTCCTTAAGTCATCTCATCACCACTCGCTGCTGCGGTAGGGTGGGTAAAAGAACCCCCAGAATGTCCAAACACCAGCTGACCAAAGTTCAACCAGCTTTACAGAGCAACATGGATGAATTCTGAAACCCATAATCCTCTTGCAGACAGATGATGCACACGTTATAAAATGGGTCATCCTGCTAAAGATGCGCACGATAAACAAGGAAATATGTGCCCTGGAGTGGAGCGAAACATTAATTATATACATGTATATTTAAAATCTGGTTATTAATTTTAAAAAAGATTTTCTATTCTTCAGCTTTCTCACTGTTAAAATCGAAATCTTTATTTGCCTCTGTGATCACTTCGAAATGACGTATCCATATTAATGCACTGCGGCAAAGACAGTCTTGTCACAAATATTTCGTTTGTACGGTTTGAAAGGTTTGTAAAATCTATCGACTTAACATTCTTTATATTTTAAAAACACATCCCTTTCTCTTGTGTGACTTTTTGTCAATTATATGCCGTTCATTTTTTTTAAAGGATTCTGTTTGATGCGCAGTTAATGATGTACTATTTTGTTTTCATTTCCAGGATGATGTGCGAGTTTGTCGGGGAGGATTGTGTAAAAATTAAATATGCGAACATATTCTTCATATCTGTACCTCACATTAGGCAAATATCAACTAATAAAAGAACATAATTTTATCTCCAACCAGACTTATAAACGGTTGATGAGACTTCGACGAGTCTTTTAAATCATTATTGCGAGAGAGGAAATTTAGAAATCTTGGTAAAATAGAAAAAGAGAAGGGGTTTGGTATGATGTTTTTTTTTGTAAAGCTGAACAAAGGGATAATTTGTGCTGAGGCAGACAGAACGATAGACGGAATTCCTATGTTATGTTTCTAACCCAGCGCCCTTTCGGTCGATAAACAATTCGTCTTTCAATGAATTTCCTCCACAACATACCTTCAAAAATAAATGTGTATCCTGACAACAAGACTCTGAGTATCTAGTAACACAGACTTATTACTCTACACGTGTGACACCCGATGTACCATGTCATACACACTTATTTCTCAACATGTTTGACAACCTATTTACTCTGTCACACACTTTTATTACTCTACACGTGTGACACCCGATCTACCATGTCATACAGACTTATTACTTTACACGTGTGACACGCGATGTACCATGTCATACAGACTTATTTCTCAACACGTGTGACACCCGATGTACGACATGGTACATACAGACTTATTACTCTACATGTTTGACAACCTATGTACTCTGTCCCACAAACTTATTACTCTACGCGTGTGACACCCGATGCACCTTGTCATCCAGACTTATTTCTCTGCATGTTTGACAACATATCTACTCTGTCACTCAAACTTATTACTATACATATTTTGATACCCTATGTATTTGGCACCCTATGTATCTGTCACACACTTGCTAATCTACATGTTTATCACCCTACGTACCTTGTGACACAAACTTATTACTCTACATGTTTTGACACCTTATGTAGGAGACGTTCTATGTATCCTGTCACATATACTTATTACTCTACATGTTTGACATTCAATAACTGTGATTCCCCTACTGCTATTGGTTAACATCAGAAAATACTCGTGTACATCTTTGGCGATCATGCTCAAAAGCTTATGCCAAAACGATTGCCGTTAAAGACGTATTTCAGACAATGTTACGAGCAAAAAAAAAACCCATCTTCGTCAGAGGAAGAAACACGCTACATCAACAGAACACACACTACACACAAAAATCAAGAGATATGTTTGACTCCTATATGTTTGAATGACGGGAAATCTACAAACAAGACACAGAAAATAGAAGAAAGAAGGAACACAAAATATGTAATAAAAAAACGGTCAGCCCAACAAAGCTTTATAACATAAACCAAAAAACGGACTATCATACATGTTGAAATAGAGCTTTTATATATAAATCATCTGTGCACTTTTAATTCAAATGCTATGGTATGGTTTGTAAGTGTTTATTGTAGTTAATATTGTTCAGTTAATCAAGCATTGTATGCAGGAAACAGTTCTTTTCTTTCATCTTTTGTCATATATGTTTAATGTCTGTTTTCAGATTGTATTGAAATGTAAAATGTAAGGGTAAATATTCTTTCCTTCTGCATGATTAGCCAATATCATGTAAAAGACAAACTATATGATACATGTTTAGGTATTTTCAATATTAAGGTAAATGTTTCAAAACTAGGGCTTTTATTTTTTATCTTCGTGACGTGTCTGTTATTATTGTCCTCTATTCATTTTTGACCGGAATTTTGTGCAAATAAATAGTATTTATGGTGTGAAATAGTTCATTAATTATATTAATTTTGATACCAAGAGCTTACTTTGTGTGATTTTACAGCCTAAAATTGATTGAACTAAAGTAGTATGAATCTATCAAACCTAGAACGATGTGATTATCTAATCAATACAACATTCGCATTTATAAACAAGACAAAATATAATCTAGTCAAATTATGAATGTTATCAATGAAAATAAATTTAAGGTTGTCAGCGGAGGAGAAAAGAGATCGCCAGTCAATCAATCAGTCAGCGCATATATATATATGTGTGTGTGTGTGTGTGTATGTGTGTATGTGTGTACACTCAGCATGCGTGCTTCCTTGGCCAAGAAGGATTTCATCGCAGACTGGAGCAGAATGTATCCGCTTAATACCGACGCCAATACAGCATATGTTCGAGTCTGTGTGACATTAATAACCTAGATTTCATTTAGAAAGTAAAAACAAAATTGCTCATACATCTGCATTAAGAGACAGTGTTAATCTCTATGAAATGGGCAAGTAACGTTTACTTCAGATGGATGTGGAATCAGAACACAATTAATTTCACCACATATTCCTTATGTTTGTTTCTCAGTACTCATCATTCCAGTTAGTCCAAATGATAATAAATTACATATTATACTAAAGTACCTTCAAATATGAATTCACGGTGAAGTTCTTGTCATAGGTTATCCGACATATTTTTGAGAGGCTGGACTATATACAATGCACCGTACATTGAGTCACGGTATTTCACTACTAGAACATCATGAATGCCTCATTATTCAACGTCCATTGTAGCCGAAATACACACAGACAAACGCACCATAGTGCTCAAATCTAAAGAATAAGCAATTGCCTTTAAATCAATAATAAAAATGCCTAAATCTATCCTTTTTATCACCACCAAAAGGAGAGAGGAAAACTGCTCGTAAATAAACCTGGAAATAAACCTTTAAACAAGCTTGATATGATATTCAACTTCAAATTCGCTTTCATCACCCTGAAATTACCATTTCTCTATATACATATTTTTAAAATTTATTAAGGCGAGGGCTCCCGTGAGTTCAGGACCCGTTCGACCAAATCGGTTAACTGGGACTACATGGACTGCTAAACCAGACGTAATAATTGTGACCTGATTCCATATAAATAACTGTTCAACAAAAATTGTAACTTTTGATTGTAAAGTCCTATCTAAGATCTATAGAAGATTCAAAGCAGGTCGCATTCACCTATTCTGGAGAGCATTAAACAGATAGGAGAATCTCGCAGCTGCTCAACCATTACATCAATATTCATGTCTACATGTATCGCATCTCCCATTTCTCCGTCCACTGTTACTATTTTTGTTTTCAAGGCCGGCCTTAGCCAACGCGAGGCCCGATTTGGATCATTTTAGTGGGGCCCACTGAATTTATGCTCGGGACCCCATTTGAGCACGGCCTTTGGAAATAAACCTTTAAACAAGTTTGATATGATATTCAACTTCAAATTTGCTTTCATCACCCTGAAATTACCGTTTCTCTATATACACATTTTTAAAATTGACTAAGGCGAAGGCTCCCGTGAATTCGGGGCCCGTTCGACCAAATCGGTTAAATCGGCCCAAGGCCGGCACTGTTTGGCTGAGTGCTTCTTTCCTAACCAAAGTATGTATTAAGTGTAGCGGATCCATCGAACTTTTTCGAAAGCTAATGCATATAACCAATCTACCTTTGTTCACAAGCTTGTGAATGGGTTAGACCAATTTCCTCGTAGAGTCTGGATGGACTTGATTTTCATAGTAAAGAAACATTTCAAATGTCACACAACACTGGAATCTGTAAAAGTAATTATAAATGTATTTGAGTTAGGGGGATGGGACATAGATAAATACATGCATACATACATGCATACATACATCTCTCTCTCTCTCTCTCTCTCTCTCTCTCTCTCTCTATATATATATATATATATACACACACACACACACAAATACATTCACACACACACACACACACACACACACACCGTATAAACTTTGACACATCGGTCTCAGTTTACGTGCCTCACACATTGTCCAGTGTTTTCTCGCAGCATACCTGCTATTAATTTCACCCCATTAGTTTTAGACACGTCTGGAAAATGAGTCAATAAGGTTTTATTTGTGTATACAGATACGCTTAACCTTCACTTTGAACACTATTTGCAGCTGATGCGACGTAAAATGTACTGGTTGTTCCAACATTTAATATCGTCTTGTGTAGAATTTAAGTGCAAAACGTTGCAAAATCAATATGCAGAATAATAATCCTCTCATTTCGTAATCTGCTCACGATACCTGTTCTCCATATATTCTGTCTCTATGCAAACCACAAAAGGCTGAGAATCAGTCTACCGGTGATACATCATCGCCATGTTTTTCTGCGAATTTGGACATAGACCACAATTAATTTTGCTATATATTCTCTACGTTTGTTTCTCAGTACGGACCTTTCCATTACAAATCCTATGTTAATCTAAAAGACCTTCAAAGATGACTTTACGGTGAAGTTCTTGTCAAAGGTTAAAAGTACAAAGTTAAATTCAAATAATCTGTTTGAATATTTCTTATGTAATCTTTAGAGTGTTAATTTACAAATATTTTTGTAATGAATAATGCACAAAGCAAGATAGATCATTAGAATTCCCATAACATCATGTATACCACAATGCTACATTACATCAATATTTATTATGCAATCTTTAGAGTGTTAATTAACAAATATTATTAGTAATTAATAATGTATAAAGCAAGATGGATCATTAGAATTCCCATAACATCATTCTGACCACAATACTATATTACATCAATCAGTTCTTAAACAAACTGAACAATAAAATGGAACGCATTTTGTGCTCAACTTACATCATTTTTTGTTTTCTTACATCCAAGGGTAAATATACCTGGGGCAGTATATTTTATCCCTTTAACTTGTATTTCTTTCTCGGACAGTTTAACGTGATTTAGCAGAGAACTTGAGTAGGTTCCATTCTAAACTTTCCATCTCTGTCCTCTCACTAAATGCCATATAACTATGTTTATTAACAATTATTGAAGGCTATACAGGTATATATGTGTTACTCAGGCAGTTATCCCATCAAAACACTTAAATTAACTGCATGGACCCTAAAAAAAGTTTATTTTAAATGAAAATCACATTTTGACTTACAAAGATATTTTCTCTGACACAATTTGACAAATATCCATCAATGGAGCTTGTATATGATGTAGGAATATATACATGCCGATATCATTTAATATCATTCTAAAAATATTATATTTGTTCATTTTTGGGGCGAATTTGTTTTTTAATTTCATTTAAACGTTTAAAATAAAAATTAATTTTTTCATTTTCAATTTCATTCTTACATTTTAAAAGTCAATATATATAACATATTCAAATTTCATGTATCTATCGTTAATAATAATGATTTTATACCAATTTAAACTTTACTCAAATATTGGACCGATAGGACATAGAACACAATTAATTTTATTATATATTCTCTACATTTGTTTCTCAGTACTGACCTTTCTACTGTGTGACAATCAATACAAATTATATGTTAATCTAAAATACCTTCAAAGATAACTTCACGGTGAAGTTCTCGTCAAAGGCTGACCTGCTTTTTTTTGAGATGCTGGACTGTCAACAGAGCAGCATGTAAACAGAACATAGATTTCACTTCCGGATCATCACCAAGGCCTTATTAACCATTGTGCAGCACTGTCACCGAAATACACAAGGAAAACCACACCCTGAGCTCATGTTCTCAAGAATAAACAATTACCTTTAAATCCCTACCAACAATGCAAAAATCTAACTCTTCTATTACCTCCAAATGAGAGAGGAGAAAATGTTCTAAAAATAGACTAGAACTACATTGGTGGATACTGAATCGGAACTGTTAATTGTGACCTGATACCATTTGTAGCTCCGCAACCATTCCGAGACACGCAATACACCACTCTAAATAAGGGTACGATATTGCATAATTGATTATGTCTTTCTGGTGTTTTGTGTTTTTTCTTTTCGTTAGAGGTTTTTACAATATGCTTTAATTGTTCTGAAAAAAGAAAATTCCAGCGCTAAAAAAAAACAAACATTGATTTTGTTACCACCAAATGTCTTTCTTTTAACTCATAACATACATAAAGGTACCTTGAAACAATGTTAACATAGCCAATATTCGCAGTAGTATTAATCACTGTAACTGAAACTTAAAATAATGCCGTAAAAAACCCAGAGAATACATGAAATCAATCCTTTGAAAGGCATCTCGTCTTAAATGGTATAAAAACAAAGATATTGACGAAAATGAGTACAATCCTTAAGATAAGAAGTCATTTTTTTAAAACCACAAATCACATCCTTTTAAAATACAAGATCTTCTGAGCTGGTACATCATAAGGGCTGAATCCCAGAGCAAAACAGTTTGACTACATTTGTCGCTTTTTACGACATGCAGGAAAGCACATCGGACCAATTTTGTTATCCATTAGTTTCAAGAATAACGAAGCAACTGTCCCAGTCAAGTTTTAAGAATAACTTAACAACTGTACCAGTCAAGTTTAGCCTGATGAGCTCAACTTAGGAATCGTGAGGAGGATGAATAAGTGTAATGAAGTTGTATATTATATATGTACTTGTCAAAAATAGGACAGTTCCGTTTGGACAATATCTGCATAAATCTACATATGTTACAAAATTCAAACCTTGCGAATTCATTTAATATTTCCCTATCTTTGTTCAGTTATCCACGTGTACGTTTGCGAGGTTTGTATTTATCCACACATCTACCCACCGACTTCCATGCCTAATTAAATTCCAACATCATTTCTCGAAGATCTACTAACATGTGAAAAATGTTGTATATGATTTTCGTAATAATGTCATCAATTGAGCTCTGCCATTTTAAACATGTACAGTGAAAATGTGCCTGTTGAAAGATGGCAAAGCTAAAGAAGAATATAGACTGTGGTTTAACAAGTACCAAGTGCTACAGGAGCTTCTTGAAGATGAGGAAGGCAATGCGAACAACACACGGCAGAAAGTTAAGGAGGCAGTAAAATCAGCAGGCCAAAAAGTACTAGGCCCCATGAAGCATCAGCAGAAAAAGTAGATTTCAGCCGGAACATTGCATAAAATTCAGGAGCGGAAACAGAAAAAAGCAGCAGCAAATAGCACTAGGACAAGAACTACAAAAATAAAGTTACACCAAGAAACGCCTTGTAGAATTTCCTTTTTGTGACTGAAAATACACCCATTTCTGACCTGAACTGATCTGAACCTTTATCATTAGACACAAATAAACTGCTTGTGTAGAACAGCATGAATTGATTTATTTAATTATATTGTCCGAAAAGAAAGAAAAAATAATACACAAAAAGTAACTTTAGCGTTGTCAATGACCTTTACGTCTTCATTTGTGATCTTATGAATGAATTTCATCATTGCTTCTTGCATTTATCGCGTACATGAACAGTACACGTTTTCTCAATCAGAAATGTCCCACGATCGTTTCTTGAGAAACCTATTGTGTGCGTTGCTGGCCAGGGTGTGCAATATTGTTTTGGGTCTCTTGTATGAATCTTGTCTGTCAGTGATGTTGTTTCATCCAAAAGAGTATGCGAAAGAAAAGAGACAAATGCAACATAAAAATACAAGGTTCTTATACGATCCACTTCTATAGGTCGATATAATTAAACAACTTGAAAATATTGTGTACGAAAAGAAAAACAACTACCTTTTAATAGTTAGGAAGACAATTCCAATTTTAATATGAATATGTTTTGAAGATTGGATCTTATAGAAATAAATCTTGCTAAGTGAACAGTCAATTATATGTTCGAAGAAGTGCATGCTTAGATAACTAGAACATTATCAAAAACTTCCTCACTCTCTGACTGAGAATTCCATTTGTTGTAAAGGAGAAAATCTTATGGATCAATATCTTGTAGCACTGTATACATAATTTTAAACTCATTATACTCTACACAAAATGCACACAAAGTGTTTTGTATCTCATACGAGTAAATACTCCCCATTTTGTATCTCGTACGAGTAAATACTGCCCATTTTGTATCTCGTACGAGTAAATACTGCCCATTTTGTATCTCGTACGAGTAAATACTGCCGATTTCAACACCAATAAGTAAGGTCATAATGGAGAGAGCATTTCTTTAAATATGGAAATACAGATTTATGGGATTTAAGTCGAATACAACGAGTTTACTTAATAAGAAAATTGAAAATTCCAATAAAACTAGTTTTCTAAATAAGGAAATAGAAATCAAGGATTGCTGGGATTTAAGTCCAATAAAACGAGTTTTCTTAATAAGGAAATATAAAATACAGATTGCTGGAATTTAAGTCCAATCAAAGGATTTTATTTAATAAGGAAAATTCTGTAAGAGCAAAGAAGATGATACATTAGCAAACTTGAGCTTATTTGTGGTTGTCGGAAAACATATCATGTGTATGCAATTCTATATTGGTTGCTGTTCCATGTGAGCTATATTTAAATAGTTTTGTCTTTATCACATACGATTTATGGTCGGTACAGTGATAACATAGTGGCGATATAACTTTTGGAATTACTTGTTTCCGGTTTGGGAAAGAAAGATATATATCCTTATCTATGTTATTAAAACATGTATTTCTGTAGTGTATGCTTATTTCATTCATCTTCGTTTGCTTCTTCTTCTTCTTTTTCGTCTCTCTCTCTCTCTCTCTCTCTCTCTCTCTCTCTCTCTCTCTCTCTCTCCACATCAGGATGAGTGGTAATGCCGGACTGTATAATCGTTACAGAAATATTCTTGTAATCATAAAATAAATTAAAACTGTATAAGCCAATCGATTGAATAAGTGACATTTTATGTCTTTCCTTCATTTTTTTTCCTTCTTCTCAATTACATATCACTATTTTGCTCATTATTGCGGCCCGTTAATTTATGACATTAAGATTTTTAAATTCATAATGATCAAGTTGGTGTTCAGTTATTCGTTCATTTTAATGCATTAATTACTGTAGGTATTACTTTTAATGCATTATTTGCTGTAGGTATTACTTTTAATGCATTATTTGCTGTAGGTCTTACTTTTAATGCATTATTTGCTGTAGGTATTACTTTTAATGCATTATTTGCTGTAGTTTTTACGTTTAATGCATTATTAGCTGTAGGTATTACGTTATACGTTCATTTTAATGCATTATGTGCTGTAGGTATTACGTTGTACGTTCATTTTAATACATTGTGTGCTGTAGGTATTACGTTGTACGTTCATTTTAATGCATTATTTGCTGTAGGTTTTACGTTGTACGTTCATTTTAATGCATTATTTGCTGCAGGTATTACGTTGTACGTTCATTTTAATGCATTATGTGCTGTAGGTATTACGTTGTACGTTCATTTTAATGCATTATTTGTTGTAGGTATTACGTTGTACGTTCATTTTAATGCATTATTTGCTGTAGGTATTACGTTGTACGTTCATTTTAATGCATTATTATTACGTTGTCATGATTATGATTGATCTGTCCTGCATTCAGCGTTGACAGTCGTACCTATATAACTCTGCTTCAGTATTACTGAAAACAATATCCAAGTAAAAAATTCTTCATTACTATATTAATGAAACCAATTCAACTGAAATGTTCTACATATTAATATTTAAAACTCCTCTGCTATATTGCCCTTGAAATCGATTAATGTTAAAATCTCATCTACTATATAGCCCTTGAAATCCATTAATTTTAAAAACTCCTCTACTATATTACCCATGAAATCCATTAATATTAACAACTCCTCTAATATATTGCCGTTGAAATCCATTAATGTTAAAAACTCCTCCACTATATTGCCCTTGAAATCTATTAATTTTAAAAACTCCTCTAGCATATTGCCCATGAAATCCATTAATGTTAGAAACGCCTCTACTATATTGCCCATGAAATCCATTAATGTTAAAAACTCCTCTACTATATTGCCGATGAAATACATTAATTTTAAAAACTCCTCTACTATATTGCCCATGAAATCCATTAATGTTAAAAACTCCTCTACTATATTGCCCATGAAATCCATTAATGTTAAAAACTTCTCTACTATACTGCCCATGAAATCCATTAATTTTAAAAACTCCTCTACTATATTGCCCATGAAATCCATTAATGTTAAAAACTCCTCTACTATATTGCCCATGAAATCCATTAATGTTAAAAACTTCTCTACTATACTGCCCATGAAATCCATTAATTTTAAAAACTCTTCTACTATATTGCCCATGAAATCCATTAATGTTAAAAACTTCTCTACTATACTGCCCATGAAATCCATTAATGTTAAAAACTTATCTACTATACTGCCCATGAAATCCATTAATGCTAAAAACTCCTCTACTATATTGCCCATGAAATCCATTAATTTTAAAAACTTCTCTACTATACTGCCCATGAAATCCATTAATGTTAAAAACTCCTCTACTATATTGCTCATGAAATCCATTAATGTTAAAAACTCCTCTACTATATTGCCCATGAAATCCATTAATGTTAGAAACGCCTCTACTATATTGCCCATGAAATCCATTAATGTTAAAAACTCCTCTACTATACTGCCCATTAAATCCATTAATGTTTAAAACTCCTCTACTATATTGCCCATGAAATCCGTTAATGTTAAAAACTCCTCTACTATATTGCCCATGAAATCCATTAATGTTAAAAACTTCTCTACTATACTGCCCATGAAATCCATTAATTTTAAAAACTCCTCTACTATATTGCCCATGAAATCCATTGATTTTAAAAACTCCTCTACTATATTGCCCATGAAATCCATTAATGTTAAAAACTCCTCTACTATATTGCTCTTGAAATCCATTAGTATTTAAAACTCCTCTACTATATTGCCTATGAAATCCATTAATGTTAAAATCTCCTCTACTATATTGCTCTTGAAATTAAATAATGTTGAAAGCTCCTCTACTATATTGCTCTTGAAATCCATTAGTATTTAAAACTCCTCTACTATATTGCCTATGAAATCCATTAATGTTAAAATCTCCTCTACTATATTGCTCTTGAAATTAAATAATGTTGAAAACTCCTCTACTATATTGCTCTTGAAATCCATTATTATTTAAAACTCCTCTACTATATTGCCTATGAAATCCATTAATGTTAAAAACTCCTCTACTATATTGCCCATGAAATCCATTAATGTTAAAAACTCCTCTACTATATTGCCCATGAAATCCATTAATTTTAAAAACTCCTCTACTATATTGCCCTTGAAATCCATTAATATTAAAAACTCCTCTAGTATATTGCCCATGAAATCCATTAATGTTAGAAACGCCTTTACTATATTGCCCATGAAATCCATTAATGTTAAAAACTCCTCTACTATATTGCCCATGAAATCCATTAATTTTAAAAACTCCTCTACTATATTGCCCATGAAATCCATTAATGTTAAAAACTTCTCTACTATATTGCCCATGAAATCCATTAATTTTAAACACTTCTCTACTATATTGCCCATGAAATCCATTAATTTTAAAAACTCCTCTACTATATTGCCCATGAAAACCATTAATTTTAAAAACTCCTTTACTATATTGCCCATGAAATCCATTAATGTTAAAAACTCCTCTACTATATTGCTCTTGAAATTAAATAATATTAAAAACTCCTCTACTATATTGCTCTTGAAATCCATTATTATTTAAAACTCCTCTACTATATTGCCTATGAAATCCATTAATGTTAAAAACTCCTCTACTATATTTCTCTTGAAATTAAATAATGTTAAAAACTCCTCTACTATATTGCCCATGAAATCCATTAATTTTAAATCTCCTCTACTATATTGCCCATGAAATCCATTAATGTTAAATCTCCTCTATTATATTGCCCATGAAATCCATTAATGTTAAAAACTCCTCTACTATATTGCCCATGAAATCCATGAATTTTAAAATCTCCTCTACTATATTGCCCATGAAATCCATTAATTTTTAAAACTCCTCTACTATATTGCCCATGAAATCCATTATTGTTAAAAACTCCTCTACTATATTGCTCTTGAAATTAAATAATGTTAAAAACTCCTCTTGTATATTGCTCTTGAAATCCATTAGTATTTAAAACTCATCTACTATATTGCCTATGAAATCCATTAATGTTAAAAACTCCTCTAATACATTGACCATGAAATCCATTTTGATACAATCTCTACATGTATATAGTTCAGTTGAAAATGCATTTAGTAAACTATGCCCATCATACACGAATCAACCCAACAATTACGACGGAGTTAACACTTTACGCAATTGAATAATGTCGACGATCAGAGGTCATTCGGTGTCAAACAGTCACGGTTTTAATGGGCTTCATCAAATAAAGGCTGCAACTCAGCAGAAATTAAGAGTAAACTATGTACAGGCTAGTGTAAAGGCTAATGTACAGGCTAGTGTAAAGGCTAATGTTGTTGTGATTTGGATTTTTAACGTAGCTTTAATAATTTTGGAGTCATATAGCTACAATGTCTGCAATGTGGCAGTTTATAGTGATGTCTAGCACTGGGGCATCATGCCGAAGACATGTAGCATGATGTCCCACCCAGTCACATTTACCTGACACCGGGCCGACCAGTCCTAACACTAACTCTTAATGCTGAGCGCCAAGAGAGGCAACTGTTAGTACCATTTTTGTAAGTCTTTGGTATGACTCGGCCGGGGAACGAACTCACGACGTACCGCATCCGCGGCAGACGCTCTAACCACTAGGTCACCGGAGCGGTAAAGCTAATGTAATGATAATAATAATAATAATAATAATAATAAAAATAATAAACTATCTTTAACGAGGATAACACATTTGGTCATGGCTGACCCATCTGCCATGTGGTCCTCAGTTTTTGTAATAAAAAAATAAAAATAGAAGATCATGTAATAACCATGTATCGACATACAAATATATATCAATTATGGATATGATTTTAAAGTTTTCTATTCGGAGCTTTTAATATGTCATTCCAGCTGGCCTAGAAGGAATTTCTTAAATGATATTTTTAAAGAAGCAAGGGAAGTTGAATTACGTATCCTCATTGGTAAGGAATTCCATACAGTAGAACGCTGCGTGCGCTGGATACAAGGCTAAGTCATTGATAAATAGTAGAAAAAGAAGAGGCCCTAATATAGATCCTTGAGGAACACCACTTAAGATATGACTTGGTTCGGATATATGTTTACCCGTGCAAACAACCTGGTGTCTGTTTGTGAGATACGACGTGAACAAGGCAACAGAGTTTGGAGAAAACTTGAAAGCTGAAAGTTTTTTTAATGAGCACCGAATGTAAAGGCTAATATAAAGACTAATGTTGTTGTTGTAGGGTTTAGCGCCATTTATCAGCACACAATAGGCTATACATGGCGGCTAGTATTAATGGTGGAGGAAGAACCCGGGAAAACCCCGGAAAGAACCACCGACCCACGAGAAGCTACTGGCAAGCTTTCTCACATCCCCACATTAGCCGAATCCGAGACTAGAACCCACGCAGACAGAGGTGAGATGGCAGTTATCCGTAACGAACAGCGCTTTAGGCTTTAGACCACTTGGGCACTCGGGGCCCCAAAGGCTAATGTAAAGGCTGATTAAAAGCTAATGTAAAGGCTAATTTAAAGGCTAATGTAACGGCTAATGTAAAGACTAACGCAACGGCTAAAGTAATAGCTAATGTAAAAAATGTAAAGGCTAATGTAAAGACTAATGTAATGGCTAACTTTAAAATGTAATGTAAAGGTTAATTTAAAGTGTAATGTAAAGGCTAATATAAAATGTAATGGCTAGTGTAATGGCTAATGTACTGGCTAATTTAAAGTGTAATGCAAAGGCTAATTTAAAAGCTAATGTAAAGGCGTACTTAAAGGCTAATGTAACGGCTAATGTAAATGCTAATTTAATGTAAAGGCTAATTTAAAAGCTAATGTAAAGGCTAATCTAAAAGCTAATGTAAAGGCTAATCTAAAAGCTAATGTAAAGGCTAATGTAAAGGATAATTTAACGGCTAATGTAATGGCTAATGTAAAGACTAAAGTAATTGATAATTATAAAGGCTAATGTAAATGGCTAATGTAATGGCCAATGTAAATACTAATGTAATGGCTAAGGTAAAGGCTAATGTAAAGACTAATGTAAGGGCTAATGCAATGGCTAAGGTAAGGTGTTGTTATTGTTGTTGTTCTGGGGTTTAACGCCATTTTTCAGCACACGATAGGCCACACATGGCGGCCAGTATTAATGGCGGAAGAAGAACCCGGGAAAACCAAGAAAGAATCCGAGACTCGAACAAGCGCAGACAGAGGTGAGATGGCAGTGATCCGTAACGGAGAGTGCTTTAGACCACTCGGCCACTCGAGGCCCCAAAGGTAAGGTGTAAGAAACTATTAATATTATTGTCGCAAATGAATGCTATTTTTTTCACGGGGCATATTAGTAATGAGAATATATTTAAAAGCAAAACGTAGTCATTCATTAATATTTTTATAACAAATGGTTCAAGAAACAAAACATTGAGCAGTTAATGTCAGATCTGCACTTTTTGTAAACCTTAAGGACTTAATGAACTTGTAAAACAATATTTCACCTTAACTTTGACAAGACAAACTGTCAGTCACACGCAAAACAGAATGTGAACGGATGTGGACAACATGTTTTTGAAAGTTTGCGATTGCGTACAAATTGACACGCATCAATCATCAACGAATGCTATATAAATCTGGAAGAGACAAATCACAGCAGTTCGAAACCTGCTGCAGAGAAAATGAGGGTAACATTCTTCATGGCGAGTTTTCTGGTCTCGTTTTGCGGCATCGTCAATGGTACGTCATATAATTTACTTACTTTAATTAAATCCCCATCTTTTTTATTAACGCAAACACGCATTTGTATAACTGAACCAGGGAAACGTTTTTCGGAATGCGATTTTCAAGGCTTGTTTAGTGATTGTTCAATTCTTTTCATTTATTTCCTCCTCAACTTTCCCTGTAGTGTTTTTAAAATGCATTTGCCTCTTTCCCAAATTTATAAAGATTTATACACATTTCATTTCCTACTCTCATGATTAGTAAGTGGTGTGATATAAGCCATTCCGTAGTCTTCTAAAACTATTGCTTTCGTTAACAATATCTTCACATTTTAAGTAAAGCTGCATATTCTATTTGCCTTGACTCTAAACGTTTTGACAAAATGAAAGAATATTTACAATTATAATCTTTGCCTTTTTCCTCTTAACAATTTCTAGGCCAGTCTTCAGCAGTTAATAGTCCTAGCTTCCATAGTTTTCAGTTTGAACTTGGAGATAATGGTGACATTCGACCTATCGGGCCTGGCCGAATACCAAGAACGCAGAATGTTCAACAAATAGTTCCATATGGTAGTATTAGGTCTCTTCTGTATCTTCTTCCATTTGGCATATGGTAAGACATCTTGTCCAAGAAATTTGCAAAGTTTTCGAAGTTTGAAAAAAGTGTAGTGTTAATCTTTTGGCTAATTTTTATTTTCCATTAATATTAAAACAAGCGTCGGACAATACGAGGTAACCAACGGTCAACGGTCTCTCTTCAGTTTGTCGGACAATACGAGGTAACCAGCGGTCTCTCTTCAGTTTTGATTCGCTAATTCATCTTCATCGTTTGGTCAGGCTGAAACGTATGAAGTTGTTTTATAAATATTACAATAAACACATGTTCCTCAAAATTTCATTCTTTCTGTTCGATGCATCTAGAAGTAAATATCCTATTTAAAGATTATCTAGTTGTATTAGCTTGCAATACCGGTTTCTCTACAGAAAGCGTCCATCTGTTGTTTTTTTTTCGACAAAAGAAACGTGTAAAGCTCAAGCTCGTGACTTCGCCAATGATCGGAGAGAAAAAAACGAAAAATACTATTTGGTACTGTTGCTATTACGGTTCCGTTTATCTTGTTTGCCAAATGAGGTCACGTGATCATCCTCACAATTAAAGAAAGAAATCTTTCCTTTTCATGTTCAATGCCATTTTATTCCTGGTTGTCTTTTACTGACTCTGATAATAGTGATATTATGTCATGAGATTGTGACGTTAAAAATGTTATTATTACGTAATAGAAATAACTTCAGCGTTCGTTACGGACGTTTCCCTTATTCTTGGCAGAAATATTCCATGTTTATTTTTTAAAGCATGAAATCACTACACATCGTTCTTTGACCGAACATATGCAAGGTTTAAAATTACTTTTTTTTATTGTGCTTACATACTGTAGCGTAAAGCTACTCAGGTTTTACCACTGTACTACAAAATGGAAGTATTTCCGATATGTAAACTTTGAAGAAAAGCAATGAGTTGTTCCGAATGAGGTAGTCGTATATATATTTCTCAATTTCTGGAACTTTGGAGGACGAACAACGGGCTATATGTATTGGAATACAATCTAATAATGAAAGACAGACGTTATAAATAATAGGCATCAATAAAATACTCGTACACTTAATTCTGAGTAAAGAAAAAGAAACATAAATCATACAGTTTTTAAGTCTTATGTACATGTTTAAGTTCTAATTTACAAAATTAAACTTAAAGACAAATTAAACAAGTCGTGTAATTTGTAACAATTTTGTTTTTATGACGTTACTATTAATTATGACAAGTCATTGAGACATTGTGGGGTAGAAAATTCTGTTAAAGCGTAATTGCCATTTCAGATGTCATTAAGGCGTAATTGCCATATCAAAATGTTATTAAGGCGTAATTACCATTTCAAAATAGCATTAAGGCGTAATTGCCATTTCAAAACGGTATTAAGACGTAATGGCCATTTCAGAATGGTATTAAGACGTAATGGCCCTTTCAAAATGTTATTAGGCGAAATCGCTAGTTCACAATGGCCACTGTTTTATCTCATTCAGAAATCCTCTTCTCGTTCTATTGTAAGTTAAATAACTTAAACTGTCTGAGAGACTCCAATGTAATGAAAGTGATACTTCCCAGACTAGACAGTTGTCTGCAGATGAATATCTGTCTAGATGTGAGAAGAATAAGATATAATGAAATGACTGATGACGCAAATAACACTCAATGACATTTCATTCATACATAAAAAAACTGGAACTATTTATTTGTCATGATATTCCTCAAATATTTTAACTGGCTTTGTGTGGTGTTTTACAATACCGAAACACAAGTATGTTATTTAGTAGCCAATAAATTAGCCCCTCGCCCGTGATGTATTGATTTTCTGGTTGGGGTTGATGTCACATGTTCATTGAACAATGCGATTATCTTCTGACAAATATGTCTGCACACATCGGTGTACATTTTATACATTTGCCGGTATTTATCGTGTCTGTGGAGCTACCATCGGCTGAAAGGTACATTATAATTACGGAGATTATATTATGTGTGTTGACTTGTAATTCCACGTGGAATAGCACAACCATCGTTCTTGTGGCCATTTTGAGTTTCGTGCTAGATATAGACGTTACTATTTACCGGTATGTGTCACAAGTGAACGCGGGTTTGTTGCGGAATGATTTTGCAAACAGAAAATTTACACAGTTTAATAAACGAGTGAAATCAGTCCCACATATCGTCCATCAGTATCAACAGATTTGTGGGGTTGATTTATCGGACTAATTATTAAGTACCGAGGCAACTTGATTTAAAAAGCCTTGCCCAACGATACACCATTATAACCAACATGGGACTGTACAATGGGGAAATAAATTCAAAACCGCACCCGTTCAGTTCCGAGCTCCTAGCATGCTAACGCCTGAGCCAAATATACTTTTAACACTTTTGATAATAAAAGTAGAAGCCATTTGGTTTCATTACCCTCAAAACTATTGCTTACATTGCTACTTGTAATGGCATCTCGTCGAGTCGTTGTGACTTCAGTAACATTATTTTGACGTAATGTCAGTAAAGGTCGAAGATATTCCAGTTGATTTCTATATCGGGTTCTGAAGTCTTTTAGAGAATAGAAGAAGACAAAAAGAGAGCAAACGGACTGGCCAACAGCGTAGACCAATTGGAGCCACCTCAACCCTTAAATTTAAGTCCCTAAAAAGTACTTAAATATAAATAATGACTATTTTGAACCTTGAACTTTTCCCGAGCACGCAAATGCTATTAAAGGGTAATAGTGTTATATACGTCACAACGACTTGTTGATATATCACCACTCTTGGCAACGTCAACAGTAGTCGAAAACCATGAAAATGGAATTGCTTCTAAATATTTCTGTAAGCAGCAAAATAAATAATATTTTAAACTGAGTGTCCATGGATTTCATTCACGTCCGTAATTTTGTCGAATACACGTTTCTCGCCAAACTTGTATCTATCAAAACTATATTAGCTTAGCAAACAATTATCAGTGGCTTTAATTAGTTGGTTAATTTTTATTTCTTTTTACACAGTGTTTTAAACATGGACCTTTCCTTATTGTAACGATGTTATACATCTGCCTCTCTTGCATTAACACTGTTATACATCTGCCTCTCTTGTATTAACACTGTTATACATCTGCTTCTCTTGTATTAACACTGTTATACATCTGCCTCTCTTGCATTAACACTATTATGCATCTGCCTCTCATGTAATAACACTGTTATACATCTGCCTCTCTTGTATTAACACTATTATGCATCTGCCTCTCATGTAATAACACTGTTATACATCTGCCTCTCTTGCATTAACACTGTTATACATAGGCTTCACTTGTATTAACAATGTTATACTCTGCTTCTCTTGTATTAACACTGTTAAACATCTCCCTCTCTTGTATTGACACTGTTATACATCTGCCTCTCTTCTATCAACACTGTTATACATCTGCCTCTCTTGTATTAACACTGTTAAACATCTGCCCCTCTTCTATTGACACTATTATATATCTGCCTCTCTTGTAATAACACTGTTATACATCTGCCTATCTTGTATTAACACCGTGATAAATCCGCCTATCTTGTATTAACACTGTTATATATCTGCTGCGCTTTTATTAACACTGTTATAATCTGCGTCTCTTATATTAACACCGTTTTACATCTGTATCTCTTGTATCAACACTTTTATGCATCTGCCTCTCTTGTATTGACACTGTTATACATCTGCCTCTCTTGTATTAACACTGTTAAACATCTGCCTCTCTTCAGTTAACACTGTTATACATCTGCTGTCTTGTATTAACACTGGTATACATTTATCTCTCTTCTATTAACACTGTTATACATCTGATTCTCTTCTATTAACACTGTGATACATCTCCCTCTCTTGTATTGACACTGTTATACATCTGTCTTTCTTGTATTAACACTGTTATACATCTGCCTCTCTTCTATCAACACTGTTATACATCTGCCTCTCTTGTATTAACACTGTTAAACATTTGCCCCTCTTCTATTGACACTATTATACATCTGCCTCTCTTGTAATAACACTGTTGTACATCCGCCTATCTTGTATTAACACCGTGATAAATCCGCCTATCTTGTATTAACACTGTTATATATCTTCTGCGCTTTTATTAACACTGTTATAATCTGCCTCTCTTATATTAACACCGTTATACATCTGTATCTCTTGTATCAACACTGTTATGCATCTGCCTCTTTTGTATTGACACTGTTATACATCTGCCTCTCTTGTATTAACACTGTTAAACATGTGCTTCTCTTCAATTAACACTGTTATACATCTGCTGCTCTTGTATTAACACTGGTATACTTTTATCTCTCTTCTATTAACACTGTTATACATCTGATTCTCTTCTATTAACACTGTGATACATCTGCCTCTCTTGTATTAACACTGTTAAACATCTGCCCCTCTTGTATTGACACTGTTATACATCTGCCTATCTTCTATTAACACCGTGATAAATCCGCCTATCTTGTATCAACACTATTATGCATCTGCTTCTCTTGTATTGACACTGTTACACATATGCCTCGCTTGTAATAACACTGTTATACATCTGCCTCTCTTGTATTAACACTGCTAAACATATGCCTCTCTTCTATTAACACTGTTATACATCCGCTGCTCTTGTATTAACACTGGTATACATTTATCTCTCTTCTATTAACACTGTTATACATCTAATTCTCGTCTATTTACACTGTGATATATCTGCCTCTCTTGTATTAACACTATTATACATCTGCTTCTCTTGTATTAACACTGTTATACATCTGCCTCTCTTGTATTAACACTGTTAAACATATGCCTCTCTTCTATTAACACTGTTATACATCCGCTGCTCTTGTATTAACACTGGTATACATTTATTTCTCTTCTATTAACACTGTTATACATCTAATTCTCGTCTATTTACACTGTGATACATCTGTCTCTCTTGTATTAACACTTATACATCTGCCTCTCTTGTGTTAACACTGTTAAACAACTGCCTCTCTTGTATTAGCACTGTTAAACATCTGCCTCTCTTCTATTAACACTGTTATACATCTGCTTCTCTTGTATTAACACTAGTATACATTTATCTCTCTTCTATTAACACTGTTATACATCTGATTCTCTTTTATTAACACTGTAATACATTTGCCTCTCTTGTTTTGACACTGTGATACATCTGCTTCTCTTGTATTAGCACTGTTATTCATCTGCCTCTCTGTATTAACACTGTTATACATCTGCCTCTCTACTATCAACATTGTTATACATCTGATTTTCTTGTATTAACACTGTTATACGTCTGCCTCTCTTCTATTAATACAGTTATACACCTGCCTCTCTTGTATTAATTCTGTTATACATCTGCCTTTCTTCTACTAATATTGTTATACATCTGCCTCTATTCTACTAACACGGTTATACATCTGCTTCTCTTGATTAACACTGTTATACGTCTGCCTCTCTTGCATTAACACTGTTATACATCTGTCTCTCTTGTATTAACACTGTTATACATCTGCCTCTCTTGTATTAACACTCTTATACACCTGCCTCTCTTGTTTTAACACTCTTATACGTCTGCCTCTCTTGTATTAACACTGTTATACATCTGTCTCGCTTGAAATAACACTGTTATACATCTGCCTCTCTTGTACTAACACTGTTATACATCCGTCTCTCTTGTATCAACACTGTGATGCATCCGCCTCTCTTGCATTAACACTATTATACATCTGGTTCTCTTCTCTTAACACTGTTATACATCTGCCTCTCTTGTATTAACACTGTTATACATCTGCCTCTCTTGTATTAACACTGTGTTACATCTGCCTCTCTTGTATTAACACTGTGTTACATCTGCCTCTCTTGTATTAACACTGTGTTACATCTGCCTCTCTTGTATTAACACTGTTATGCATCTGCTTGAATTGGATTAACACTGTTATACATCTGCCTCTCTTGTATTAACACTGTGATACATCCGCCTCTCTTATATCATATATCAACACTGTTATACATCTGCCTCTCTTGTATTAACACTGTTATATATCTGCCTCTCTTGTATCAACACTGATACATCTGCCTCTCTTGTATTAACATCGTTATACATCTGTCTCTCTTATATCAACACTGTTATACATCCGCCTCTCTTGTATTAACATTGTTATACATCTGCCTCTCTTGTATTAACACTGTTATACATCTGCCTCTCTTCTATTAACACATTATACATCTGATTCTCTTATATTAACACTGTGATACATCTGCCTCTCTTGTATTAACACTAATATATATCTGCCTCTCTTGTATTAACACTGTTATACATCTGGCTCTCTACTATTAATACAGTTATACATCTGCCTCTCTTGTATTAACACTGTTATACATCTGTCTCTCTTCTGTTAACACATTATATATCCGATTCTCTTCTATTAACACTGTGATACATCTGCCTCTCTTGTATTAACACTGTTATACATCTGCCTCTTTACTATGAATACAGTTATACACCTGCCTCTCTTGTATTAACACTTGTTATACACCTGCCTCTCTTGTATTAACACTGTTATACATCTGCCTTTCTTCTATTAACAATGTTATACATCTGCCTCTCTTGTATTAACAGTGTTGTACATCCGCCTCTCTTATTCTCCATTCTAATAATATTGATTATGACAAGGAGAAAGGCACTGCACGGTTACGATAATGATGATTCTGCCGCTGATAATGATGATGTCAGATATGAAGATGATCATGGATTTTTTTTTCCACAGTGATCATCATTCTTCGTCTTCTTCTTATTTTTCTTCTTCTTCTTCTTCTTCTTCTTCTTCTTCTTCTTCTTCTTTCTCTTCTTCTTCCTCTTCTTCTTCCTCTTCTTCTTCTTCTTCTTCTTGTCATTATTATTATTATTTATTATTATTATTATTACTATTTTCAGGTAGGAATGAATGAACATGAACTGGTCTCGCAACTTTGCGGATACAATGAAGACAGTCAAATCTTATTACTCCAATTAACAGCGCAAACCAATATATAATTATGTCCTTGTGTTTCATTTTTTTAGTCTCTCTTTCATAAGTACTTTAATTTTACGCTGTTTTCGGTGTACGTTTAATATCATTTTGATTTGACTGTTTATACGATTAAAACATACTTTACGAGTAATCTCTTTTTTATTTATTAATTCTAAATCACAAATTGTATTAGCTGGATTGGGCTCTTTGTTATTGTTGTTAAATCAATGGGTTTAATATTGTTGTCTGCACCCAGCTACAGAGTCATGGTGTTGAAGTTAAATTAAGAGAATGAATTAAATGCCATTAAGTGCAATTCCACGATGAAAGTCAGAGAGAGCATAAGTACTGTAATATTAGAAAATATGACGAGATTGGAGCTTGATCGTCGACAACAGCAATAATAACGCGATAATATTAAAATGACGAAATTTTGTCATTTCTCAGTATGATGCTAAAGTTGCCTGGCAGAAGAAAATCAATACAAACCAAAGTGGATAATTGTACACAATACTGCATGTTTAAAGGTGCTTTAAGGTGGATGACAAAGAGCGGGTTGATGGACGCGGTACGGATATAGAAATATAGAGAGTATTTCTTGAATCGAGTGAATACGAAAAAATACTTGAGTTATTCACAAACAAGATGAAAGAGAACCATCATTCACTACAAACGAGCAAATGTTCCTTTTGTTTTGTGCTAAAACCTGTTGGATTGCTCAAATGTATAATAGACTGAAATAGCAAATATATCATGGTAAACTATTAAGTCCTCAACGAACATGAATAATATTCTTTGGTTATAATTTTCGCGATGTCAATCGACTTGTGTGAAACAATACTATTGATAATTCATGCATGAGTTATAAGAAGTGTTGTCTTGAAAAATCCGCTCTTTCACGAAGACCGGAAATGTTTATACTTTCTTTCCGTATCATTACCTTTGTTAAGATGGGGTTTTTTTTATGGACATCACGCATTGGTTAGAACTTTAGAGATGTCTTCTGTCTTATCGAATATCAAGGCCTTGGTATGTCTGTTGGTCCGTGTCCCACCAGAATGTGATATATTGTGCATTTTCCTTAAACAAGACTTGAAAACTAATAGTGATGTTTTTCGCTTTTTATTTGGCTAGTAGCCTATCTTATTGTGTTTTGTTGACCTTGATCTTTCCAGATTTAGGTTTCAAGCTTCATACTTCTCTCCCATTCATTTATAATGTCCATTTGGGCGTTTTGTCTTGCCTTTCTTGTTTCCAGTTTAGAATCACGAGTAACCTATGCTCTCAAGGTCAAATGGATTGTATATTGTTGAACACTTTGGTTTAGGGTGCTGTTTTTATATGTATATGTTGTTTACACGTCGTCCTGTCTTGGTATAATGGGACGAGTTTTTATACATTATTTCTTGTCTCGTTCTGTTTAATCTATATGGAAAACGGTGCATACATGCATTATTTTTATAGTTATTGCTTGCGAACGAGTGTGTTTAATCTCTCCCTCTCTCTCTCTATCTCTCTCTCTCTCTCTCTCAAATTAAATCATGCAATCTTATTAATTTGTTGTTGTATACAGTCATCATATGGAATCGTCCGAATATCGCAAGAGAATATTTCAAGAAGTTCGTATGATTGAGTACGGTAGACCTTAAATCTGGTACGTGGCAATGTAACTTCAAACAAGAGTACAGATTCAAGCGCATACCTTTGCAACGATAAGCGTTGTTTAATTTGCAAACATATGTCCCAGACCAAATCTTTCAGAAGTTTGACAACAGTAAATAACTATACAATCAATACGAAGTTAGGATGTGTGTGTGTGTGTGTGTGTGTGTGTGTGTGTAAGTGTGTGTATGTAAAGGTTTGGTGCTTATTTTTATATGGACGCAGTCGAGGCTCCACTCTTATCTCGTCCACCTATGGGTGTGAAATACCAGTCCAGATTAAAAGTGACTGATTATATCTATACATGACTTTTTGTCATTACAATATATTTTGTCTGTAATTTTTGTTTTTCGTCTTTACACGCATGCATGAACACCCACGTTTGCCTAGAGTGCACGCATGGACTCACATATGCGAATGCAGATGAATGCGAAACAAAACATAACACAGAATACCAACAATAAAAAAGAGACAAACGAAACAGCAGGAATAACAAAAATCCATAATCAAGATAATATATTATGTAACTATGCTACACAACAATACTTTCCTTTATTAGGTCAAGAGTCAACAAACGAGTCATGGCTATTGTACAATGAGTCAACATGTTCCTATTAAAACTTTTAAACTAGCAACCATGCAATTATTTTTTAAAAGTATCGAAGAAAATATAATGTCATGGGATGATTCAGTTGCATATGGCGGAATTTGAGAAGGTGATAGAAGTATCAATATAGTTGCCCAGCTATTTCAAAGACAACTCATTAGCACCTACAAGAGTCCAATTTATTACCATTGCAATAGAACTTGATAAAGGATAAAATGGTGCGAAACCTTCGGCACCTAAATTAGTGTGCACTCAAAATACAAAGATCAATATGCTATCCACTTGTTATTTAAAGTTGTAAATTCAGTTAAAATTAACACTAAGTACAGCAGCTTTATTCGACGGAGAGCCATGGTTAAAATTATACACATAACTGAATGCTGTATGTTCAGCTAGTATTAACACATAAAACATCACACCATTTGCATTTACCTTAACCAGTACTAAAATCGGTCAAACGTGCCACTGATCACTCTGAAGCATGGAGCCACTGATCACTTTGAAACAAAAGCCACTGATCGTTGAAATAAAGAACCATTGATCACTTTGAAGCACAAAGCCACTGATCACTCTGAAGCATGAAGCCACAAATCAATTTAAAACATAGAGCCACTCACCACATTGAATGAAAGAGCAACTTATAACTTTGAAGCATAAAGCCACTGACCACTCTGAAGCATGGAGCCACTGATCACTTTGAAACATAGAACCATTGATCACATTGAAACAAATAGCAACTTATCACTTTGAAGCATAGAGCCACTAATCACTCTGAAACATAGAGCCGCTGATCACTTTGCAGCATAGAGCCACTGATCGCCTTGAAACAAAGATCCATTTATCACTCTGAAGCATACAGCCACTGATTACTTTGAAGCATAGAGCCACTGATCACTTTGAAGCATAGAGCCACTGATCGCCTTGAAACAAAGATCCATTTATCACTCTGAAGCACAGAGCCACTGATAACTTTGAAACAAAGAACCTCTGATCACTTTGAAACAAAGAGCCTATGATCACATTGAAACATAGAGCCACTGATTACCTTGAAACAAAGAGCCACTGATCACTGTGAACCTTATAGCCACTGATAACTTTCAAACACAATGCTACTGATAACTTTGAAACAAAAAGCCACAGATCACTTGGAAGCATATAGCCACTGATCACTTTGAATCAAAGAAACTCTGATCACACGGAAACATAACTTGTCGAAAAGAACAAATATAAACATGTGTGATGACTAAAGGAAATATTATGTAATTCAAAAATTCATATAACTCACAACAAAAATAGTCACGGACAAGGTTACGGCTTTAGATAAAGAGGAAAAACACTTAGGTGGCGCTCTACAGTTTCGTATTTTGCATAGGGTTAGAATTTTAAGGAAAAAGAATTTCCCATGATTTCTTCACTGGTTATTCAGGCTATATAATAAAGACTTTGTATATCTTAGGTGCTGTTAAAAGAACTTTTAATTCCCTTTATTTTGATATATGACTGATGGGTGTACTATGGCTTCTAGAGTATACAGCTTGGGCTCACTTAAGATGTGCTCGTTTAAAAAAACTGCTAGCTCCGCATGGTCATTTTCACTTCCTGGACTTCAGAGGTAAATTGTAGAAAAAAGAGCCGATAACGTTTTTTACTTTTCAGATATTTTGTACTTGGTTCATTGCACTTTCAGTAAATGCTATTGTCTACATCAGCAAAATTCGTTTTCCCTATTTTAATAATTGCTAAAGTTAGTGTACTTTTGATTAATTCTGGTTAATTTGTCAAGCACAGGGGAGCATCCATTTTGTTCTACCGTGTGCTTAGATCATGTACAATTTCCACAAGTACAGTATCCAAAGAAATGTCAGCCACATTACATAAAAGTAACATAGAGGTATGCCAACATTATCTCCATTGTGCATCTTACAAATGCAAACAACGTCACCTTACCTACGTCACTCTCTCAAAAGTTCAAACTAATTGGTGAGCGCCACCTTATAGTGTTAAAGAAAGTCTGTTACAAATGAATAACTTCTAATACAAGAAGGTCAAAAATCTATCTCGTGATAAAATTAAACGTACTTACAGGTAGATATTTGATAAGTATTACTGTTTATACCGGGAACCATAGTGATGACATCATATTAATTATTCAGATATATGATACGATTATTAGAACAAAAAATAATATGTAGGTGTTCCGAAGATGAAAAACAGATCCAATACGGTTTGAAAGATAAACACAATGGAACAGGAACACGATACAATTGTGGAATTTGAAACAATTTCTGCTTTTGGAAGTGACAAGAATTAACATAAATGCATACAAACCTATCGAAAACATAGATAATGTATAATTACTGCTTTTTTAACCAAACTTTGAATGAGCACGAAAGGAATTTAAGTTAATCATACCATCAAGAATCAAGAACAATACAATATTATAAAATATTATATTAAAGATGACTGAGTTATGATGATATGGTGACATTATATATATATATATATATATATATATATATATATATATATATATATATATATATATATATATGTGTGTGTGTGTGTGTGTGTGTGTGTGTTTGGTGAATAACTTCACGGCTACTGTAAATGCTCTCGACTTCACTGTTCTATCACAATGTAATGAAGGAGAAACTATAATCTTATTATAAAATATTGTTTATTTTCCTTTCTAGTTTTGTTTTCTTCTAAGTTTTCAATTATCCCTTTCTAAATTACTCGAGGAACCACGTTGTTTTCTTCCAAAATATTTTGATAGAGTTTTATTCCTTGAGTAAAGGACAACAATTATTCTCATATTTTCCATAGACTTTTATTGCTTGAGTAAAAACAACCATTTTCATATTGTAACGATTACCTCTTGCAGAATCAATATACTTTTGAATAGTCCCCTCCGACAAGTATTATGCAATTTATGCCACTAAATTAGATATCGATTAAATTGGTTGCTTTCGTTTGTTCACATCCAGTAAATCTGTACAATCATTTATCAAGAATAAAGCATCGGTTGACTGGTAGAGGTATGTTCTGATATTTTTTTCTATCCATTTTATATCTTAGCTATGATCATGGTCTGAGACAACTGAACGATAGGTAAAAGTGTTGGTTAATGATCTGTCTTTGCACAGCTAAAATCACCCCTACAGTATATGTTACATTCCAAACAAAACTCTAATATCATTTCAATCGAATTTGAAACATTTTAGCTTATCTTTTTTTTCTCATCATTTCTTATTGTATTGACTGCGTCATCAATCTTTGAATGATGCGGGTGATTCTTGAGAATATGTACAAGTACAACAACAAGCTTCATATTTCTAAAGGACCCGGTTCCAGTTGTTCAACTAGTGAGCTAAGTCACTAAACTATATTCAAAGTCCATACACTAGATGCTAAGTCCATACACTAGATGTTAAGTCCATACAATAGACGCAAAGCTTTTATCAAGAAGTCTTACAGAAATTTTCAACATCTGATCAGATACTCATACTATTGTCTGACTCTACATCCCCGTTTGTTTGTACCCCCCTACCGATTTCAAAAAAGAGAACGTTTAATGTGATAAAAAGTGCACAAAACTAAGGCAATTGAATCATTGATTTATAATTTTTAACCTGACTGTGACCAGAATGGCACTAATGATAGCACCACTTCATGCTTAACGGACTTTCCATACTAATACGGCGCCATATTGCGTACACTATAGGCTAGTTTATTACCGTCAGACAACATAATGACGTACTTCATCCTGTTCGGCAAATGCTGAATAATTGCGTAAATTACATAACGTTGAGAGTTTGGAATTATATCCCTCTGCATGCATGAACATAACAATTAAATCGCTTGTTAAATCCACATGAAAAGCGTAGTTGTCATTTTCCTTTGCTTGATTCGACATTGTAAATATCGGAAGCAGACGACTTACATATGTACATCCATAGTCTAATATACCCCTTTGCTGAAAATGGACTTGTCCAGGAACTGGAAATGGATCCGAGCATGTCCGTCTATTGCACTGAAAATTTCCGTTAAGCATGAAACGCGCATAAGATGAGGTATTAGGGCCCCTCTACTCCGAGTCAGGTTAGAAACTATAAATGAATAAATGAATTGGCTAAGTTCCTTGCAATTTTTTAACATTAAAGGTTTCCATTATTTAAATCGGTAGGGGTGTACAAACAGATAGGTTTATATTATCAGACTATAGATGAAAAGTCTTGTTTTCGGAAACAATCACATGTGATTAGTTTTGCTTTGAAGCACTAGTTTGGAAAATTTCATCAATCGATCATATGTGAATACCTTTGCGTTCACGCTGCATTAAGTATTCAAGAATATGTCGGATATGTCTAAAAACTCTATTTTCTACAATAACCGGTCATCCAATTGTTTTTTCTCCCGCCAATATGTTGAAGTGATTTAAAAAAGCTAATTCTGGTGTCCGTAATAAACCCACTTTTAAACATTCTACTATCATTTTGTCTTTTTTCAATTTACAAACGTGACAGAAATTCCAATAACTTTGTAAAGTGGGCCAGAAAATCTGATCTCCGTGTCATTAATAAATTCACTTTTTTTAATATATGACTATTTTGTACAAACAAGTGGGCCACAAAATCCAACCTTCGAGTTTTTAATAAACCAATTTTCTAAATAGCCTACTATGTATTTGAATAAGGAATGGGGGTGTGGATGGTGTTCTATTTCTGCGACACCCTCTAAATAAGACATTTTTTCATGTCAATCCTGTTATGAAATAGTATATGTAATATAAGCCTTGGTATGGGTACCGTAAACAATTCTTTGAAGCTAATAATAATAATAATAATAATAACATTATTAGTAATATTATTATTTGTATTTGACGCGATTAATTCATTTTGGGCCATGAAAGATTCATCTGCCATGTGGTCCTCAATGTTCCTAACAGGTCATACTATAAAAAAAATTAATGATTACATACACTCTCGTAGCTCGCACACGTATTCACAAAGATTTAAAATGAATTAATATATATGTAACTATACTGGTAATTAGATACATATATGAACAAAATAATATACATTAGGTATAAGCATTGCAGCATGTCGGAAGTCATGTATATTGCCTTACTCAGACTGTGATTAATCTTCCTTGTTTGTCACAAACAATAACGTGTGTATTACTATATTACCTTATCCAGACTGTGATTGACGTGCCTTGTATGTCACAAACAATAACGTGTGTATTAGTCTATTACCTTACCCAGACTGTGAATGACGCGCCTTCTTTGTCACAAACAATAACCTGCTTATTGATATATTACCTTATTCCGAGTGTGATTGATGTGTATTACGTGTCACAAACAATAACCTGCTTATATTACCTTATTCCGAGTGTGATTGATGTGTATTATTTGTCACAAACAAGAATATCTTATCTGTACGTGTAAAGTTGGTGGTTGTTTAACGTGTTTGCCCCACACATAACGCATCCATTAGGATTAACAGCACTGACCCAGAATCGCTAATGACAAATATTCAACAGACAAGGGTCGATGCTTTTGGTTTGAAAACACAGCGAGGTCAAACAGTATCTTCAATGATTTTCGAGGGAATAAAACAAAAGCAAATTAGGAAACGAATGCAAGTTAGGGTCTGCGTTGTTCGCGTTGAGCCACCGTATACACCAGTAAACACAAACTCTGAATGAGTTTTTACATGACTCTATAAATGATCAAGTGATACACAAGATAATACAGTCACACATAAAACTAAAATTATCAGCAAATACAATCTGAAAAGTTCAGCTAAAGTATATCACGAGACAAAATACAATTTATAACAAGTAACTGCAATTACATATCAAGCATACTATTATTCAATGATTCGTTGTTTCTAACAAGAACCCTTCAAATTTAGTTGACCAAAAATGGTTTTCTTTCTTTCACCTTTGAAGTTTTATAATGTATTAAAGATCTTGTGGTACGTATTAAAATGAATAAATGGCCTAAGATTATTTGTTGGGTCGTAGAACTTCATCGGTACATCCTATTAAGTATATATATATATATATATATATATATATATATATATATATATATATATATATATATATATATATATATATACAAAGAATAAAAATCATACGGGACCGCTCCGGGGCGGTCTAACGGTTAGAGCGTCCGCCTCGGAAGCTGGAGGGTGTGGGTTCGAACCCCGGCTGAGTTATACCAAAGACTTATAAACATGTTACTAACAGCTGTCTCGCTAGACACTCAGCATTAAGAGGTTAGTGATAGGACTGGTCAGCCTGGTGTAAGGATAATGTAGCTGGGTGGGACATCATGCTACATGTCTGCAGCATGATGCACCAGTGCTAGACATCACTATAAACTGCCACACTGCAAACATCGTAGCTATATGACTGAAAAAAAATTGTTAAAGCTACGTTAAAAATCCTAATTACACACACATACACACACACACACATACACACACACACACACACACACAACTCATTTGGCGAATAACAGTCCTTTCAAGTGCACTGCATCTAGCAAGGGATCACGTTTGTCAGGGATTGATTAAGATAAATGTATTAAACTGACTACGAATGTTCTAAGGCGGCGTATCCAGTAAGATTCCTTTTCGTTTTTGGTTTCGGAACTCCATTTGGGGTTGTGATCAATTGTTCCGAAACCTATGAAAGAAAAGGAATCTTATTGGATACGCCGCCCTAGAACATTGAAACCAATCGGTTTAAACCAAAAAGACTAGAAAAAGACAGCCATTCACAAATAAAATTACCTTTTGCAGCCGGCATATTCTCTTTTCAATAAGTCTCTAAATTTGCTTAATAGTCACCCAATAACATATAATTACAACTATAACAATGAAATATCTGGGATATAATTTGCGTGTAAATAAATTTACATAAAATAACAGATGACGCTATGGCTCATCCATTTCTAGGTCAATATAAAATATCTTTCAGCATCCGCAACAAGTCATTGTCATGTAAAGTTTCACAAAGACAACGGTTTGTCTGTTTTATTTGTTTGTCTAGTCTATGTTTTGTATTTGCCTTTGAAAAACCCTCATTATGAGTCGAAAGCGCGTAGGCTAGTTAGATAGTATTTTTGCACTGTTCGTAGTCAGCTTCTTATATATATATATATATATATATATATATATATATATATATATATATATATATATATATATATATATATAAAGTTTCTTATAAGCTCCAAAATGCTTAAACCACGAGTTGCACTATTTGCTTTTTAAATAACGATTTACTTATGAATCAATAGATCTGTCTGTTCATTTTTCCATCTATCTATCTATCTCATTTCGTTGCATCCAGTAGCGTAAGTGCGGAGAGGCTGACAGGGCACTTGCCCAGGACGCTAAAGGACTATAAACGCCAAAACCTCTTCAGACCATCATCGTCGTCCCGGGCGTCATTTACCCTTAGCAACAGGAATATGTTTTTACCATATGTACCGTCTTTCCACTCCCCATCCCCCCCCCCCGCACCCCACTCATAACTGTTTAAGTACTGAGTCACACCATCAGACTCATGTAATTGATCCACATTCAATGTCATTTAGACGCTTATATCATATGAGAACTCAACTAGCTTCCATGTTATACATTTGATGAAGTGCAACATCCGATAAGGATGTTTTCTCCAGAAGAATATGCGGAACAAAATAATTCCAGATTACAAAAGTAGAGCGTAAACGTATTTTACAGTGACCACACATTAGTTTCCTGCTATATAATTTTGATTTTTTAACATTTATGTAGTGTCTTTTCATTTTTAGATACGGTAATAGTGGACGTGCAATAAATTGCTCAAAGTGCTAATATGCATTTCTCTATCTTGTTCATCAGTAATATAGTACTCATTTATCTCGAAATGAAATGTATTCGATTGTGTTTACTTCGAGTTATTGCTCTCTTGGGTATATATTTTGTTTTTGGCCTTGTTGCATGTTGTTTGTGGTTATCGTTATCTAGAGGATGATCGACCACTGTTGTATTGCCCTGATCGAATAGATACTAAACTAATATATGAAATTAATGGATGGAATAACAGAGATCTGAGCAGAGATAAAGAAGAGAAGAACACGAGCCCACGTGTGCGGAATAAAATGGTTTAATCAATTTTATAGACAAAATTAAACTGAACATGGTACTTGAATGATACAGTTCCTTAGTAATAATTGCAAAGTTGATATATAAAAATGTAGTTAGCCGTTCTGTTTATATCGATAAGACACATTTCATCACGATATCGAGTGAATGATCGAACTCAGTTGACCAGCTTGCCTGCATAGCCTGGATATTTGGCGATCCTTCGAAATTCAATGTTGGTGACAGGCTAAAGTCGACGTATTTCTTTTGCTCTTGTCTTTCTATATCTCTTTAGCGTCTGTTTTGAGTCATCAACCGTAATTTGGTTGTCTTCTTCCTTTTGTCCATTGTATGAGTGTTTATATGGAGCTATTTCCATTTTTTCTAAAATAAATAAAAGACAACCTTGATATTTGCCAAGTGTTTTTTTTTAAATATATTCTGGGATAGATCTTTACTCACTCTATCGTTACGCTTGATATCGTCTTATCATAATTCAACAGAAACTAAGGCTAATTATGGGTCTGTTCGCATCCCGATAGTTAAACCCTAGCACCCGCGATTAACGGATCTTCCTAATGGCTATTCACTATCTCTAATTGAACTATGGCATAATCTATCCGTCTTAATAAACTATTACACTCCGCTGTGGACTATAAATCCCTAATTGGACTAAATGCCGGCCAGCAGGCGCTCATACTGCTAATAACATCGATAAACGGGTAGGATAAATCACATCTTACCAGTAGTGAATTGGGATACCCTAGCGACAATGGGACTTTAACGTTAAAATAGGGGGGTTGTACCCTGGCGAAAATGGAAAATTTAACATTAGAGAAAAATGTTTGTACCCTGGCGACAATGGGAACTTAACATGGGGAATAAATCGTGGGACTGTTGAGCGACAAAGGGAATTTAACATGGGGAATATATTTTGGGACTGTTGAGCGACAAGGGAAAATGGAACAGGGTCGGGACTCTGTTTTAATAGGGTCCCGACCTGATGGGTCTCTATTTATTTTTTTTTTTAAATAAAAATAAATGGGGTAGGCAATTGAAATTCTATCTCTTTTCGAGAGATTGGAGTGGCCCTGAAAAGGGCCTTTGGGTTTATGTTAATGTATTCATTAAAATAAGGGGCACCGCATTGGTCTTCTTCTTGTCCTTCGGCTGCGTCTCACTGTAGGACCGTAAATCAGGACTCTTTTGAGGCATCCTTGTCTTTCTACGTAGATCCTACGTATCCACAGACTGGTGTCTGTCATATGGACAACTGTCCAGTTGGATCGGACATACATGGGTATGTCCGTCTGGAACATCATCGTTGACACAAGGGTGGAAGAGTGTACGTCGGTCCACATGTTGAGGCGCCGAGAACAGGTGAATCAATGCAGTGAACTGCGCTTATTTATAGGTAGAGGTAGGATTGAAACGGATTGAGTTTGTTGACCAATCCAAACGCGCGTTACAAAATTCAGTCAGCCCGCATCCAATCCGAAGAGAGCAGTCTGTGACGTCACGTGGTCTATATAGATTCGCTAGCGCCTGTGTGCAGTCAATCTATGTGACAGTTATTCAACATGACGGAAACTCGGAAAACCATCAATTGGGGTGCACCAGCAGTGGAGACCACCCAAGGGAACCCGGACTTACTTCCAGAAGAGGTGAATTGGGATTTTGTGGATTTTCTTACCTCGCAAGAATTTGTTCCGGAACCTTCATCACCTTCTTCATTACCGCACGTGGAGAATTTTAGACAGAGACGGAAAGAAGAACTGGAGAAATTTATACAACAGAAAAAGGAAGCGGAACAAGCTTTTCTCCTACAGCAACAACAGCAAGAAGAAGAGGTAAGAAAAAACAACAACAACAAGAAGCAGCAAAGAAACAAGGGTGTGAAAATCAAACGGTCACGGTACTGTTAGACATTTTAGCGGAGTTAAGAAGTCTGAAACCAATGTATCAGACTTCTTTATTACGACCGAAGAGAATACGACCTTCCCGAGCTAAACACTCCAACCCTGTGACTAAGCCTACCGTGCCACCCTTAGTGATTTCAACCAAATCAACATCATCATCATCATCATCATCAACAGTACGCAGTCCAGAAGTAGGCCTTGGCCGTGGCAAAGGCTTAAGGCAGTTAAAGTTGATTGCTTAAACTCACCCCTACACCAAAAAAGGCCCTTTTCAGGGCCACCCACATTTCTCGAAAAGAGATAGACTTTCAATTGCCAATAACTCAAAAAAAAAAAAAAAAACCATTTTACCCCTATAGTACGTGTCTGTGTATGAGTGCGTGAGTGTACGTTCTTATTTTAAAATCAAAACCCAAAGACACTTACCTTTTTATACCTAATTTATTCTTTTATAAATATTTACAATCCAATTCACAATTCACAACAGAGCACTTTATAAAGTTCATACACTTCTTCTGTCTCATTGTTTAGTCTCTCTGTTTTTTAAATTTCTTCACCGTCACATTCTTTTCCTCCTCTTCCTCCTCACTTTCTTCCCTTCTTCTTTTCTTCTCCTGTTTCTTTTTCTTTACCTGGCTGCTTTCTTCCTCTGAAGAATCCCTCTCTTCTTCTGAAGAATCCCTCTTTTCTTCTGACTCCTCTTGTTTCTATTTTGGGCAATCTGGAGACCAATGTCCTTTTTCTTGACAAAAATAACAGGTATCTTGACTTTTGTCTCTTTTAACCCCTGTTTTTCTTTTTTTGACGGTCTGGACACTCTGAAGACCAATGCCCTTTCTTGTGACAGATATAGCAAGTATCTTCACTTTTATCTCGCAAAGAAGGAGAGTAGTCCGTCGGCTGGTCTGAAGAGAATTTTCTAATGACCCCTCGCAATGCTCTGATGAAATGTTCGATTTGTGTAGTCTCTTCCATCGTTGTGCTCGGTTTGAGAGTGAAATGAATAGTGAAAGGACAAGACACACACCCTTTTATATACGCTGGTCTGCCATGACTATAAATTAGTCTATGGTGTTTAAACTTTAGTCATTTGACGTTTTGCACTCAAGATGAAACGATCCAATTCATCTGAGAAAAATACATAAGAAGAAAGTACGAGGCAGAAACGTGATCTATCGCCTCGTACCAGGGCTGAAGTCTTGGCACAAATTTATGCCAGTGATTTTGAAGAGGACATGAGTGAACCAGAATCCAAACCCTCTAAACAAAGTTCACCACTCTTAGTCAACCCTGAAAAGTACTATTCCATTCGAGAGACGGAAAAGCGCTCCTCTAGAAAATTTAGAACCACGGCTTACAAATACATGGTGAAGTTTAAAGATTTCAAGGCTGAAGTACCGTTAGAGAAAGCAGAAGGGTTCATCACCGGGGTGTGGGATTCTTTGCTCACCACACTCAAGCGACAATGTCAATCCAAAGAAGACGATCGCTTGAGACTTTCCATACAACACGACGGTTTGAAATCCCCTGTTTGGATCGAGTTTAGCACCCCTGCAGAATTGACTGCTTCCAAAGCCATGGACAAGATTCAACACGTACAACAATCCAATGACCAGTTTGACATCACCGATGGAAAAGACACACTGGACATGACCCACGTCTCTCCTCCTCAAGAGACTGGACGCAAAAAGATGTTATTGGTGGACGAGTTTCGCAGCACCAAAACAAGTCTCGTCCGAATTCACAACCCTCAAGACCAGATGTGTTTAGCCCGTGTCATCGTGGTGTAACGAACCTATGCCAACAAGAACGACACGGTAGAATGGAAAAGAACCTGGAAAACTATTCAACGATCCGACCGAGCCAAACAACGAAGTGAAGCAGAACTCCTGTTACAACAAGCCGGCCTGTCCACAGACACACCCTGTGGCATTCCTGAGATGCAAACATTGCAAGATATTTTAGCTCCACGCTACACCTTGAAAGTGCACCCTCAAGAAATGCGTGGGCCTCTGTTGTTTCGAGGGAAAGACTTTAAGGACGGAAAATACATTCATGTCTATCATCACGATGACCATTTCGATACCATTACCAGTATTACCGGATTCCTGGGATACGGTTATTACTGTGAGAAATGTGACTATGGCTATAACAATCGAGAGCAACATAAGCATTGTGGCTCGAAATGCTCAGGATGTTTGGTCTCTCCACCCTGTCTGAGCGAAGGGCAAGAACCAGTGCATTGTTCAAATTGTCAGCGCACGTTTGTCAGCCCTGCCTGTTACAAACAACATTTGAAGGCGCAAGGTTCACAGAAGAAATGCGCTTGTCAACTGCTGAGATTGTGCCCCGCGTGTGGACAAGGCATACGTGCCAATAGTGCCAAGGCACACGTATGTTCAGGAAAGAAAAAATGTCACATTTGTCACCACATCGTGGACTTGGAACATCAATGGTACGTGCAAAAATACCAACCCCAACCAGAGAAAGAGGATGGACACAAGAAGAAAGACAATTTCATCTTTTTCGATCTCGAATGCATGCAAGAGACCGGCATTTACATTCCTAATATCTGCGTGGCTCGTCGAGCGTGCGAAAAGTGCATTCAAGAACCTATCATGAGTCATTGCCCTTACTGCAGCAAGATTCCTGGAGGGCGTGAAAAAATCTTTCGGGGACCGAATACGCTAGCCGAATTCGCCCGATGGGTCTTAGACCCCATCGACAAGACGTGGAACCAAGAGGACATCGAACGTTACGGAGATTGTCATCGTCATGCCACAGTGATGGCTCACAATTTCTCCGGATACGATGGACAGTTTCTTTTAAGATACTATACGGAACATGGCACCGAACGTCCTAAAGTCACTTTGAACGGAGCCAAAATAATTTTCATGCAAGTGGGACAAGTACAGTTTAAAGATTCGATGAGTTACTTGGCCATGCCTTTGAGTCGAATGCCTAAAACGTTTGGAATGACAGAAATGGCAAAAGGGTACTTTCCACACTTTTTCAATACGGAAGCCAATCAACACGCCGTTCTACCCCATTTGCCTGAGGCTCACTATTACGACCCCGACAACATGCGTACCGAACAACGAGACGCTTTCTACGCTTGGTACCGAACGCATGCCTACCCTTTTGACTTTCAAGAAGAAATGCTAAAGTATTGTCGTTCCGACGTGGACATTTTACGGCGTTGCTGTGGAAAACTTCGAGAATTGTTCATCGAACACAGAGGGGTCGATCCTTTGAAAGAAGCTTGCACCATAGCCAAAGCGTGTTCCTTAGTGTACCGACAACGATTCATGCATGAAAACACCGTGGCTGTCATCAGTCCTCAAACGACCAACTATGTCAAACGTCAATACTCGGTCAAAGCCCTACGTTGGTTACATTACTTGTTTGACAAGGAAGACAAATGGATTCAGCATGCCCGCGACGGAGGGGGCGAAAAGACCATTGGAACGCATTCGGTCGATGGCTGGGACTTAGAAAACCCCAAGATCGTGTACGAGTTTAACGGTTGCTTATTTCACGGATGTCCCGTCTGTTACCCTGACCGTGGCACTAAAAATCAGTTTTTACAACGAACCATGGAAGACTTGTACCAGGACACTTGTCAGCGACGCCTAAAGTTAGAACAGCAAGGATACCAAGTGGTGGAAATGTGGGAACACGAATACGATCACCGTTTGAAAACTGATCCCGAATTTAAACGCCTCGTGGAAAGTTACCAGTTCATGGACCCCCTGAACCCTAGGGATAGTTTGTACGGAGGAAGGACCAATGCCACCTGTTTGCTATACTAAGCCGACGAAGAGAAAGGAGAAGAAATCAAATACTTTTACGTGTGTTCGCTGTATCCCTACGTATGCAAATATTGTCGCTTTCCTGCAGGGCACCCACAATTGTTCACGGAACACATCGACCTGAAAAACATTCGACAATACGAAGGTTTGATCAAGTGCAAAGTTTTGCCTCCCACCGACTTGTACCATCACGTGTTACCTCACCATTGTCAAGGCAAACTGATGTTTCCTTTGTGCCGTACTTGTGCCGAAACATGCAACCAAGACCAGCCTTGTCAGCACACCCAGGAAGAACGCACCTTGACGGGAACCTGGGTCAGCGTAGAATTGTTCAAAGCTCTGGACATGGGATACCAACTGTTAGAAGTGTACGAAATTTGCCACTTTCCCAAGACACAACAATACCACAAGGGTGACCCCACGCAGAAAGGCATTTTCGCTGACTACGTGGATGCCTTTTTGAAACTGAAGCAAGAAGCCAGCGGCTATCCTTCCTGGTGTCACACTACCGAAGACCAAAAGACATTCAAAGAGAAATACTATGAACAAGAAGGCATCCCTTTAGATCACATCGAGAAAAACGAAGGCAAGCGATCGTTTGCCAAAGTGATGTTAAATTGCTTGTGGGGTAAAATGGCACAACGACCGTGTTTACCCAAGACGGAATATTTGACCGAACCTTCCCTCTACTTCCAGATGATTCACGACAAAACCAAATTCATGAAACACGTGGACGTCGTTCGCGATGATTTGATCTTAGTGAATTACGAAGAAGATCTGGACTTTGTACAAGACGACCCCTTTGGAAATGTCATCATTGCGGCTTACGTGACAGCTCATGCTCGCTTAAAATTGTACGAAGCTTAAGAACTGTTAGGGGAACGTGTACTGTACTTTGACACGGACAGTTGCATTTACATCGATCACCCGAGTCAACAGCACCCTGATATCGAAGGAGACCGTTTAGGAGCCTGGACAGACGAGCACCCCGACGACAAGATTCTAAGTTTCGCCAGTGGTGGTCCTAAAAATTACGGTTACGAATACCGGGACAAACAAGAAGTGCACACGACGTGTAAAGTGAAAGGATTGACTCTGAATTATCGTACCAGTCGAGTGGTGAACTTTGGCGTATTGAAAGAAGCTTTGCAGTCTAGAGAAGATGAACACCTTAATGTGACCACCTATCAGCCCAACAAGATTGTACGTTTACCCACTCACCACATCGTCAGTCGACCCTTGGAAAAAGTCTATCAAATCGTGTACCAGAAGCGAGTGCGACTGCCCAAGCACTTTACTTTGCCGTATGGACATGTTGGTATAAAACATTGGTTGTAAGAGGATAGCCACCCACCAGAAGGATGACTTCGCCACAGCAAGAATCGAGTGAGAAAACCGATGAGAACTCCAAGTTCAAACCGTACCATTTTCCGGTTTTCTTGCCTGACTATTGTGATTGTGCACGTCGATTGGACACGTTTCAAGCATGGCCTACGGATAGGAAAGGATTACCTTCTTCGCATGTTTTAGCTAGAACAGGATTTGTATACTTGGGACCTGAGTCAGGATTTGTCTACTTGGGACCTGAGTCAGGATTGGGATACGAAGTACAGTGTTTCGCTTGCGGACTGAAGTTACGAATGGATCTATGTATCTATAAAGATTCAGCTATTCTGGAACATACCCGATGGTCTCCGCACTGCCCTTACCTTTCTATAGCCTTTTCACTCATGACATTACGGTACAATGATGACGGTACCTTAGAAACGGTACCTTCCAAAACAAGACATAAAAAAAGAACGATGCGCAAGCTTGAGACTACATTGTGACTAGTATAAAAAGGGGCTATGGTCAAGAGCGATAGTTCATTGTGACTACCAAGACCAAGCGAACAAGATGAATACTTTCAGAGAAACACAAAACAAGTTCAGACAGGTACACTTCAAGTGTGGGACTTCTGAAGTGGAATGCGATTGTGAGCCTTGCGATGGGAACGATGCTGTACGCTGTGACCTTAGCGATGCCGTAAAGCATCATGGGAACTTTGTTCTCACTACCCCTATCATGGAAAGTGATGCTGTGCGTGCCAAACCTGAGGGATGCGAAAGCGATGCCGCTCGTCCTCTTGGACACTTTACTGGGTTTCATTTTAAAGGTGGATGTTCACCTTCACGTCTACCCCCCTACGGATGTCATCCAGCCCTGAGCAAACTCCTGTCCATGTCACCCTACCCTCATCGAAACGAACCTGTGAAAGACGACTATTCGTTCCCTGTACGTTTGTCGGAATACTGCGACTTTGAAAATCGTCTTCAATCGTTCAAAGGAAAATGGTCTAAGTATCTGGGAGGACCGACCCCCGAAGAATTAGCCAGAGCCGGATTTTTCTATTTGGGAGAAGGGGATAAAGTCAAGTGCTTCAGTTGCGGTGTGTCACTTCACCACTGGGAACCGCTAGATTCGGCCTACGTAGAACATGCTCGATGGTCACCGAATTGTCATTACTTACCCTTAGTGGGACCGAGACATTGAAGTAACTTACCATGTCGTTGAAGAAGAAGAATCCAGATTGGTTAGGAATCAAATGTTGGACATCACCGAGACTAGTATTTAAACTTCATTTCAAAAACGATATTGAATCATTACCTAAAGAACTGCAAGAGAAGATTTACAAGGAAGTTTGGCAGGGGTTTGCCAGAGTGAAATCTCAATGGGTCACTGTAGAACTTTTGTGCCGAGAAATTCACAAGAGGAAAGTGAAAAAAGTCAACCAGTGTGTTAGATTTCTTTGGGTTAAGTGTGCATTCATCCTATTATATCACTCTAGACCGTTTACATCAAAAGAGTTCAGTGAGATTCTTGGACGTTACCCTGAATGGCAGTGGTCAGACATTACTCACTATGTGGATTACTTTTGCTCTAGGAGAAGATTGTGAATTGTACGGACTGACCTATTCATGGATACTTTCAAAGAGAACATTCGTGCTTTGCCTGTGGAGTTGAGAGAACGCATTTACCGAGAGCTGGTCAAAATACAAGTCAAACTTAAAGAACAGTTGCATCCGTTACGTCACCAGATCTTTAACCACTGATACCTGAATGGTATAAAAGAACTGATTCGTCAGAAATTGTTTCAGTGGTCAGATCTTGTTCAACACTTTCAGTTAGTGAATGAACTAAATGTTCGTAATTTTGGTTACTTCGAGAGTCACCTAGAGCAACGTATTGAGGAAGACGAGTTAAAAGATTACCAACATATTTTACGTGGAATCTGCTTAGCGGAAGACGAAACATCTAAACAAACTCTGAAGTGTAGGTTACAGTATGCAAGATTTAGATTCCCTACTGGAGAACGAAGATGACTAGTTAGAAAGTACCTTTATTGCTTCCGAAAGAAAGAGACTATAAAATCAGGAATCCATGCCACGGGTTATGTCACAAGTGATTGAACAGATTCCGTGGAAGGAACTCAATGACCATATTCAAACCGTGGATCATTACCATCAATTATTACAAGAACTGTATCCATTCAATTTGGGTCGACGCATAGTGTGTGTCTTAGTGACTTGTTTTCTGGGATTTCGTTTACCAGCCGATTCCTTGTGGACTCTTTACGAACAGTACTTACCACCCAAATGTCCTTAAATGGTCACAGGAGACTTCTTTTGCTCAAAGCCTTGCGTTTTCATCTGGATACTTCTCGACCTCTACGGGAAAAAAAGATTCGTCAACTTTTAGCTACCGAAGACGTGTATGACGGTGTGTGTGTAGCTTCTGACTTACACCCCAATTGGACAGATGTCCGTGACTGGAAAAATGGGGGTTTTGAGGCTTGGACCCAAGAAGTGGCCCAGTATGCAAGAGAGTTGTTCAAGGAAAAAAGTTACTTTTCAACCTGTGTTAGTGACAGTGCCAGAAGAACCCGTCACCCAGGACAGGACTGTCGTGGACATGCCTGAAAGACCCTTTCGGGAGGACACTTGTGGCTTTTATGTATTTTTGTCTTTCGTGTTCATGTTTAAAACGTTCAATAAACGTGTTCTGAAAAAGTATATAAACTCTTGTCTTGTCTGTTTTCGTGTCACAAGTGACATTCCTAACACTATGGCTACCTCTGCTGTCTCTGCTCCCTCTTCCTCTACTGTCATAGTCATCGACGAACACTTAGATCGTGCCAGTTGGGAGGCTTTGTATCTTCGCCATCCCTTTGACATGCTCATTGCTGGACCTAGCGGTTCAGACAAAACCGAATTCGTCAAACGTTTGATCGAACATAAACATCATTTGATCGATTGACCACCTCAGCGCATCGTGTGGTGTTACAAAGTGTGGCAATCGGCGTACAGCCTCTTGCGAGAAAGTCAAGGCGATTCCATCGTGTTTGTGGAAGGCATTCCTAAAGAAGACGACGGCATCGTCTCTGACTCCCGTCAAACCCATTTGGTCATTTTCGATGACATGTTAGGAGAAGACGAAGAAGAAATTAAACTGTGGTTCACGCGTAAAGGGCATCATCGTAATGCCAGTGTCGTTTACATCACTCAAAATTTGTTTCAACAAAGTAAAGCCCATTGCACCATCAGTCTCAATGCGCATTACGTGGTCTTGTTTAAAAGCCCTCGAGATAAATCGCAAGTGCAAGTTTTAGCCAAACAGTTAGGAACGCCTTGGCTGACTCAGGCGTACGACGATGCCACTCAAACTCCACACGCCTATTTACTCGTCGATTTGAAACCTACAACCCCCGATGATTTGCTATTTCGTACCCACTTGTTTCACCACTGGGGCCAAGACGGAGGGCCTGTCCTGTACACGTCTCTGTCCTCGACTTAATTTCATTTCACAAAAAAAATCTATAAAAACCTCGAACACTTTTCGTCTGCCTCATACACCGTCAACATGACGTCCCTTCAATCACATCTCCCCGTCATATTGCTTCGTGCCTTGTCTGGCATCAGTCGAGAAAAAAATCCACAAACACGAGCTCGTGTCTTAGAAGCTAGTCGCAGAGAAGTCTTACGGTGGTTCACGGTGATGGCACGTCAATTGCTACAAGGGATCATTCAGATTCCTCATCAAACCAAACGCTTTTTTGATCGAAACAAAGTCGCTTTGATCCAACTGGCCGATCCCCGCATCGACACTCAAACCAAACAACAAATCATTTTGAAACCTGGAGGGAGCGGTACTCTGGGAGGGGTCATCATTCGCTCTCTCTTAAGATGGGATCCTAATGCCCCCAAAGTTCTCCCCAAGAAAAAAGTCACACGAAGCTCCAAGAAGAAGAAAAAGACCAGGTCCCCAATGAGAACTTCTCCAGTGGCGGGACCCTCCTCTTACCAGACACCACCCCGGAAAAAGAAAAGAAGCCCCCAGAAAAAGAAACAGAGAAAAAGTCCCCAGAAAAAGAAAAGTCCACAGAAAAAAACTAGTCGCAAGAGAGGCACTTCGGCCAGGACGCAACCTTACACTCGCAAACCATGACCTACCACGGCGGTGACCGCGTCTCCGGTAGCCTCAGGTTCATTCACTTCTCCGTTGATGACACCAAGAACGGAAGAGTACTTGGAGACATTGATCACACCAAGAACTTCTCCGTTGATGACCCCAAGAACTGCCCCAGTGACAGGACCCTCCAATTTAGTGGCAGTGGCCGCTGCTCACAAAGTACCTTCTCCCAGAATCAAAGTCCAAGAAAGATCGGGCACGTTACAAAGTTTACTGGATTTGTCCAAGCAAGAACTGGCTCGATTTAGTCCGTTGCGTACCCCTGCACGACGTGTCATGCCTGTCCTGAAGTTGATACGACGTAAAGACAATCAGTGGCGACGCGTTCCAGTATAAAAAAGGTGTGTGACCAAGTGGGGTATCAGTGTTTTGGTGCTCCTAAAGATGTCACCCTCCAGAAAACATCCCTCTTCTAAACAACCCCAAGGAAAGAAAAGGAAAGGACTGACACCACGTTTAGTCAAACATGGGGACATGTTATCTGTCCTGTCCAAAGCTTCTCCACCCCTACGAAAAAAACTCATTCAATCAGCCTCCAAAGAGGTCATCGATACCGTGTGCGAATGTTGTTTGAACGTCTTGAAAGGTACGATCCCTTTGTCCATACACCAGAAACAATGCTTAGGCAAACATCGTCACGTTCTTCGCCAAATGGTTCAAAAGAAAATCCCCCTTCGTCACAAAAAGAAGATGTTGGTCCAACGTGGAGGCATTTTACCCCTCTTGTTAGGCCCATTGCTGAAAGGAGTCTTGGGAACCATCTTCGGAGGACAGATGGGAGCAAGATAAAAAGGCCCTCTGAAGTCCCAAGATCTCAGAATCGACCCTTGACAACCCCATAGAAGGACGAAAACTAGCCTTAGAGCCTTACAAACGATGGATGGAATACCATCGTTGGCAAGAACAACGCACCCCGCATTTACCTCCCAATCCCCATTTGAGCGAAATGTCCCAGTTGCAACTCGAATTGCAGTCCTCGATGGATCGCCAAGATTTGTCCGAAACAGAAAAATCGCAAACGTAAGGTCAACTCTTGCAACGATTACAACTCTTTCACCAGAAAGCTTTAGACGAAACAGCTCTACCCACTCTGAAAGATTTTAAGACCTTGATGAAAAGTCCAGCACCATCACCAGTACCACCACCACCACTACCAGTGACCAAGACAGAAAAATAAGAAGAAGAAGAAGGGTTTCAAACTCCACCACAAAAAGTACGCAAGTTAACAACACCACCTACCTCCAGAATTGGATGGATTAAAAAGATGATGACCACTCCTTCTTCGTCACAAGAGAAAAAGAAAGTGAAGACAGAAGTGAAACAAGAACCGATATCCCCTGTTCCGACATCCTCCTCTTCGCCACCTATTGCCGGTCGCACACGCAAAGCATTGCAATCCAAGAAAGTACCCCAAGAGAAAAAGAGTAGCATCTTCCAAGAGTGGGTGCCTTATTAACACACAAACACAAAATGGAAAAAGTGTTAGCCAGCATTTACTTCGATCCCTCGCATCCTGCAGGTTATGCAGGAGTTCAAAAATTGTATCGTGCTGCCAAAACGCGACTGAAAAATCTCCGTTTACCTCAAGTGCAACGATGGTTACAAGAAGAAGCTATTTACACTTTACACAAACCCATTCGACGCAAGTTTTCCAGACGTCGCACCCGAGTGGAAGGCATCGATCATCAATGGCAAGCCGATTTAGCCGATGTCTCTCATTTGGCCAGCTACAATCGTGGCTACAAATATTTGTTTTGTGTCATCGACGTCTTTTCCAAATTTGCCTGGGTCGCACCCTTGACTTCCAAATCCAGCAGCGAGTTAGTGCGAGCCCCGCAACGAGTGTTGAAAGAAAGTGGTCATCACCCTCTTCGATGGCAAACGGACAAAGGCACCGAATTTCTGAACCAAGCTTTCCAAAAAGAATTAAAGAAACGTGACATTGATATTTTTACCACCGAGAATCCCGAAACCAAAGCCAGCATCGTGGAACGTTTTCAACGCACTTTGAAAGAACGTATGTGGAAATATTTTACGCATCACCACACTCTGAAGTACATCGACATCTTACCGCACCTGGTGCAAGCGTACAACCAATCTTACCATCGAAGCGTCGGACGTGCCCCGCAAGAAGTGACTCCCGAGAACGAAGTGCTGGTGTTTGAGCGCCTGTTTGGTACGTCCCCGACGAGGGCTGCCCCCAAGAAAAGTGGAGTGTTGACCGTAGGAGATTGGGTACGCATTGGCAAAACCAAACGTACTTTCAACAAAGGTTACTTACCTAACTGGACGACAGAATTGTTTCGTGTCACTGGACGAGTGCATGGCCGTGATCCTGCCGTCTATAAATTGGAAGACATGAAGGAGAAGTGCTCAAAGGAACGTTTTACTTACCCGAGTTACAACGTGTCACCAAAAAAGAAGACGACGTGTACGACATCGAAAGCATTCTCGAACGCAGAACCCGTAAAGTGGGTAAACGACGTGTCAAAGAAGTCAAAGTACGTTGGCAAGGATATCCACCCAGTTTTGATTCTTGGATCGACGCTTTGCAAGTCATCGACTATAAAAGGAAGTGATCATCATGCCCTTTCACACAGACGTAGCTACGTCGACCACTCCTTCACCCAGCTCTTCTCTGCGAGATTTACAAAAACAACCCTTGTGGGTGTGGTGTGGAGAACGTGTGCCTAAAACGCAAATCGTCTTTTTCTGCCAAATCTTCGTGGTGTATTGTGTCATCGGGGCAGCCATCGCCAATTTAAGTTTGCAACAAGGAGACAAACAATTGTGGACCATTTTATTGAGCAGCTGCATCGGTTACCTGCTTCCCAATCCCTCCCTGAAATTCTCCTCGAACGGGAACGTTGTGTCCAGTGCCAGTGCCAGTCACCACTCCAATAACAACAACAACCCTATTTTGGGCGGAGACACTCCTCTGACGTCCAGTAACCCCTCGGACAGCCACATAACTCTGGAATTATGAGTCACCAAAACCAATATTACTTAACCTTACCCAGTGACAGTTTCATGGAAGTGTTTCCCAAGAACACGTTGTGCTGTTACACGGCCAAATTACCTCAGACCATTCCATTAGATCACGAAGCCCATTGGGAAGTGGCTTTAGTAGAAATCATTCACCCGACCCAAGTCCTCAATGTCCTTCCCAAGCAAAACTTTTTTACTGTGGAAGTTCATGACAAGCAAATGCAACAGCACTTGTATACCCATGGCAAATATAACATAAAAACCCCTGGCACACAAAATCAAAAGTACACCACCTATCACTTGCTCATTCCCCCAGGCTATTAGTTTAGTGGTCAACATTTGGTGAGCAGCATAGCCTCCAGGTTTAACGTCGTGTTTCTGAAAGCTTTGGAAAGTGTCATAAAACGTGTCACCATGGAATACTACAAATCAGCTCGTCGCTTCTTGATGAAATTTGACGGGAGTAAAATCGTGTCCATTTTAATTTGTCCTGAATTGTTTGACACGTTGGGCGGAGACATGGACATGAGAATGGCCATGCTCAAGAAAAACGAATTACCAATCATTTACGACAACGAGTCTTTTAGCAAGTTATTTCGTGCCCCGGTAGAACTGAACCAAGGACTGAATTTGATGTTTGTGTACTCCGATGTGGTGCAGTATAACATGGTGGGACACACCTCTGTGCCGTTACTGCGTGTCATTCCTTTCAAAGTGGATTCTGCCACGAACGCTGACGAGGAAGGTGGAAACACTTACCACGTTCACCGCGAATTTGTCCATCCTCACTATCTGCCTGTCAGCAAGTCGTATTTGGACACGGTCAACATTGCTATAAAAGGAGATCTGGGACAAAATATTCCATTCACCAAAGGAAAAGTCACGGTGAAACTCCATTTTCGAAAACGGTTCTCTGACGAATCGTAAGTCATGTATCCAGTGTACCGAGGGGTTGCTCGACAGCGAGGACACGGTTTAGGACATATGCTGAAATCGGCCTTTCGTTCGGTGGCCCCGGTGTTGAAACCGATGGTGACACGCGGATTGCACGCCTTGAAAGATGCGGCACTGACGCAAGGCAAAGAATTTCTCCAAAATATCATCATCGACAAACAAAACCCTAAAGAAGCCTTCATGAGGGCAGGCAAAAATGTCTTGCTGCAAACGGGCAAAGACCTTTTGGGTCGACGAGAAACACCTATAAATGCCCTGCACGCTACCGAGTCAGGCATTCAGCAAGGACAAGGCAGAAGGAGACGACGAAGAAAACACCCTTTCACCAGACTTCACACTTCTAAAGCTAGAAAGGCAAAGAAAAGAAGAACCGTCCGAGACTTAGACGTTTTCGATTATTGAGACACAGAGAAAAATGATGCACCGAGAGTCTTGCGCTTGTTCCAAGTCGAGACGGGATCTCTTTGCCATGCCCTCCACGATGATGACGATGCAAGAATCTCAGTGGGTGGAATTTCATCCCGTCTCCTCTTTGACGGATTCCGCTCCCATTGAGTTTGAAATCAAAGGACAGCCCGAAGATTACATCAATCTGAATAACAGTTACCTGTATTTGAAAGTGAAAGTGATCAAAACGGACAACACCAATCCAGGAGGCGATGCTAGAGTAGCTCCTGTCAACAATTTCATGCATTCCTTGTTCCGCGAAGTGGACTTGTACTTGAATAACAAACTGGTCAGCAGCAGCATGGATACTTACCCATATCGTGCCTACCTGGAAAATCTCTTGACGTACGAAAAAAAAGCCAAGAATACTCATCTGGATGCTAGCGTGGTATGGAAACCTGACACGGCAGGTGTAGGCACGTTTAGCGACACAGTCCTGACAGAAGATGACAATCCTCACAATGTGGGGTTTAACGACCGTCGTAAGAAAATTCTGCAAGGGCTAAGTTTAGAACTGATGGATCGTTTGCATTTGTACATGTGGTTACAAGAAAAGTATTTGCTGAACGGGGTGGGTATCCGTCTGAGACTGAATCGTTGCAGTGCCGGTTTCCATTTGATTGCCCATGCCAATGAATACAAAACTATCATTCAAGAAGCCCGACTTTACGTACATCGTGTGGAAGTGTTACCTAAAGTGGGAAACGACGTCAGTCAGACGTTGAGCAGAACGACCGCCAAGTATCCGATACGACTCGTAGAAGTGAAAACGTTCACAATTCCCCTGGACAGAGATCTATGATCGAAGATCATCTGTTCCAAGGACAGTTACCCAAGCGTTTGATTGTTGGTATCGTCAGGAATTCAGCCTTCAACGGAACCCACGATCAAAATCCTTTTGAGTTTCAACATTACAATGTGTCCAAGATCGAAGTCAGTCGCGACAGTAAGACCTTGTGTACCCGACCCTTTGAGCCTAACTTTGGTGTCGCGAAGAAGTATTTGAGATCGTACTTGTCCCTGTACGAAGCCACGGGACAGTTAGGAACCAACACCAGTCACGGTATTTCGTACGACGATTATTCAGGAGGCTATGCTTTGTGGGGTTTTGATTTCACTCCAGACCAAGGCAGCGACGAGGGACATTTCCACCATATAAAATCGGGTCAGATTCGTGTGGAACTTCAGTTTGCAAATCCACCTCCAGATCACACAGTGAACGTCCTCCTGTATGCAGAATTTGACAATACCATAGAAATCAACAGTTTGAGAGAAGTCATTCTAGATTATTAGAAGCCATAGAAGACAGTTATCCCTCTTTACCTAGTGGAGAAACTTTGAAGATGGAATGTGAGGAGACCGTGGAAGAAGAAGAAGAAGAATCCCAAGACGAAGAAGTTATCATGATGAAGTCAAGATGGCCAGAACAAGAAGCCCATTTAGTCTCCTGTTTTGCTACAGTCCTGGCAGATATAATGAAAGAATTGATCAAGGAAGAGTGCTATGGATGTCACAACGATCATCCCAGTCAAATTCAGCACGACAAATGTCTGATGTTAAGTCAAGAAGAAAAATTGGACGAATATCTGGACAAAGCTTGGGATCACATCGAGATAGAATTCGTGTTGAACGAGTGGTATAAAGGCTTGGATAAACATTCTTCTCCTCCATTAACGTCACTGGAGTGCCGTCGCATCGAATCTCTCTTGGACCAGAGTAAGATGTCGGATCTAAACGCCTTTTACTTGTCAGACATTTGCAAGCAAAAAGTCAGGATCAAATTGATCACTTATCATTACCTGTGAAGAAGAAAACCACACAAATCAATGGATACCTGGGAACTTTATTACCTTTTGAACCACAGCTCATACACGGCTTCTTGGAATCCTGTCGTCTGTGCTAAAGATGAACTCCCTCATCGTAAACCTCAAGACCATCTAGCTTATGTGACAGTCATCTCCCAGGAACCCACTGGGTAGCCGTCTACTTTCCTCAAGAAGGATGTGTGGAATATTTCGATTCGTATGGATTGCCTCCTTTGGAAGACGATATCATTGACTTTATGAGAAGAAATTCTCAGACCACCCGATTCAATAATGTGAAATTACAAGGCACAGATTCCTTGGTGTGTGCACAATATTGTGTGTATTTTTTGCATCATCGCAGCCTGGGTTATTCCTTAGAACATTTAGTGACTCATTTTGATCGTCGTTCTTCTTGAAACGATGTGAAAGTAGATCAATGGTTTTGTGACCATTATGCCTATCTTTTGTCTCAAGCTAGGAAACGTAGTGTCCATCAATGGCCTAATGACTTCCAACAGTGGAAATCACAATTTCATTCACAACGTTGTCAGCCTTGTCCAAAATAATGTGTAAGTTGGAAAAAAATGATTGTTATTTGAAAAAATGTTTGATGTTATATTGTTAAAAATGTTATAGTTGTTTGTTAGTGTTAAGTGATTTTGAATAAAAAAAATGTTGTTTTGAAGAAAAAATGCCTTTGTGGTTTGTTTGACTATATAAATCTTGATTCATGCTCTTTGATTTTTTACTATCCCTCTCATGACACTCATTGGACGTTCCGGCTCGAAAACCGTGAAGGGATGTTTTCCTTCACGTCCGTGCTTTGACTTTAAAGCCGGGGCAGCCTCCAGTCTAACCATCAATGTCCACTCATCCTCCTATGAAGATGTGCTCCAAACTAGCTAAGCTAAACGAAGCCTACGTGAATTTGCATAGGGTCAGACACAGTCTGATACCGAAGCCAGAAGAGATACAGAATGTGAGAATATTATGTCACTGAAGACCTGATAGAAGAACTCTTCAGAGAAGAAGTGAACAGGGAGAAAGAAGAATGGACAGAGAAGTACAGACTTCAGAAACAGCAGAGAGAGCAGCAACAGCAGCAACAGCAACAGCAGCAGCAACCTGAACCTGACAGAGGCTTTGTCGATTGTCGTATCGACACTAAGGAGTTCTTCTTCTCTTTCCGAAGAAGCAGACCTATCGTCAGAAAGTCTATCGTCAGAGGAAGGTCGCATTCTTAGAAACTAAAAGATTGCCATAGCTACCCAATAATCTAGAAAAGAAATAGTAATCCATTTGCCAATGTGTGTATGTAGAGTAGTGTGAATATAAACACTGACTCTTTTTTATAGTGTGAGTGCATGTGTTTGTGTATAGGATTGTGTGTTTGTAAGTGCTCACGTACGTTTGTTGTGTGTTTGTAAGTGCTCACGTACGTTTGTGTGGATAGTAGATTATGATCATATTTTTTTTTTTTTGCTGTTTGACGTGTGGGGAGAGTAGATTTGGGGTTTGATTTGACTGCTTTGCGTATGTGGATAGTATATTGTTTGTTTAATAAAATTTTTTTAGAATAGTAATGGGTAGTATAAAAAAGTGAGTGAGTGTTTCTTTTAGGTCCGCGCGTTGTTTGGTCATGATCTAGGTAAGATCAATTTTGTTTTAGGGGATGTTTTCCATCACGTCCGTGCTTTTAGTATAAATTGAAACTCGCTCGGCAGTCTAGCTACCCTTGTTGATTGATCAAGTGAATGAACACCAGACTAGCAAAACTGCTTGAACTTCATGTACACCTGGAATATGCCAGGCGTATAGTGAATGAGCTGGCTGCAGAGGCCATAGTAGAAGATGCAAGGATAAAGAAAGAAGAGGAGGAGAGAAGACAGAGGGAAGAGGAGAAAAAGAAAATAGGAGAGAGGATGACTTACAAGATACCAGAGACAGACGATTGGGGTACTGAAGATAATCATCCCGCCTCTGCACTCGCAAGAAAAAAAAGTAAAAGGAGACTGTGGAAGAAGATGTGTGTGTGGTGCCAGGCCTGGAAGGAGCCATCATTAACCCGGTGTCACTAAAGTTCAAAAACAAACAGCCCTTTTCAGGGCTACCCAAACCTTTAGAAAAGAAATAGTAATCCATTTGCCACAGTGTGTATGTACAGTAGTGTGAATATAAACACTGACTCTTTTTTCCTAGTGTGAGTGTATGAGTTTATGTATATGATTGTGTGTTTATAAGGGCTCACGTACGTTTGTGTGGATAGTAGATTATTGGGTTTTGTAAGAACTTAAGTTGGTTAGTGTGGATAGTAGATCTGGGCGTTTAATGTTAAAATGGGGGGGGGGGTTTGTACCCTGACGACAATGGAAAATTTAACCTTAGAGAAAAAAGTTTGTACCCTGGCGATAATGAGAATTTAACATGGGGAATACATTGTGGGACTGTTGAGCGACAAGGGGAATTTAACATGGGGAATATATTTTGGGACTGTTGAGCGACAAGGGAAAATGGAACAGGGTCGGGACCCTATTTTAATAAAATGAAAAAAATAAAAAATAAAAAAATAAAAGAAAATAAAAAAGGGGTAGGCAATTGAAAGTCTATCTCTTTTCGAGAGATGTGGGTGGCCCTGAAAAGGGCCTTTGGTTTTCTTCTTCTTCTAATTTTTTCTATTTCTCCACCAGCTTCTTATTTTCTGTCCTACACTTTTTCTCTTCTTTTCTTTCTTTTCTTCCTCCTTTTTCTTCTTTTTCTCTTCTATCTTCTTGTCCTCTTTTTTCTTCCTCTTCTCATTTTCTTCTTCTTTTTCAATTTTTTCGTTCCATGCTCTCATCCTTATCCTTTCCTCTTCATCCTCCTTCTCCTCCTTAATTTCTTTTAACAGATCACTGATGATGTCCTTTAGTTTTCTTAAATTGTTGATCTCCATCTTCACTCGATGGGGACTATAAGAATAGTGATCCTCATTTAGGTTAACCAACATTTGTTCCATCATGCCCAAATTGTCCAGGACGTCTTGCAATTTTTTCATTTTATCAAGTTGGTTTGAAGCCATCTTCTTTTTATTCTTTGTAGAATGGTGGGAACGACAAATACTGTGGGTTCTTATAGTTAAAGCGCGGACGTGATGGAAAACATCCCCCTAAAGCCCAAAAATTATATTACCTAGATCATCACTTAAAGCGCGCGGACGTGAAGGAAAACATCCCCTACTTTCTCATCTCATATTATCTACTATCCACATACGTGGAGCAGCAATAAACAAACCAAAAATCTAGTATTCACACACGCAAAGCATTAAAATGAAACCCAAATCTACTATTCACACAAACCAACTTAAGCGCTTACAAAACACAATAATCTACTATCCACACAAACGTACTTGAGCGCTTACAATCACAAACACATACAATCACACCAGAAAAGAGTGAGTGTTTATATTCACACTAATCTACATACACACATTGGCAAATCGATTGTTATTTCTTTTCTAAAGTTTTGGGTAGCCCTGAAAAGGGCTGTTTGTTTTGAACTCCAGGGTACCTGGTTAATGGTTGCACCTTCCAGGCCTGGCACCACACACACATCTCCTACTCCAATCTCCTTTCACTCTTTTTTGGGGGAGGGCAGAGGCGGAATGAGTGGTTTCAGAATCCCAATCTTCTGTCTCTGGGATTCTAAAATTTCCTTCTTGTGTCTGTTACAGCCATTCCTCTCTCGATTTCCTCTTCTTCTTTTTTTCTTCTCTCCTCCTCTTCTTTCTTTCTTCTCTCATCCTCCTTCATCCTTCCCTCTTCGACGATGGCCTCCGCAGCCAGTTCATTTAGCATGAGCCTGGCATATTCCAGGTGCACATGAAGTTCCAACAGTTTCGCTAGCCTTCTGCTCATTCTCTAGTGTTGATCAATCAACAAGGGTAGCTAGACTGCCGAGCGATTTTCAATTTATAGTTAAAGCGCGGACGTGAAGGAAAACATCCCCTAAGAGAAAATTTATATTACCTAGATCATGACCAAAAAAAACGCCCCGACCTAAAAGAAACACTCACTCACAAGTCTTCCATGGTTCGTTGTAAAAACTGATTTTTAGTGCCACGGTCAGGATAACAGACGGGACATCCGTGAAATAAGCAACCGTTAAACTCGTACACCATCTTGGGGTTTTCTAAGTCCCAATCATCGACCGAATGCGTTCCGATGGTCTTTTCGCCTCCTCCGTTACGGGCATGCTGAATCCATTTGTCTTCCTTGTCACACAAGTAATGTAACCAGCGTAGGGCTTTGACCGAGTATTGACGTTTGACATACTGGGTCGTTTGAGGACTGATGACAGCCACGGTGTTTTCAGGCATGAATCGTTGTCGATACACTAAGGAACACGCTTTGGCAATGGTGCAATGGTGCAAGCTTCTTTCAAAGGATCGACCCCTCCGTGTTCCAAGAACAGTTCTCTAAATTTTCCACAGCATCGCCATAAAATGTCCAGGTCAGAACGACAACATTTTAGCATTTCTTCTTGAAAGTCGAAAGGGTCTGAGGCGTGAACCTGGTACCAAGCGTAGAAAGCTTCTCGTTGTTCGGTACACATGTTGTCGGGGTCGTAATAGTGGCCTCGGGCAAATGGGGTAGAACGGCATGTTGATTGGCTTCCGTATTGAAAAAGTGTGGAAAGTACCCTTTAGCCATTTCTGTCATTCCAAACGTTTTAGGCATTCGACTCAAACGCATGGCCAAGTAACTCATCGAATCTTTAAACTGCACTTGTCCCACTTGCACGAAAATGATTTTGGCTTCGTTCAAAGTGACTTTAGGGCGTTCGGTACCATGTTCCGTATAGTACCTCAAACGAAACTGTCCATCGTATCCCGAGCAATTGTGGGCCATCACCGTGGCATGACGATGACAATCTCCGTAACGTTCGATGTCGTCTTTTCTCCACGTCTTGTCGATGGGGTCTAAGACCCGTCATGCGAAATCGGCTAGCGTGTTCGGTCCTCGAAAGATTTTTTCACGTCCTCCAGGAATCTTACTGCAGTGAGGGCAATGACTGAAAATATGTTCTTGAATGCACTTCTCGCACGCTCAATGAGCCACGCAGAAATTAGGAATGTGAATGCCAGTCTCTTGCATGCATTCAAAATAAAAAAAATTGCCTTTCTTCTTGTGACCGTCCTCTTTCTCTGGTTGGGGTTGGTATTTTTGCACGTAGCATTGGTGTTCCAAGTCCACGATGTGGTGACAAATGTGACATTTTTTCTTTCCTCGACATACGTGTTCCTTGGTATTATTGGTAAGTATGCCTTGTCCACACGTAGGGCACAATATCAGCAGTTGACAAGCACATTTCTTCTGTGAACCTTGCGTCTTCAAATGTTGTTGGTAACAGGTAGGGCTGACAAACGTGCGCAGACAAGATGGACAATGCACTGATTCTTGCCCTTCGCTCAGACAGGGTGGAGAGGCCAAACATCCTGAGCATTTCGATCCGCAATGTTTGTGTTGCTCTCGATTATTATAACCATAGTCACATTTCTCACAGTAATAACCGTATCCCAGGAATGAGATGATACTGGTAATGGTATCGAAATGGTCATCGTGATGATATAGGTGAATGCATTTTCCATCTTTAAAGTCTTGGCCTCGAAACAACAGAGGCCCGCGCACTTCTTGAGGGTACACTTTCAAGGTGTAGCGTGGAGCTAGGACATCTTGCAATTTTTGCATCTCAGGAATGCCACAGGGTTTGTCTTTGGGCAAGTTGGCTTGTAGCAACAGGAGTTCTGCTTCGTTTCGTTGTTTCGCTCGGTCCGATTTTCGAATGTTCTCCCAGGCTCTTTTCCATTCTACCGTATCGTTTTTGTCGACATAGGTTCGTCCCACCACGATAGCCCTGGCTAAACACATCTGGTCTTGAGGGTTGTGAATTTGAACGAGGCTACGCTTAATGCTGCGAAGGTCGTTCACGAATAACATCTTTTTGCGTCCAGTCCCTTGAGGAGGAGACATGTGGGTCATAAACAGTGTGGCTTTTCCGTCGTTGATGTCAAACTGGTCATTGGATTGTTGTAACGTGTTGAATTTTGTCCATGACTTTGGAAGGGGTCAATTCTGCAGGGCTACTAAACTCGACCCAAACAGGGAATTTCAAACCGTCGTGTTGTATGGAAAGTGTCAAGCGATCGTCTTCTTTGGCTTGACATTGTCGCTTGAGTGTGGTGAGCAAAGAATCCCACATCTCGGTGATGAACCCTGCTGCTTTCTCTAACGGTACGTCGGACTTGAAATTTTTAAACTTCACCGTGTAGGTGTAAGCCGTGGTTCTAAATTTTCTAGAGGAGCGCTTTTCTGTCTCTCGAATGTGATAGTACTTTTCAGGGTTGACTAAGGGTGGTGAACTTTGTTTAGAGGAAGACTATCTGGGTTTGAATTCTGGTTCACTCATGTCCTGTTCAAAATCACTGGCATGAATTTGTGCCAAGACTTCAGCTCTGGTACGAGGCGATAGATCACGTTTCTTCCTCTTACTTTCTTCTTCTTTCTTTTTGAATGAATTGTATCGTTTCATCTTGACTGCAATAAGTCAAAAGACTAAATTTTAAACACCATGGGTTACTTTATAGCTATCCAGACCAGCGTATATAACGGGTATGTGTCATGTCCTTTCACTATTCGTTTCACTCTCAAACTCAGCACAACGATGGAAGAGACTAAACAAATCGAACATTTCATCAGAGCGTTGCGAGGGGTCATTAGAAAATTTTCTTCAGACCAGTCGACGGACTACTCACCTTCCTTGCGAGATAAAAGTGAAGATACTTGCTCTATCTGTCAGAAGAAAGGGCATTGGTCTTCAGAGTGTCCAGACCGTCAAAAAAGAAAAAAAGGGGTTAAAAGAGACAAAAGTCAAGATACCTGTTATCATTGTCAAGAAAAAGGACATTGGTCTCCAGATTGCCCAAAAAAGAAACAAGAGGAGCCAGAAGAAAAGAGGGATTCTTCAGAGGAAGAAGAAGAGGAGGAAGAAAACAGCCAGGTGAAGAAAAGAAACAGGAGAAGAAAAGAAGAAGTGAAGAAGGTGAGGAGGAAGAGGAGGAAAAGACTGTGACGGTGAAGAAATTGAAAAAACAGAGAGACTAAACAATGAGACAGAAGAAGTGCATGAAGTTTTTAAAGTGTTCTGTTGAGAATTGTGAATTGTGAATTGAATTGTAAATATTTATAAAAGAATAAATTAGGTATACAAAGGTAAGTGTCTTTGGGTTTTGATTTTAAAATAAGAACGTACCCTCACACACTCATACACACGTGCTATAGGGGTAAAATGTTTTTTTTTTTTTAGTTTGAATGGATGTTGGCAATTGAAAGTCTATCTCTTTTCGAGAGACGTGAGTGGCCCTGAAAAGGGCCTTTTTTCTTGGTGTAGGGGTGAGTTTAAGCAATCAACTTTAACTGTCTTAAGCCTTTGCCACGGCCAAGGCCTACTTCTGGACTGCGTACTGTTGATGATGATGATTTGGTTGAAATCACTAAGGGTGGCACGGTAGGCTTAGTCACAGGGCTGGAGTGTTTAGCTCGGGAAGGTCGTATTCTCTTCGGTCGTGATAAAGAAGTCTGATACATTTGTTTCAGACTTCTTAACTCCGCTAAAATGTCTAACAGTACCGTGACCGTTTGATTTTCACACCCTTGTTTCTTTGCTACTGCTATTTCTTCTTTTTGTTTTTTTCTTACCTCTTCTTCTTGCTGCTGTTGCTGTAGGAGAAAAGCTTCTTCCGCGTCCTTTTGCTGTTTTATAAATTTCTCAAATTCTTCTTTCTGTCTCTGTCTAAAATTCTCCACGTGCGGTAATGAAGGAGAAGGTGGTGAAAGTTCCGGAACAAATCCTTGCGAGGTAAGAAAATCCACAAAATCCCAATTCACCTCTTCTGAAAGTAAGTCCGGGTTCCCTTGGGCGGTCTCCACTGCTGGAGCACCCCAATTTATCGTTTTCTGAGTTTTCGTCATGTTGAAAAAACTGTCGCATGGATTGACTGCACACAGGCGATAGAGAATCTATATAGACCACGTGACGTCACAGACTGCTTTCTTCGGATTGGATGCGGGGCTGACTGAATTTTGTCACGCGTGTTTGGATTGGTCAATTAACTCAATCCGTTTCAATCCTTTTTCTGCCTATAAATAAGCGCAGTTCACTGCATTGATTCACCTGTTCTCGGCGCCTCAACATGTGGACCGACGTTGAATCTTCTACGCTTGTGTCAACGATGATGTTCAGGACGGACATACCGATGTATGTCCGATCCAAGTGGACAGTTGTCCATAGGAACGACACCAGCCTATGGATACGTAGGATTTACGTGGAGAGGCAAGGATGCCTCAAAATAGTGCAAGTTTATTGACCTACAGTGAGACGAAGTTTAAGGCGAAGAAGATGTCTCAGATGCCCTTTATGTTAAGGGCATATTAACATAAACCCAAAGACCCTTTTCAGGGCCACCCACATTTCTCGAAAAGAGATAGACTTTCAATTGCCCCATTTTTTATTTCAAGTTTTTTTTAATTTTTAAAAAAAAAAAATATCCCATGTTAAATTCCCCTTGTCCCTAGACAGTCCCACGATTTATTCCCATGTTAAATTTCCCCTTGTCCCTAGACAGTCCCACGATTTATTCCCCACATGTTAAATTTCCCCTTGTCCCTAGACAGTCCCACGATTTATTCCCCCCATGTTAATTCCCATTGTCCCTAGGGTACAAACTTTTTTCACTAATGTTAAATTTTACATAGTCCCCAGGGTACAACTCTCTAATTTAACATGGAAGTCCCCTAGTCCCTAGGGTATCCCACTTCACTAGTTCTTTCGCCGAAAGCTTCCTGTGAAAACCACAAGGACGGTAGCATGTTTCGTTAGCCATCTCGGCTCACACTAAATCAACAATCAATCATCAGATAGAGGCTATCTACATCTTCGGTCACGCATTCGTGCACATCGAAAACAACACCCGTTCTTATAGAAAACAACGTTGCAATAAAGAGCGGTATCCTACTTATCATACGGACATCACTAAATTGCGTCACATCAATATATTCTTAATCTCATTATTCTGAACAATATCACAACAATCAGACGCATTTCTGTACATTACACTCCCACAAGTGTACACAAATATTCAAATATCCATATTATTTAAATTTACACTCTGCAACCATTTCCAAAGTTACAATTTAATTCAACAATTGCAAAATCTAGAATATCACATAAATAAATACACTAGTTTACCACGAAGTAACCAGATAGCGAATTACAATATTAATTCTGACTACGAGCTAGCAATCTACATAATCATAGCTCATTTCTCAAGTACGCATGTAAATTAAACAATGCAAAGGTAATTCTACGTACTAATAATTCTAGCAAGTAAATTGGGGGGGGGGGGGGCACCAGACAGATGCCCCGCTCCCCCTCCATTTCCAAAAAAATAAAGTATTTTATGTTTGTGTGTTTCCCCCTCAGATGTGTTGTATGTTTTATTTAAAAACAAAATTTTATATAAAAAATTTTGTTTTTAGAATTTTTGATGGGGTATTTATGTTTCCTTAGTGTTATCTAAAGGGTTGTTCGTCCGAGCATGGTTTCCCTCACCTTGCTCGAATTTCCTTCCCTTGAAATGTTTGTGACCTTTGCTAGAGGTCGCCTACGTCTCAGTGTTTTCTATATGTAGTGGTGCTACATTGTGTGTATGCTATATTTTCTGTATGTTTGAGACAGCAATTTTAGATCATAAATCTTTCCCAGTTGTATTTCTTCCTAATTTGAATTTAAGATCCGTTAAAATACGTTATATTTTATCTTTTAATTTGTTTTATGGTTTTCGAAATTTGACGATGGAAAGGTGTACTATTTAGATTATGTTTTTTAAAAAAAATTCCTATTGTATTATTCGAGTGATAATATGTGTCGTTCCTCGTAATATATTTTAAGGATGCCGATAGGCAGGTTGCGCTCGATCCTAGGTCCACACTTCTTTATTCTGTATGTGTTTCTCCTGGGTCGAGTTAGGACTCCTTTACTTAGTTTATATGCTTATTCTTTATTGAAAGATCCAAATTTGTTTATGAGACCACATTTTTGTGTAGTGGTCAAACATAAAGTGCGGGAGCTGTATGGTTTTTAAAATATAGAAGAAGTTAGTAGGGTTTTAAACTAAGTGTTATCCAGTATGTATTTGTGTCTCTGCAACAATCGGGCAAATAACTCACTGACCTTTACGAAGCTTTCTGTCCTTGAATGTACCAAGGTTTCTTTTCCCGCCAATTCACGAGTGGCTTCCTCGGAGTTATTGCTAAAGCTTCTCAGCACGATGCTTCACAATGACTAATTCGTTCCCAGCCCAAATGACTGTTAAATTCTGGTTCGAATTGATGGCTCCACCCTTCCTCAGTTCCGATTGGATATCAGTTCTATCCCAGTCGGTTCAGATTACCAGACGATCCTCATGCCATCTGTCAAAGCGGGGAGATTTACAACAGCATTGAGGCTCCTTTGTTCTTAGAACAAAGCTTCCAACGTCTACATGTTAGTTTTGACACCTATCGATGTGGGCTCTTGTACACACACGAATCGTTACGATAGACGCAGGGTCTAAATACACATGGCGCTAACCCATTCCTTTGTTCCTGACTTACGTAATCGCGGGCAGGCAAACGTGACACCACTTAATGTCAGAGGCTCCCGTGATTTACAAGTAAATATAATCAGCTTAAATACCGTATAATTACATTGGACGTAACGGCAAGAATTATTACCGTCTAACATTTTTCTTTTGATGCTAAGTATTCGAACATATGATAAGATGGCAATTGCATTAGTTTCCAAATTTATGTACTGGGTTATGTCTTAGGCAAGGTCTATGTCCCAGGGTGGGGAAGCGTTATATTCCTATGGAAGGTCTATGTCCTAGGAAAGTATTATGTCCCAGGGAAGGGCTATATTCAGGGATAGGCTATGTCCCAGGGAAGGGCTCTGTCCTAGGGAAGGGTTATATCCCAGGGAATGTATAAATCCCAAGGGAGGGCAGTGTCTTAAGGAAGAGTTATGTCTCTCCCAGGGAAAGGCTATTTCCCAGGGAAAGACTGGGATACGGATACACTGCAAAGGCCACTGTTAGTCACATAGTTAAAATGGTATTATTAGGGATACTAACTGCATAGTGATTGAATATGGTAATCGCTAATACTTACCTATTACGGCTTAAAGTGTAAGACCAAAAAGGGATTGAGGACAGTACACAATCTTTGTTGTTCATTGTAATTTGCATATCTGTAAATAATTGATGGCTCACTATCAACAATCTTGATCGTTGATTTTCCATACATATGTCTCGAGTAAATATGCTGCATCTCCTTACAATACAGGATACGTTTCTTTTTCCACGTGTGTTAGTGTCAGCTAATGCTCGGTAACGTCACACTCATCACATATATTGTGTGTGGTTCTCTGGTTAGGATCCCACCTACTTTCTTCCAGGCAGGGAAACAAAATGGAAACTATAAGACCAAACAAATTTTTTTGTACATTTTGTCTTGAACCCATCAAAAGGATACCAAGAAAGAGGTTAGAGATTTACACTTGAGCTGAACAATTAGTAATGAATGAAAAACTAACTTTCTAATTGTGATCCAGAAGATTTAATCCTTTTAATATCACAGTGTGTGTGTGTGTGTGTGTGTAATTTTTCAATCATATCGCTACGATCTCTGCAGTGTGGCAGTTTATTGTGATGTCTAGCACTGGGGCATACTGCCGCAGACATGTAACTCGATGTCCCACCTAGTCACATTTTTCTGACACCAGTCCGACCAGTCCCAACACTAACCTCTTAATGCTGAGTGCTTAGCGAGACAGCTGTTAGAACCACTTTTACAAGTCTTTTGTATGACTTGGCCAGGGGTTCAAACAGGTGACCTCCTGCGTCAGAGTCGGACGCTCTAACCACTAGGCCACCTCACATTATGAGAGGAATTATACAGAGGCTGTCAGATAGATAGCTAGCTAGATGGATGGATGGATGGATGGACAACTAGGACAACTCACATTATGAGAAGAATTATATACATCCTGTCAGACACACACACACACACACACACACACACACACACACACACACATATATATATATATATATATATATATATATATATATATATATATATATATATATATATATATATATATATATGGGGTCGTCCAACAAAATAGGGGAGAGGGGGTTTGAAGATGTTTGGCAATTGTTGACATGGGGGAGGGGGAGTTCAAGATAAATTGACGTCAGCAATGTTATTTTTTACAATAAATTTAATAAATAAAAAAATAGGAAATTAGTCGGTGCGTGGTATGGCACACACTCGCTTGCCCGTCAACAGCCCACCAGTTTAATCCCAAACCGGTTGAGCTCTTGCCAAGGAAGTCATAGTCTTGCATCATCATATTTTGTTTTTATCCAATGTAGATTGTAGACTGTAGACAAATTAACCACATATGGTATTATTCTGAAGAAATTAATGAATCAGCCACTATGCCCATTATAACAATTGAGGAACATTTGGCTTCCCCATGGGAAGATGATAGAAGCTAGAATATAAAGTCTCGATTTTTTCATGAATTCAAAGTGTTATAGTCAATTTGAAATCTGTTAAACAAGTAAAAAATATGTATTAAAATTTATTTGTAGACCTTTTAATTTCCATAATTCTATTTTTAGCATAAAAGCCAGCCGTATAAAATATTGTTAGTTTTTCTTTTTGGGGGGGGGGTAAAAAAAATTTTGACATAATTTATAATTTTATTAGGGGGGTCACTGAAAGTTTGACAGTTGTTGCCTAAAAATTGTTGACATAATTAATGGACGTCCCCTATATATATATATATATATATATATATAGATAGATAGATAGATAGATAGACAAATATATATATATATATATATATATATATATATATATATATATATATATATATATATATATATATATATATATATATATATATATATATATATATATATATATATATATATATATATATATATATATATACATAATAAAATAAACTAGAGACAAACAGTCATACATATAATTATATTGTTATAAAGGATATACAATATATCAATGTAAATTATACAATTTTATATAGTACATTAGCATTAAGTCCATTAGGATACAGAGTATCTAAATTATGAATCCAAAAAGTTTCTTTTATGAGTCTATTCATGTCGCCATGCACAATATCTATTGGCATGAAAGAAAAATCAAGTAGAGAGTGATTATTGGTGTTAAAGTGTGTTGAAACATTAGAGGAAAACTGAGGATCTCTATAATTTTTTATATGAAAGCGATGATTATTCATTCTCTTAGAGACTTGTTGTAGTGTTTGTCCAACATACTGCATGCTACATTTTTTACAGGTTATTAAATAAATCACATCAGTTGATATGCAGTTAGTGTTATCGCGTAGAGAAAATACCTCTTTTGTATTAGCATTACTGAAAGAAGTACTTTCTCTTATGTTTGCACATTGAGAACACCGGTGTCTGTTACATTTAGATGACGAAAAGTGTATTTTTTTATTTTCTGTCTGTTTAGTTCTGATTAAAAAATCTTGCAAATTCTTGGGTCTTCTATAAGCGAGAACTGGTTTAATTTTGAAAAGTGATTTGACGCTAGTTTTATTGGATAAATTTAGGAGACTATAATATTTATTAATTATACGACCTATATTAGGTAATGAAGGATTATATTGTATTGTGAAAGGAATTACATCTCTTTCTATTTTACATTCTGCTGTGTTTAAAGCCTCATGTTGAGTAAGATTAAGGGCTTTGTTCAGTGCAGAATCAATTACGTATGTAGGATAATTTCTATTTTGGAAATAAGTTCGTAATTTATTCAAAGAATTTTGTAATTGACAATCATCTGAAATAATGCGTCGGTATCTTTTGGCCTGGCTATATGGTATGCCGTTTTTACAAGACATGGGATGACATGAAGAATATTCTACATATTGGTGGATATTAGTTTCTTTGATATGAATATTTGTAGAGATAGTGTTATCAATATTTTTATTACATTTACATCTAAAAATGAAACTTGCGTACTTGATGCAGTATAAGTAAATTTAATTTTCGGATGAAAATGATTCAGGCGATCAATAAATATTTTTAGTTCTTCAGTTGAATGGTTCCAGATCATAAATATGTCATCTAAAAATCTAAACCAAACAGATGGATTAAACTTTTCGTTTTGACGAAAATCTTTTTCTAATTTACCCATGAAAAGGGAAGCGTATGAAGGAGCCATGGGACTACCCATTGATGTACCCATTATTTGTATGTAATTCATATTATTGAATTGAAAATAATTGTTTTCCAAGATAAGTTTTATTATTTTACATATATCTTCACTAGATAGCGTGTTATTATTAAGATTGTTATCAATAAAATATTTACATGTTTCAATACCATCTGCATGCGGAATGTTGGTATATAGTGATGTTACGTCTAATGATACAAGGATTGAGTTATCCGATAGCTGTGGAATAGACTTCAACTTTTTAATGAAATCAGTGGTAACTTTAATGTATGAAGGAAGTGATTTCATTAAAGGTTGTAAAACATTATCAATAAATTTGGATAGGTTTTCAGTATATGAATTATAGCCTGACATAATAGGTCGTCCTGGATAATTTAAAGGTAAATTATGGTCAGGATTTTTATGAGTTTTGGGTAATATGTAGAATTGAGGTGTACGCATGTTAAGAGGGAAAGTATCAAACTCCTCAATTACGGAATTATTATTTTTAGCAATCTCATTAATGCATGTTGAAATATTTGATTTAATTTCTATTGACGGGTTTTTGTCAATATATTTGTAGTATTTTTCATCATTTAATTGACGTTCAACTTCTTTAACATAATCATCTTGATTCATGATAATAATAGTGTTTGATTTGTCAGCCTTTTTAATAATTATACTGTCGTCATTCATTAGATTATGTAAAGACTTAATTTCGTCCTTAGAAATATTACTATGATATTGCTTTTTATGATTATCAGTTAATATATCTTTTGTGATCGCGTCAATATAAAAATCTAAATATGAATCACGTCCACTAGCTGGTGTAAAAGATGATTTAATTGTGTTAAAATAACCCATTTTTTTAGAATGAAAAGAAAACGATTTACTCTCTGAATTATTGCATGCTTTATCATAAAAAAATTCTTTTAATTTTAAGCGTCGGGAGAAATTAAAGATTTCTTCAGCTAATTTAATTTTATTGTGACATTTTGGTTTAGGACAAAATTTTAGCCCTTTGCCTAACAATATATATAATCATTGTCAGTTAATATTCTACGTGAGAGGTTTAAGACTGTTTCTTTACCTCTCTTAATTTGTTTTCTTCGCTTTGTTTCTTTTTTCCACTCTCTTCTACTGTTGAGCCTGTGGAACCTCCTATTATGTTGTCTTGTGATGTCGTCTCTATTAGACCTTGTAAAATCTTTACCAGGTTTGTCAGTGTCTTTCTCAAGTTACTGTTTCCGATTCCCCCCGTTTTACGGCTTCTGCGTATGTTTTCTTTGTTGTGCCCTGGGGAGTCAAGTTTTTTCGCTGTTGTTCATCCTGTTGGTTCTTATTTGAATTTTCATAATTCCTACTTATGTCGACTCTTTCGGTTACTGAAATTTTGGGAGGTGCTATAGGAGTATTACTCTTCCTTACAGTAGTTTCTGTGGGTTTAGAATACTTCTTTTCTTGTTGTTTAGTACTCTGTTGTTGTGTTAATTTGTTGCTTTTATGCTGCTGTTCATTTTTCTTGTGTGATACTTTATTGTTTTTCAGCTGCAGTTTTTTCGGTTTTTGATGGATTACATGCTGTTCTCCATTTTTTTTGGCTTGTTTATTTTTCTCCTCTTTACTCTTTCGTAAATTGTTTAGTTTTTCATTTTGCTTCAGAAGTATATCATTTTTCAATGATTCTGTATTTTGATATATTTCTTGGTTGAAACTGAAAAGTCTTTGCCCATCTATTTTCTTCCTCAGCTCATCCCTAACATTTTCCATCTGTTTTCCGACATTTTGTGATATTATTTGTTGTTCTTCTGCTAATCTCTCAACTATGTTTAGCGAGACTTTATGTAACAGTCTGTCGATAGAATCTTGGAAATCTTTATTTCCGCTTCCTATGTATATCTTCAGTTTCAGTCGTAGACCTGATGGAACGATCCCCTCCTCAACACATTTGTTCAAGAAACTGCTGTGAAGGCTGCTTTTCATTTGTTTTTCAGATAGTTTCAAGAAATATATCAAAAAACAAAATCATTGAAAAATGATACACTTCTCAAGCAAAATGACAAACTAAACAACTAAGCAGAATACAATTATGAATTGGCCATCCGTTTTCTATAAAGAAGTTGTAAGTCTGTTCAGACACATGATTTTTCGGCTTGACACATCTTCTCAATTCAAAAAAGCGGCATCAGCCAGTACAACCTCTACATCGGCAGTAAATACAGGTTCCCGTGTTATCCTCAGCTAGGTTGGCTTTAGGGTTACGACATGTGCAATGGGCCTCAATACAAGGAAGACAGCAGAGGTCTTTCATGACCCTGCTTCTTCCATTTCGAGAAGGGAATTGTATCTGCTTTATTCTTCTCTAAAGCGTACTCGCACAACTCTCTACTAATGGTGTCGCTGGTACAGGGCAAGTCGCACATGTACCTGGATTTATGTTGATCAATATGAAAAACTGGCCAAAGCGCTTCACTTTTCTTTCACCACCTTGAGACTTTTGTTCGGCCGCTTTCATTTTGTCGTCTTGCTCTAGGCCTGGATTTATCAACTCATGTCCTTCTGCAGAACATTTCCTTATTGTCTTAAAATTAAGCATCGTTGTACGCTTTGCACTTAAACTTGGAGCCAATATGTGCACTCTATAACAGTCACCCGTCTCAGAAATGTTTGCAACAGTGTTAATCAGTGTGCATCAGTAAGAAAGAGTATCATTGCATCTAAAAATATGTTTCTTTTATAGTGTCCCCTTACCATTGTCGGTGTTTAGTTCTATTTTGTAAATAAAACCAAATATACATCAAACTGACCAATAGTAAACCTGTTCAAGGATTAGTAGATACGCCATACTGCACATAACATATGTTGTACTAATGACACCCTATTGTTAAGCATCCGGCATGAGTAGATGCCATACGAGAAAGTGAGGTGAGTATGTGCCTAAAAGAAAATTGTGAACCTAGTGCCAAAGAAACAAATATATATAACGTATACTAACTGTAAACATGCAATATTGTTAATAAAACACATTTAGTAGCAAAATTGAAATCTACTCCCGACAATTCATAACACGTAAAAGAAAGATATTTCTGACATTTCAATAAAGTATGTATGTTGTTGTTGTTATTGTGTTTAACGCCATTTTTCAGTACACGATCGGTTATACATGGCGGCTAGTATTAATGGTGGAGGAAGAACCCGGGAAAAGCCCGGAAAGAACCACCGACCCACGAGAAGCTACTAGCAAGCTTTCTTACATACCGACATAGGCTGAATCCGAGACTCGAACCCATGCAGGCAGAGGTAAGCTGGCAGTGATGCGTAACGGAAAGCGCTTTAGACCACTCGGCCACGCGGGGCCCGTGTATGTATGTATGTATGTATGTATGGATTCATGTATGTATGTATGTTTGTATGTGTGTGTGTGTGTGTGTATAAGACCACGTGACATTTGAACACAGCAATGTATCAAAGTCAATGGAAACAAGTAGATTTTCCGATTCAAATAACACATATTTGGAAGGAAATATCTTGATGCATTCACTGATACACACGACTGATGTATCCCTTTATCAAAGAATGATTGAAGGTTGTAAAAATGTAAAATATTAAAAGAAATGCAAGACGGCTCAATCACAGTCAATGATTTAAGAACACAAGCGTGTTTTCCTGCATACAAATAATGTGGCGAGACATTCGCTTACTCCCAAAATGACCCCGTTGGGAACATGCTCATATGCCCGTTTCGGGAACTGTCCTGCGTTTGGCATACTTTATGTCCTTCATTCAGCGCAATCATCAATAAAATGTACCAGACATGGCGCAGTAAAATAATTTGTCATGATATATTATCTAGATACCACCGATATCACAGTTCATGCAGATAATATATAAATATTGCATGGAGAAGGAGACTGATGTGATGTCATGTGATTTGGATTTGTAACGTACCATTAACAATTTTACAGTCATATAGCTACAATGCCTGCAATGTGGCAGTTTACAGTGATGCCTAGCACTAGGGCATCATGCCGCAGACATACAGCATGATGTCCCACCCAGTCACATTATCCTGACACCAAGCCGACGAGTCTTAATACTAACCTCTTGATGCAGCAGTAGTAAATGGGGTCACCCTAGCGACAATGGGAATTAGCATTACAGAGACCCCTGGGTCACTCTAGCGACAATGGAAATTTAACATGGAGAAAAATCGTGGGTCACTCTGGCGACAAGGGAAATTTAACATAGAGAAAAATCGTGGGTCACTCTGGCGACAAGGGGAATTGAACATGGAGAAAAATCGTGGGTCACTCTAGGGACAAGGGGAATTGAACATGGGGAATAGAGTCTGGGTCTGTCTAGGGACAAGGGGAATTGAATATGGGATTTTTTTTTTTTAATTTTTTTAAATTTAAATTTAAATTTAAATTTACAAAAAGGGGTAGGCAATGGAAAGGCTATCTCTTTTCGAGAAATATGGCTGGCCCTGAAAAGGGCCTTTGGGTTTATGTTAATATTAACATAGATGGCATCTGTCACATCTTCTTCTTCTTCTTCTTCTTAAACTCCTTCTAACTGCCGGTCCATACACAAGTACCCTCTTGAGACATCCTTGTCTTTCTATGTAAACTCTCCTCATCCATTGACTAGTATCTGTCCTATCAACAACAGTCCACTTGGACCTGACATACATGAGCATGTCCGTCCTAAACATCATGGAAGACACAAGGGTGGATGACTCAACTGTGGTCCACATCTTGAAGCGACGAGAATAGGTGAATCAATGCAGTGAACTGCGCTTATTTATAGGTACAGGAAGGATTGAAACGGATTGAATTCATTCACCAATCCGAACACGCGTTACAAAATTCAGTCAGCTCGCATCCAATCCGAAGAGAGCAGTCTGTGACGTCACGTGGTCTATATAGATTCGTTAGCGCTTGTGTGCAGTCAATCTATGCGACAGTGATTCAACATGACGGAAACTCAGAAAACGATCCATTGGGGTGCACCAGCAGGGGAGACTGCCCAAGGGAACCCGGACTTACTTTCAGAAGAGGTACATTGGGATTTTGTGGATTTTCTTACCTCGCAAGAATTTGTTCCGGAACCTTCGTTACCTTCTTCATTACCGCAAGTGGAGAATTTTAGACAGAGACAGAAAGAAGAATTGGAGAAATTTATGCAACGACAAAAGGAAGCGGAACAAGCTTTTCTCCTACAGCAACAGCAACAGCAACAAGAAGAGGTAAGAAAAAAACAACAGCAACAACAGCAAGAAGAAGTAGCAGCAAAGAAACAAGAGGGTGAAAATCAAACGGCTACGGTACTGTTGGACATTTTAGCGGAGTTAAGGAGTCTGAAACAAATGTATCAGACTTCTTTATCACGACCGAAGAGAATACGACCTTCCCGAGCTAAACACGCCAACCCTGTGACTAAGCCTATCGTACCACCCTTAGTGATTTCAACCCAATCATCAGAAGTAGGCCTTGGCCGTGGCAAAGGCTTAAGGCAGTTAAAGTTGATTGGTTAAACTCACCCCTACACCAAAAAAGGCCCTTTTCAGGGCCACCCACATTTCTCGAAAAGAAATACAATTTCAATTTGCCAATAACTCAAAAATAAACCCCACCCATTTTACCCTTATAGTACGTGTCTGTGTATGAGTGCGTGAGTGTAGCTTCTTATTTTAAAATCAAAACTCAAAGACACTTACCTTATATCATTCATGTATTCTTCTCTCCATTTTTTACAATCCAATCCACAATTCACAACACAACACTTTAATAAAAAGTTCATTGACTTCTTCTTTCTCCTTATTTAGTCTCTCTGTTTTTTGAATTTCTTCACCGTCTTTTCCTCTTCTTTCTCCTCATTTTCTTCCCTTCTTCTTTTCTTCTCCTGTTTTTTTGCCTCTTGTAAATAGAATTGTCTTCTTTCTTCCTCTTCTTCCTCTGAAGAATCCCTCTCTTCTTTCGAAGAATCCCTCTCTTCTTCTGAAGAATCCTTCTTTTCTTCTGACTCCTCTTGTTTCTTTTTTGGGCAATCTGGAGACCAATGTCCTTTTTCTTTACAATAATAACAGGTATCTTGACTTTTGTCTTTTTTAGCCCCTGTTTTTTTTTCTTTTTTGACGGTCTGGACACTCTGAAGACCAATGCCCTTTCTTCTGACAGATATAGCAAGTATCTTGACTTTTATCTCGAAAGGAAGGAGAATAGTCCGTCGGCTGGTCTGAAGAGAATTTTCTAATGACCCCTCGCAAAGCTCTGACGAAACGTTCCATCTGGGTAGTCTCTTCCATCGTTCTCCTCGGTTTGAGAGTGAAATGAATAGTGAAAGGACAAGACACACCCTTTTTATATACGCTGGTTTGCCATGACTATAAATTAGTCTATGGTGTTTGAACTTGAGTCATTTGACGTTTTGCACTCAAGATGAAACGATCCTATTCATTCGAGAAGAAAGAAGAAGAAGAAAGTAAGAGGCAGAAACGTGATCTATCGCCTCGTACCAGGGCTGAAATCTTGGCACAAATTCATGCCAGTGATTTTGAAGAGGACATGAGTGAACCAGAATCCGAACCCTCTAAACCAAGTTCACCACCCTTAGTCAACCCTGAAAAGTACTATTCCATTCGAGAGACGGAAAAGCGCTCCTCTAGAAAATTTAGAACCACGGCTTACACCTACACGGTGAAGTTTAAAGATTTCAAGGCCGACGTACCCTTGGAGAAAGCAGAAGGGTTTATCACCGAGATGTGGGATTCTTTGCTCACCGCACTCAAGCGACAATGTCAACCCAAAGAAGACGATCGCTTGACACTATCCATAGATCACGACGGTTTGAAATCCCCTGTTTGGATCGAGTTTAGCAGACCCGCAGAACTAACCCCTTCCAAAATCATGGACAAGATTCAACACGTACAACAATCTAATGACCAGTTTGACATCACCGATGGTAAAGCCACACTGAAAATGGCCCACGTCTCTCTTCCTCAAGGGACAGGACGCAAAAAGATGTTATTGGTGGACGACCTTCGCAACACCAAAACAAGTCTCGTCCGAATTCACAACCCTCAAGACCAGATGTGTTTAGCCCGTGCCATCGTGGTGGGACGAACCTATGCCAACAAGAACGACACGGTAGAATGGAAAAGAACCTGGAAAACTATTCAACGATCGGACCGAGCCAAACAACGAAACGAAGCAGAACTCCTGTTACAACAAGCCGGACTGTCCAAAGACACACCCTGTGGCATTCCTGAGATGCAAAAATTGCAAGATGCCCTAGCTCCACGCTACACCTTGAAAGTGCACCCTCAAGAAATGCGTGGGTCTCTGTTGTTTCGAGGCCAAGATTTTAAGGACGGAAAATACATTCATGTCTATCATCACGATGAACATTTCGATACCATTACCAGTATCACCGGATTCCTGGGATATGTTTATTATTGTGAGAAATGTGACTATGGTTATAACAATCGAGAGCAACACAAACATTGTGGATGGAAATGCCCAGGATGTTTAGCCTCTCCACCCTGTCTGAGCGAAGAACCAGTGCCTTGTTCAACTTGTCTGCGCACGTTTGTCAGTCCTACCTGTTACCAACAACATCTGAAAACACAAGGTTCACAGAAGAAATGTGCTTGTCAACTGCTGAGAATGTGCCCTACCTGTGGACAAGGCATACGTACCAATAGTACCAAGGCACACGTATGTCGAGGAAAGAAAAAATGTCACATTTGTCACCACATCGTGGACTTGGAACACGAATGCTACGTGCAAAAATACCAACCCCCACCAGAGAAAGAGGACGGTCACAAGAAGAAAGGCAATTTCATCTTTTTCGATTTCGAATGCATGCAAGAGACTGGCATTCACATTCCTAATTTCTGCGTGGCTCATCGAGCGTGCGAGAAGTGCATTCAAGAACCTATCTTCAGTCATTGCCCTCACTGCAGCAAGATTCCTGGAGGACGTGAAAAAATCTTTCGGGGACCAAACACGTTAGCCGATTTTGCCCAATGGGTCTTAGACCCCATCGACAAGACGTGGAGCCAAGAGGACATCGAACGTTACGGAGATTGTCATCGTCATGCCACGGTGATGGCTCACAATTTCTCCGGATACGATGGACAGTTTCTTCTCAGATACTATACGGAACAAGGCACCGAACGTCCTAAAGTCACATTGAACGGAGCCAAAATCATTTTCATGCAAGTGGGACAAGTACAGTTTAAAGATTCGATGAGTTACTTGGCCATGCCTTTGAGTCGAATGCCTAAAACGTTTGGAATGACAGAAATGGCTAAAGGGTACTTTCCACACTTTTTCAATACGGAAGCCAATCAACATGCCGTTCTACCCCATTTACCTGAGGCTCACTATTACGACCCCGACAACATGCGTACCGAACAACGAGAAGCTTTCTACGCTTGGTACCAGGCTCATGCCTCTGACCCCTTCGACTTTCAGGAAGAAATGTTAAAGTATTGTCGTTCCGACGTGGACATTTTACGGCGTTGCTGTGGAAAATTTCGAGAACTGTTCATGGAACACGGAGGGGTCGATCCTTTGAAAGAAGCTTGCACCATTGCCAAAGCGTGTTCCTTAGTGTACCGCCAACGATTCATGCCTGAAAAGACCGTGGCTGTCATCAGTCCTCAAACGACCCACTATGTCAAGCGTCAATACTCGGTCAAAGCCCTACGTTGGTTACATTACTTGTGCGACAAGGAAGACAAATGGATTCAGCATGCCCGCAACGGAGGAGGCGAAAAGACCATCGGAACGTATTCGGTAGATGGCTGGGACTTAGAAAACCCCAAGATCGTGTACGAGTTTAACGGTTGCTTATTTCACGGATGTCCCGTCTGTTACCCTGACCGTGACACTAAAAATCAGTTTTTGCAACGAACCATGGAAGACTTGTACCAGGACACTTGTCAGAGACGCCTAAAGTTAGAACAGCAAGGATACCAAGTGGTGGAAATGTGGGAACACGAGTACGATCACCGTTTGAAAACCGATCCCGAGTTTAAACGCCTCGTGGAAAGTTACCAGTTCATGGACCCGTTGAACCCGAGGGATAGTTTGTACGGAGGAAGGACCAATGCCACCTGTTTGCTGTACCAAGCCGACGAAGAGAAAGGAGAAGAAATCAAATACTTGGACGTGTGTTCGCTGTATCCCTACGTGTGCAAATATTGTCGCTTTCCTGTAGGGCACCCGCAATTGTTGACGGAACACATCGACTTGAAAAACATTCGACAATACGAAGGCTTGATCAAGTGTAAAGTTTTGCCTCCCACGAACCTATACCATCCCGTCTTACCTCACCATTGTCAAGGCAAACTGATGTTTCCCTTGTGCCGTACTTGTGCCGAAACATGCAACCAAGACCAGCCTTGTCAGCACACCCAGGAAGAACGCACCTTGACGGGAACCTGGGTCAGCGTAGAATTGTTCAAAGCTCTGGACATGGGATACCAACTGTTAGAAGTGTACGAAATTTGCCACTTTCCCAAGACACAACAGTACCACAAGGGTGACCCTACTCAGAAAGGCATTTTCGCCGACTACGTGGATGCCTTTTTGAAACTGAAACAAGAAGCCAGCGGCTATCCTTCCTGGTGTCACACTCCCGAAGACCAAATACAATTCAAAGAGAAATACTACGCACAAGAAGGCATCTCTTTAGACCACATCGAAAAAAACGAAGGCAGGCGATCGTTTGCCAAAGTGATGTTAAATTGCTTGTGGGGTAAAATGGCACAACGACCGTGTTTACCCAAGACGGAATATTTGACAGAACCTTCCCGCTACTTCCAGATGATTCACGACAAAACCAAATACATGAAACACGTGGACGTCGTTCGAGAGGATTTGATCTTGGTCAATTACGAAGAAGATCTGGACTTTGTACAAGACGACCCTTTTGGAAATGTCATCATTGCGGCTTACGTGACAGCTCATGCTCGCTTAAAATTGTACGAAGCTTTAGAACTGTTAGAAGAACGCGTCCTGTACTTTGACACGGACAGTTGCATTTACATCCATCACCCGATTCAACAGCACCCTGACATCGAAGGAGACCGTTTAGGAGCCTGGACAGACGAGCATCCCGACGACAAGATTCTAAGTTTCGTCAGTGGTGGTCCCAACAATTACGGCTACGAATACCGGGACAAACAAGGAGAAGTGCACACGACGTGCAAAGTGAAAGGACTGACTCTGAATCATCGTACCAGTCGAGTGGTCAACTTTGGGGTATTGAAAGAAGCCTTGCAATCGGGAGAGGATGGAAACTTTAAAGTGACCACCTATCAACCGAACAAGATTGTACGTTTACCCACTCACCACATCGTCAGTCGACCCTTGGAAAAAGTCTATCAAATTGTATACCAGAAGCGAGTGCGACTTCCCAATCACTTCACCTTACCGTACGGTCACGTCGGTATTGGTCTGTATATAAAAAGATCGATAGTTCATTGTTCATTGAAGTAACTTACCATGTCGTTAACGAAGAAGAAACCAGATTGGTTAGGAGTCAAATGTTGGACATCACCGAGACCAGAGTTTTGAGGCTTGGACACAAGAGGCGACCCAGTATGCACGAGAGTTATTCAAGGAAAAAAGTTACTTTTCAACCTGTATTAGTGACGGTGCCAGAAGAACCCGTCACCCAGGACAGGACTGTCGTGGACAGGCCTGAAAGACCCTTTCGGGAGGACACTTGTGTGACCTTACCCCTACTATAGAACTGGTTATAACTTTACCCAAAACATGTTGTACAGACACTTGTGTTTATTCCACGTTCATGGTTATCATGTGCCTTTTATTCTTGTACTTAAGCCTTTGGCTTTTATGTATTTTTGTCTTTCGTATTCATGTTTGAAACATTCAATAAACGTGTTCTGAAAAAGTATATAAACTCTTGTCTTGTTTGTTTTTCGTGTCACAAGTGACATTTCTCACACCATGGCTACCTCTGCTGTCTCTGCTCCCTCTTCCTCTACTGTCAAAGTCATCGACGAACACTTAGATCGTGCCAGTTGGGAGGCTTTGTATCTTCGCCATCCCTTTAACATGCTCATTGCTGGACCTAGCGGTTCAGGCAAAACCGAATTCGTCAAACGTTTGATCGAACATAAACATCATTTGATCGATCGACCCCCTCAACGAATCGTGTGGTGTTACAAAGAGTGGCAATCGGCGTACAGCCTCTTGCGAGAAAGTCAAGGAGATTCCATCGTGTTTGTGGAAGGCATTCCTAAAGAAGACGACGGCATCGTCTCTGACTCCCGTCTAACCCATTTGGTCATTTTCGACGACATGTTAGGAGAAGACGAAGAAGAAATTAAACTGTGGTTCACGCGCAAAGGGCATCACCGTAATGCCAGTGTCGTTTACATCACCCAAAATTTGTTTCAACAAAGTAAAGCCCATCGCACCATCAGTCTCAATGCGCATTACGTGGTCTTGTTTAAAAGCCCTCGAGATAAATCGCAAGTGCAAGTCTTAGCCAAACAGTTAGGAACGCCTTGGCTGACTCAGGCGTACGACGATGCCACTCAAACGCCACACGCCTATTTACTCGTCGATTTGAAACCTACGACTCCTGAGGATTTGCGATTTCGTACCCACTTGTTTCACCACTGGTGCCAAGACGGAGGGCCTGTCCTGTACACGTCTCCGTCCTCGACTTCATTTCACTCCCCATGAAAAAAAATCTATAAAAACCTCAGACCCTTTTTCGTCTGTCTCACTCTCAGTGCGAACATGACGTCCCTTCAGTCGCATCTTCCCGTCAAATTGATTCGTGCCTTGTATGGCATCAGTCGAGAAAAAGATCCACAAACACGAGCTCGTGTCTTAGAAGCTAGTCTCAAAGAAGTCTTACGATGGTTCACGGTGACGGCACGTCAATTACTCCAAGGAATCATTCAGATTCCTCATCAAACCCAACGCTTTTTCGATCGAAACAAAGTCGCTTTGGTCCAACTGGCCGATCCCCGCATCGACACTCAAACCAAAAAACAAATCATTTTGAAACCTGGAGGGAGCGGTACTCTAGGAGGGGTCATCATTCGCTCACTCTTAAGATGGGATCCTAATACCCCCAAAGTTATACCCAAGAAAAAAGTCCAACGAAGCCCCAAGAAGAAAAAGACCAGGTCCCCAAGGAGAACTTCTCCAGTGGCAGGACCCTCCTCTGACCAGACACCACCACCACCCCGGAAAAAGAAAAGAAGCCCCCAGAAAAAGAAAAGTCCACAGAAAACTAGTCGCAAGAGAGGCACTTCGGCCAGGACGCAACCTTACACTCGCAAACCACGACCTGCCACGGCGGTGACTGCGTCTCCGGCAGCTTCACGTTTGTCCACTTCTCCGTTAATGACACCCAGAACTGAAGAGTACTTGGAGACGTTGATCACACCAAGAACTTCTCCGTTGATGACCCCCAAAAGAACTTCCCCAGTGGCAGGACCTTCCAATTTAGTGGCAGTGGCTGCTGCTCACAAAGTACCTTCTCCCAAAATCAAAGTTCAAGAAAGATCGGGCATGTTACAAAGTTTACTGGATTTGTCCAAGCAAGAACTGGCTCGATTTAGTCCGTTACGTACCCCTGCACGACGTGTCATGCCTGTCCTCAAACTAATACGACGTAAAGACAATCAGTGGCGACGCGTTCCAGTATAAAAAAGGCCTGTGACCAAGTCGGGTATCAGTGTTTTTTGGTGCTCCTGAAGACTCAAAGATGTCACCCTCCAGAAAACCCCAAGGAAAGAAAAGGAAAGGACTGCCACCACGTTTAGCCAAACATGGGGACATGTTATCTGTCCTGTCCAAAGCTTCTCCACCCCTACGAAAAAAACTCATTCAAACAGCCTCCAAAGAGGTCATCGATACCGTGTGCGAATGTTGTTTGAACGTTTTGAAAGGCACGATCCCTTTGTCCAAACACCAGAAACAATGCTTAGGTAAACATCGTCACGTTCTTCGCCAAATGGTTCAAAAGAAAATTCCCATTCGTCAAAAAAAGAAGATGTTAGTGCAACGTGGAGGTATTTTACCTCTCTTGTTAGGCCCCATACTGAAAGGAGTCTTGGGAACCATGTTGGGAGGACTGATGGGAGCAAGATAAAAAGGCCTCGGAAGTTCCAAGATCTCAGAATCGACCCCTGACAACCCCATGGAAGGACGAAAACTAGCTTTAGTGCCTTACAAACGATGGATGGAATACCATCGTTGGCAAGAACAACACACCCCGCATTTACCTCCCAATCCCCATTTGAGCGAGATGTCCCAGTTACAACACGAATTGCAGTCCTTGATGGATCGCCAAGATTTGTCCGAAACAGAAAAATCGCAAAAGTACGGTCAGCTCTTGCAACGACTGCAACTCTTTCACCAGAAAGCTTTAGACGAAACAGCTCTACCCACTCTGAAAGATTTTAAGACCTTGATGAAACGTCCAGCACCAGTACCAGTACCAGTACCAGTACCACCAGTACCCGTGACCAAGACAGAGAAAGGAGAAGAAGAGGAAGGGTTTCAAACTCCTCCAGAAAAAGTACGCAAGTTAACAACACCACCTACCTCCAGAATTGGATGGATTAAAAAGATGATGGCCACCCCTTCTTCCTCACAAGAGAAAAAGAAAGTGAAGACAGAAGTGAAGACAGAAGTGAAACAAGAACCGATATCCCCCGCTCAGACATCCTTCTCCTCTTCGACACCTATTGCCGGCCGCACACGCAAAGCATTGCAATCCAAGAAAATACCCCAAGAGAAAAAGAGTAGCCTCCTCCAAGAGTGGGTGTCTTATTAACACACCAACCAACACACCAAAAATGGAAAAAGTCTTAGCCAGCATTTACTACGATCCCTCGCATCCTGCAGGTTACGCAGGAGTTCAAAAATTGTATCGTGCTGCCAAAACGCGACTGAAAAGTCTCCGTTTACCTCAAGTGCAACGATGGTTACAAGAACAAGCTACCTACACTTTACACAAACCCATTCGACGCAAGTTTGCCAGAAGTCGCACCCGAGTGGAAGGCATCGATCATCAATGGCAAGCCGATTTAGCCGATGTCTCTCATTTGGCCAGCTACAATCGTGGCTACAAATATTTGTTTTGTGTCATCGACGTCTTTTCCAAATTTGCCTGGGTCGTGCCCTTGACTTCCAAATCGAGCAGCGAGTTAGTGCGAGCCCTGCAACGGGTGTTGAAACAAAGCGGTCGTCACCCTCTTCGATGGCAAACGGACAAAGGCACCGAATTTCTGAACCAAGCTTTACAAAAAGAATTAAAGAAACGTGACATTCATTTTTTTACCACCGAGAATCCCGAAACCAAAGCCAGCATCGTGGAACGTTTTCAACGCACTTTGAAAGAACGCATGTGGAAATATTTTACGCATCGCCACACTCTGAAGTACATCGACATCTTACCGCACCTGGTGCAAGCGTACAACCAATCTTACCATCGAAGCATCGGACGTGCCCCGCAAGACGTGACTCCCGACAACGAAGTGTTGGTGTTTGAGCGTCTGTTTGGTACGTCCCCGACGAGGGCTGTCCCCGAGAAAAGTGGAATGTTGGCCGTAGGAGATTGGGTGCGCATTGGCAAAACCAAACGCACTTTCGACAAAGGTTACTTACCTAACTGGACGACCGAATTGTTTCGCGTCACTGGACGAGTGCATGGCCGTCATCCTGCCGTCTATAAATTGGAAGACATGAACGGAGAAGTGCTCAAAGGAACGTTTTATTTGCCCGAGTTACAACGTGTCACCAAAAAAGAAGACGACGTGTACGACATCGAAAGCATTCTCGAACGCAGAACCCGTAAAGTGGGCAAACAACGTGTCAAAGAAGTCAAAGTACGTTGGAAAGGATATCCACCCAGTTTCGATTCTTGGATCGACGCTTCGCAAGTCATCGACTATAAAAAGAAGTGACCATCATGCCCTTTCACACAGCAGACGCAGCTACGTCGACCACTCCTCCTTCACCTAGTTCTTCTGTGCAAGATTTACAAAAACAACCCTTGTGGGTGTGGTGTGGAGAACGTGTGCCTAAAACGCAAATCGTCTTTTTCTGCCAAATCTTCGTGGTGTATTGTGTCATCGGGGCAGCCATCGCCAATTTGAGTTTGCAACAAGGAGACAAACAATTGTGGACCATTTTATTGAGCAGTTGCATCGGTTACCTGCTTCCCAATCCCTCCCTGAAATTCACCTCGAACGGGAACCCCGGGAACCTTGTGTCCAGTGCCAGTGCCAGTCACCACTTCAACCACAACCAGAACCCCATTTTAGACGGAGACACGCCTCTGACGTGCAGTAATATCCCCTCGGACAGCCACAGAACTCTGGAATTATGAGTCACCAAAACCAATTTTACTTAACCTTACCCAGTGACAGTTCCATGGAGGTGTTTCCCAAGAACACGTTGTGCTGTTACACGGCCAAATTACCTCAGGCCATCCAGTTAGATCACGAAGCCCATTGGGAAGTGGCTTTAGTAGAAATGATTCACCCGACCCAAGTCCTCAATGTCCTTCCCAATCAAAATTTTTTTGATGTGGAAGTTCATGACGAGCAAATGCAACAGTGGATGGATAGCAATGTCAAATATGACAAGAAAACCCGTACACAAAAGTACACCACCTATCACTTGTTCATTCCCCCAGGCTATTATTTTAGTGGTCAACATTTGGTCAGCACCATAACCTCCAGGTTTAATGTCGTGTTTCTGAAAGCTTTGGAGCATGTCAACAAAAATGTCACCATGGAGTACCACAAAACAGCTCGTCGCTTCTTGATGAAATTTGAACGGAGTAAAATCCTGTCCATTTTATTTTGTCCTGAATTGTATGACATGTTGGGCGGAGACATGGACATGAGAAAGACCATGATGAAGAAAAACGAATTACCCATCGTTTACGACAACGAGTCTTTTAGCAAGTTATTTCGTGCCCCGGTAGAACTGAACCAAGGACTGAATTTGATGTTCGTGTATTCCGATGTGGTGGAGTACAACGTGGTGGGACACACCTCCGTACCGTTACTGCGTGTCATTCCTTTCAAAGTGGATTCTGCCACGAACGCTGACGAGGAAGGTGGAAACACTTACCACGTCCACCGCGAATTTGTCCATCCTCACTATTTGCCTGTCAGTAAGTCGTATTTGGACACGGTCAACATTGCTATAAAAGGAGATCTGGGACAAAATATTCCATTCACCAAAGGAAAAGTCACGGTGAAACTCCATTTTCGAAAACGGTTCTCTCACGACTCTTAAGTCATGTATCCAGTGTACCGAGGGGTTGCTCGACAGCGAGGACACGGCTTAGGAGATATGTTAAAATCGGCCTTTCGTTCGGTGGCCCCGGTGTTGAAACCGATGGTGACACGCGGATTGCACGCCTTGAAAGATGCGGAACTGACGCAAGGCAATGAATTTCTCCAAAATGTCATCATCGACAAACAAAACCCTAAAGAAGCCTTCATGAGGGCAGGCAAAAATGTCTTGCTGCAAACGGGCAAAGACATTTTAGGCCAACGAGAAACACCTATAAATGCCCTGCACGCTAACGAGTCAGGCATTCAGCAAGGACAAGGCAGAAAGAGACGACGAAGAAAACACCCTTTCACCAGACTTCAAGCGAGAAAGGCCAAGAAAAGAAGAACCGTTCGAGACTTAGACGTTTTCGATTATTGAGAAAAGAGACAAAAAAAATGATGCACCGAGAATCTTGCGCTTGTTCCAAGACGGAACTGGATCTGTTTGCCATGCCCCCCACGATGATGACGATGCAAGAATCCCAGTGGGTGGAATTTCACCCCGTCTCCTCACTGACCGATTCCGCTCCCATCGAGTTTGAAATCAAAGGACAGCCCGAAGATTACATCGATCTGAATAGCAGTTACTTGTACCTGAAAGTCAAAATTCTAGATAAGACTGGAGGTGCTATAGACGATGAAGCAGTAGCTCCCGTCAACAATTTCATGCATTCCTTGTTCAGTGGAGTGGACTTGTACTTGAATAACAAACTGGTCAGTAGCAGCATGGATACTTACCCTTATCGTGCCTACCTGGAAAATCTCTTGACGTACGAATAGATGCCAAGAACACTCATCTCAATGCCTGTGTGGTATGGGAAGCTGACGAACCTACCAAGTTTGAAATATTGGAAACTGATGAAAAGAAAGACAACAATGATGGATTTGTAGAACGAAGAAAGAGAATCACGGGAGCCGACACAAGTTTAGAACTGATGGATCGTTTGCATTTGGACATGTGGTTGCAAGAAAAGTATTTGCTGAACGGGGTGGATGTCCGCCTGAGACTGAATCGTAGCAGTGCCGCTTTCCATTTGATGGCTGATAGTGACGGTTACAAAACCAAAATCCTAGAAGCCAGACTCTACGTATGCCGTGTGGAAGTGTTACCTAAAGTGGGAAACGACATCAGTCAGACGTTGAGTAGAACGACCGCCAAGTATCCCATACGACGCGTGGAAGTGAAAACCTTCACCATTCCCAAGGGACAGCGATCCATGATCGAAGATCATCTGTTCCAAGGACAGTTACCCAAACGTTTGATCGTTGGTATCGTCGAGAATACAGCCTTCAACGGAGCTGCCGAAAAAAATCCTTTCTACTTTCAACACTTTGGCGTGTCCAAAATCGAAGTCAGTCGCGATGGCAAGACCTTGTGTACCCGACCTTTCGAACCTGACTTTACCAAGAAGAATTACTTGAGATCGTACTTGTCCCTGTACGAAGCCACCGGACAGTTAGGAACCAATACCAGTCACGGTATTACGTACGAGGATTATGCAGGAGGCTACGCTTTGTGGGCTTTTGATTTCACTCCAGACCAAGGCAGCGACGAGGGACATTTCCACCCTATAAAATCCGGCCAGATTCGTGTGGAAATTCAGTTTAAAGACCGAGACCCTGATGAAACGGTGAACGTCATCCTGTATGCAGAATTCGATAATACCATAGAAATCAACAGTTTGAGAGAAGTCATCCTAGATTACTAGAAACCATGGAAGACTGTTATCCCTCTTTACCTAGTGGAGAAACTTTCAGTGTTGGATTATTGTTAAAAAATGTTAGAGTTCTTGTTGTTTAGTGTTAAGTGATTTTTGAATTAAAAAATGTTGTGTTTTGAAAAAAATTGTTTGATGTTATATTGTTGGATTATTGTTAAAAATGTTAGAGTTGTTGTTTAGTGTTAAGTGATTTTTGAATAAAAAATGTTGTGTTTTGAAAAAAATGCCTTTGTCTTTTGTTTAGCTATAAGAATGTTAGATTGATGCTCTTTCATTTCTTACTATCCCTCTCATGACACTCACTAAACGTTGCGACTCAAAAACCGTGTGGGGGATGTTTTCCTTCACGTCCGCGCTTTAACTTTAAGAACCGGGTTGTTTCCAGTCTAACCATCCATTGTCGACTCATCCTCCTAAGAAGATGTGCTCCAAACTAGCTAAACTCAACGAAGCCTACGTGAATTTGCATAGGGTCAGACACAGTCTGATACCGAAGCCAGAAGAAATAGAGAATGTGAGAATGTTAAAAATCACTGAAGACCTGATAGAAGAGCTCTTCAGAGAAGAAATGAACAGGGAAAAAGAAGAATGGACAGAGAAGTACAGACTTCAGAGACAGCAGCAACAACAACAACAAGAGCAGCAGCAGCAACCTGAAGCTGACAGAGGCTTTGTCGATTGTCGTATCGACACCAAAGAGTTCTTCTTCTCTTTCCGAAGAAGCAGACCTATCGCCAGAAAGTCTATCCTCAGAGGACATCGCATTCTTAGAAACTAAAAAGAAGGCCATAGCAAACAAAAAAAGAAAACAGCCCTTTTCAGGGCTACCCAATACTCTAGAAAAGAAATAACAATCGATTTGCCAATGTGTGTAGGTAGAGTAGTGTGAAAATAAACACTAACTCTTTATTGGTAGTGAGAGTGTATGTGTTTGTGTGTTTGTGTTTGTAAGTGGTTAAGTAAGTTGGTATGGATAGTAGATTAAAATGATGTCTTTTTTCTGGTGTTTGAGGTGTAAATTTGGGGTTAGATTGGATTGCTTTGCGTATGTGGATAGTCTATTGAAGTGATTTATAAAAATTTTTAAAATAGTGATGGGTAGCATAAAAAGTGAGTGAGTGTTTCTTTTAGGTCCGCGCGTTGTTGTTTTTTGGTCATGATGTAGGTAAGATCAATTTTATGTTTTTAGGGGATGTTTTCCTTCACGTCCGCGCTTTCACTATAAATTGAAACTCGTTCGGCAGTCCAGCTACCCTTGTTGATTGATCAACACCAAAAATGAACACGAGACTGGAGAAACTGTTGGAACTTCATGTGCATCTGGAATATGCCAGGCGCATATTAAATGAACTGGCCGCGGAAGCCATTGTGGAGGAGGGAAGGATAAGAGAGGAGAAGGAAAGAAGAAACAAAGAAGAGGAGGAGAGAAGATATAAAGAAGAAGAGGAAAGAAGATACAAAGAGGAGGAGAGAAGATACAAAGAAGAAGAGGAGGAGGAAAAGGAGAGAAGAAGAAGAAATTTCAGAATCCCAGAGAGCGAAAATTGGGATTCTGAAGCGACATATCCTGCCTCTGCTCTCTCCCCCAAAAAGGTAAAAAGTAACTGGGGGACAAGATGTGTATGTGGCGCCAGGCCTGGAAGGTGCCACCATTAACCAGGTGTCCATGAAGTTCCAAAAAAAACAGCCCTTTTCAGGGCTACCCAATACCCTAGAAAAGAAATAACGATTGATTTGCCAATGTGTGTAGGTAGAGTAGTGTGATTATAAACACTAACTCTTTTTTAAGATAGTGTGAGGGTATGTGTTTGTGTGTTGGTGCTTGTAAGAGCTAAGGTATGTTTGTGGGAATAGTAGATTATGGGTTTCTTTATTGTTTCTTAGCGTAGGTGAAGAGTATAGTTAGGGTTCTGTAAGCGCTCACGTACGATTGTGTGGATAGTAGATTATGGATTAGTTTATTGTTCTTAGCGTATGTGGAGAGTATAGTTTGGGTTTTGTAACCGCTCACGTACGATTGTGTGGATAGTAGATTATGGATTTGTTTATTGTTTCTTAGCGTATGTGTTTGTGTGTTTGTGTTTGTGTGTTTGTGTTAGTGTGCTTGTGTTTGTGTTTGTACCCGCTCACGTACGATTGTGTGAATAGTAGATTATGGATTTGTTTATTGTTCTTAGCGTATGTGAAGAGTATAGTTTGGGTTTTGTAAGCGCTCACGTAAGATTGTGTGGATAGTAGATTATGGATTTTGTTTATTGTTTCTTAGCGTATGTGGAGAGTATAGTTTGGGTTTTTATTATATGAAATGAGAAAGTATAGTTTGGGTTTTGTTATATGAAATGAAAAAAGTAGGGGGATGTTTTCCTTCACGTTCGCGCGTTGTTTGGTCATGATCTAGGTAAGATCAATTTTACGTTTTAGGGGGATGTTTTCCTTCACGTACGCGCTTTAAGTATAAGAACCCACAGTATTCGTCGTTCAAACCATTCTGCAAAGAATAAGAAAGAAGATGGCATCTAACCAAATGGACAAAATACAAACATTACAAGACGTTTTAGACAACTTAGGAATGATGGAGCAGATGTTAATAAGACTGGTTGAAGACCATTATTCCTATAGTCCCCATCGTGTAAAGATGGAAATTAATAACTTAAAAAAGGTAAAGGACAAGATTAGTGGTGTCATGAAAGAGATAAAGGAGGAGAAGGAGGATGAAGAGGAAAGAATAAGAATAAGCAAATGGAACGAAAAGATTGAAAAAGAAGAAGAAAATGAGAAGAGGAAGAAAGAAGAGGAGGAAGAGAAGAAGAAGAAAGAAGAGCAGGAGAAAAAGAAAGAGAAGAAGAGAAAGAGTGTTGGAGATAAAATAAGAACTTGGTGGAGAAAAAGAAGAAATTAGAAGCAGAAGAAGAAGAAAACCCAAAGGCCCTTTTCAGGGCCAGCCATATTTCTCGAAAAGAGATAGCCTTTCCATTGCCTACCCCTTTTTGTAAATTTAAATTTAAATTTAAATTTAAAAAAATTAAAAAAAAAAATCCCATATTCAATTCCCCTTGTCCCTAGACAGACCCAGACTCTATTCCCCATGTTCAATTCCCCTTGTCCCTAGAGTGACCCACGATTTTTCTCCATGTTCAATTCCCCTTGTCGCCAGAGTGACCCACGATTTTTCTCTATGTTAAATTTCCCTTGTCGCCAGAGTGACCCACGATTTTTCTCCATGTTAAATTTCCATTGTCGCTAGAGTGACCCAGGGGTCTCTGTAATGCTAATTCCCATTGTCGCTAGGGTGACCCCATTTACTACTTGCAGCGCGCCAAGCGAGGCAGCTATTAGTATCAATTTTGAGAGTCTTTGGTTTGATTCGGTCGTGGATTCAACCCACGACCTCCCGCATCCGAGATGGAAATTCTAACCACTAGGCCATCGGAGTGGTGAGGGAGACTGAAATAAGGTTGCGGTTGCCCGACTGTTTTGCACATGTTTCACACAGCTAAATGATATTGTCATATTAACTACATTGGACAGTAAGAACCCAAAGCCCAACCCCTAGAGACGGACACCTAAATAAAGTGTTTTTTTAAAAAAAGCCTGAAAAGATCACCAGACGAAATTGTATACCTGCATTTGTGTATGAGTCTATGTGAATATTTAAAAAATTGCAAGATTTGTATTCGATTTCCGTCTTGCACGTTTCATTACTCACGTTACGATATCAGCAAGGGCTATAAACCAGTCTACAACTTAGTCATCAGATACTTCCCACGTTTCAGTCTTGAGTTGATTTTGTTCCCAGACATGCAGGTCATTTGCATATGATGGGCATTTATATTTCCGCAATCATGCAATAACATACATTTGGACTCGGAATAGTTTTCCATTTGGGGCTGCAGGTGGCCTAATATTCTAAGGCGACCGCCATTACCGATCACAGATATCACACCTCTGTCCGCATAGGGTTGAAACTCGTGCTCGAGGCATGTATTTGTTAGACAAAACACAGGTGGCAGAGAAGAGTTTGGTAATACGGACCCTGGCAAATTTATCTTTTAGCGCTATGATGTCTCGTTTTGAAATATTATTGCTTAGTAATAAAGATATGGGTATATTTGTGAATTAGGTGTTTCAGGCGTGTGTTGAGTATGAATTTGATGTGAGGTATGTATACCTTTCATTGTCACTTCACAGTATGTAGCCAGTGAAATGCCAATACTATGCAAGGTAGCAGAAGTAGCCCAATCAAAGCAGCACACACGTGTGTTCAAGACAAATACAATATCTACAATCGTCGTGGATGAAAATTATTTTGAATTGCATCAGGAATTTAAGTAAACAATGCATTTCAAACTTTTCGTCACACTATGAGCACCGGTGCTTTCGAAATGGTCTTTGGACGCAAAAAATGCATGTATATTACGGGAAAGCTGGCATACCTCGCAATCGTCTTACTGAACAACATTGATTTGTGCAAATAACAACGGCGTAGAAATTTTATATGTATGCATGTATGTATGTATGTATGTATGTATGTATGCGCATGTGTATATATGACCATGCGTGCACGGATGTATGCATCAAATGAGTCGATTCATGTATGCACCTATAGGTACGCACCTTCCTCGTTTGCTCAAACTTTGCTTCATGTATGCACACGTGCAAATGTATGTATATCCATGTATCCTTGTACATGTTATATATGCCATCACGTGTACACGTTCTTTAGTTGATGTGCATGCATGTATGTATGTATGTATGTATGTATGGATGGATGGATGGATGTAGATAGTTAGGTAAGTAGGTATATATGTATATAGGAAAATAGATACGTAGATTCGTGCGTACATATGTAGGCATGAACTAATTTATGAACATGATCAAAATTAGCTCATTCCGAAAATATATCAAGTTATGCGGTTGACAAAGAAACTCAACGATTAAATGTTTTTATGTGTTTTTATTGCAAAAATTATGAACGAATTTATATAGACGGATTTTGGAGATAAGTCTTAAAAATGGGCCCATTTGTATCAATGATATATCCGCTTACAGTCTGTTTGCATATTTTGACAAATGTGTATGGCATTAACTGCTATTAAAACAAAAAAAAAATAATGTTCATATATAACGGTGCATAAAATAATGACGTATAGAAAGGCATTGCGGAAGATTTCTCAGTCAATTAAATATATTCATCTCATTGGTTTTTTATGAGATCATACGCGATATAATAAAGGATGTACCCTGAGACTAAAATTTAGTAACAGCTGTATACAGTATCAGATGATATTACTTTCAGATGAATAAGAGAGATAAAGTTTCCAATCATATCATTCAGATCTATCACGATTACCAAATGAGATCAATTGAACAAGATTATGATATTGGCACCAATTAGTGTCCAATGCAATGTATCCAACATGACCACCGCGTCTGTGGACAAAAACATTTTCATGGAACCGGTCACTGAAGCATCCTTAAATCAGCAGAATACAATTATGAATTGGCCATCCGTTTTCTATAAAGATGTTGTAAGTCTGTTCAGACACATGATTTTTCGGCTTGACACATCTTTTCAATTCAAAAAAGCGGCATCAGCCAGTACAACCTCTACATCCGCAGTAAATACAGGCTCCTGTGTTATCCTCTGCTAGGTTGGCTTTAGGGTTACGACATGTGCAATGGGCCTCAATACAAGGAAGACAGCAGAGGTCCTTCATGACTCTGCTTTTTCTATTTCGCGAAGGTAATTGTATCTGCTTTATTCTTCTCTAAAGCGTACTCGCACAACTCCCTACTAATGGTGTCGCTGGTACAGGGCAAGTCGCACATGTATCTGGATTTATGTTGATCAATATGAAAAACTGGCCAAAGCGCTTCCACTTTTCTTTCACCACCTCGAGACTCTTGTTCGGACGCTTTCATCTTGTCGTCTTCCTCTAGGCCTGGCTTTATCAACTCATGTCCCTCTGTAGAACATTTCCTTATTGTCTTTAAATTAAGCATCGTTGTACGCTTTGCACTCAAACTTGGAGCGAATATTTGCACTCTAGGACAATCACCCGTCTCAGAAATGTTTGCAACAATGTTAATCAGTGTGCATCAGTAAGAAGGAGTATCACTGCATCTAAAAATATGTGTCTTTTATAGTGTCACCTTACCATTGTCGGTGTTTAGTTCTATTTTGTAAATAAAACCATTTATACATCAAACTGACCAATGGTAAACCTGTTCAAGGATTAGTAGATACGCCATACTGCACATACCATATGTTGTACTAATGACACCCTATTGTTAAGCATACGGCATGAGTAGATTCCATACGAGAAAGTGAGATTGTTGTTGTTTTTGTTGTTTTAGGGTTTAACGCCATTTTTCAGCACTCGATAGGCTATACATGGCGGCCAGTATTAATGGTGGTGGAAGAACCCGGGTAAACCCCGGAAAGAACCACCGACCCACGAGAAGCTTCCGGCAAGCTTTTTCACATACTGACATTGGTTGAATCCGAGACTCGAACCCATGCAGGCAGAGGTTAGCTGGCGGTGGTCCGTAACGAAGAGCGCTTGAGACCACTAGGCCACTCGGGGCCCCTTTATGTATGTATGTATGTATGTATGTATGTATGTGTATGTATGTATGGATGGATGGATGGACGGATGGATGGATGAATGAATGTATGTATGTATATATGTATGTATGTGTGTGTTAGTAGTGAATGGGGCCACTTTAGCGTCAAGGGGAATTAGCATTAAAAAACACCCTGGTCCACTTTAGCGTCAAGGGAAATTTAACATTATCCACCCTGGGCCACTTTAGCGTCAAGGGAAATTTGACATGGGCAAAAACCCTGGACAAGATTAGCGTCAAAGGAAATTTAACATTAATCACCCTCGGCTACTTTAGCGTCAAGGGAAATTTAACAGGGGCAAAAAAAGCCTGGGTTACTTTAGCTTCAATGGAATTTAACATTGGAAGAAAAAGACGTTTGGGTCTGTTGAGCCTCAAGGGGAAATGGAATAAGGTTGGGACCCTATTTTTTTTTTAAGAGAAAAAAAGGGTAGACAATGGAAAGTCAGTCTCTTTTCGAGAAATAGGAGTGGCCATGAAATGGGCCTTTGGTTTCATCATCCTCTTCTTCTTTTATTTCCTCCACTTATATAGCCTTCTTCTAACTTTGGCCATCATTCCTTTCTTCTTCTTTTCTGTTTCCGGTATGCAGTCCGGGTGACCCATGGCTCGGAACTTGGCCTGTATCTTCATCCAGTTGTTATTCAGTTGGTCGAATTCTAATTTCTTCTTCTTATTCTCTTCTTCCTTTCTCTCTTTGCTCCATTTTTCTTTTATCTTCATCACTTCTACTTTCATTACCTCTCTAATTAGTTCTTCTGCTTTTATCAACTGGTTACATCCCGACTTTACGTACCACCAGTCAGTCCAATGAAAGCTATTTTCTAGGAAGCTCCTGACTTCTGTGACATGATCCAAGGCTTCCTTTAAAGTACCTACTCTCACGTAAGGTGGGTCAATGAATCCTCTGATTCTTTCTACTTCTTCCTCAATCATTCCCCCTATTTGATCTTTTGCTACTCCAAGATTCTTCACATTGTTCAGGCTACCTTCAAATCTTCCTTCCTTATTCAATCTTTCTACTACATAAGTTCCATCCATGATCCAAAAATAGCTATGTCTCAAATCGTTAAATAATTTTGTCACCTCCATCTTCTTTGTTTATTCCTTAGAATGGTTTGAATGACGAATACTGTGGGTTCTTATAGTGAAAGCGCGGACGTGAAGGAAAACATCCCCCACTTTTCTCATTTCATATGATCTACTATCCACATACGTGAAGCATCAATAAACAAACCCCTAATCTACTATTTACACACGCAAAGCATTAAAACAAAATCCATAATCTACTAACCACACAATCGTACGTGAGCGGTTACAAAACCCAAACTATACTCTCCACATACGCTAAGAAACAATAAACAAATCCATAATCTACTATCCACACAATCGTACGTGAGCGGTTACAAAACCCAAACTATACTCTCCACATACGCTAAGAAACAATAAACAAATCCATAATCTACTATCCACACAATCGTACGTGAGCTGTTACAAACACAAACACACAAACACAAACACACAAACACATACACTCACACTATAAAAAAAGAGTCAGTGTTTATATTCACACTACTCTACCTACACACATTGGCAAATCGATTGTTATTTCTTTTCTAGAGTATTGGGGTAGCCCTGAAAAGGGCTGGTTTTTTTTTTTTTTTTTTTTTTTTTGCTATGGCAATCTTTTAGTTTCTAAGAATGCGACGTCCTCTGAGGATAGACTTTCTGACGATAGGTCTGCTTCTTCGGAAAGAGAAGAAGAACTCTTTGGTGTCGATACAACAATCGACAAAGCGTCTGTCAGGCTCAGGTTGCTGCTGCTGCTGCTGCTGCTGCTGTTGTTGTTGTTGCTGTTGCTGCTGTCTCTGAAGTCTGTACTTCTCTGTCCATTCTTCTTTCTCCCTGTTCACTTCTTCTCTGAAGAGCTCTTCTATCAGGTCTTCAGTGACTTTTAGCATTCTCACATTCTCTATCTCTTCTGGCTTCGGTATCAGACTGTGTCTGACCCTGTGCAAATTCACGTAGGCTTCGTTTAGCTTAGCTAGTTTGGAGCACATCTTCGTAGGAGGATGAGTCGACAATGGATGGTAAGACTGGAAACTGCCCCGGTTCTTAAAGTCAAAGCGCGGACGTGAAGGAAAACATCCCTCCACGGTTTTTCGAGCCGCAACGTTCAATGAGTGTCATGAGAGGGATAGTAAGAAGTCAAAGAGCATAAATCAACATTCTTATAGCCAAACAAACCACAAAGCCATTTTTTTTTCAAAACACAACATTCTTTATTCAAAATCACTTAACACTAACCAACAATTCTAACATTTTTTAACAATAATCCAACCATATAACATCAAACATTTTTTCAAATGACAAACATTGTTTTTCAATTCACGGTCTATTTAAACAGGGCTGACAACGTTGTGAATGAAATTGTGATTTCCACTGTTGGAAGTCATTAGGCCATTGATGGACACTACGTTTCCTAGCTTGAGACAAAAGATAAGCATAATGGTCACAAAACCATCGATCTACTTCACATCGTTTCTTGAAGATGAACGAGGATCAAAATGAGTCACTAAATGTTCTAAAGAATAGCCCAGACTGCGATGATGCAGAAAATACACACAGTACTGTCCGCACACCAAGGAATCTGTGCCTTGTAATTTCACATTATTGAATCGGTGGTCTGAGCATTTCTTCTCATAAAGTCGATGATATCGTCTTCCAAAGGGGGCAATCCATACGAATCAAAATATTCCACACATCCTTCTTGAGGAAAGTAAACGGCTACATAGTGGGTTCCTGAGAGATGACTGTCGTCCGTGTTGATGACATAAGCTTGATGGTCTTGAGGTTTGCGATGAGGGAGTTCATCTTTAGCACAGACGACAGGATTCCAAGTAGCCGTATACGAACTATGGTTCAAAAGGTAATAAAGTTCCCAGGTATCCATTGATTTGTGTGTTTTCTTCTTCACAGGTAATAATATGTCATCAATTCGATCCTGACTTTTTGCTTGAAAATGTCTGACAAATAACCGTTTCTTCGCTTCGTCTCCCCACTCTGATTCAGGAGAGCTTCGATACGATGGATCTCTTGAGTGGTTAATGGTGGACAAGAATGTTCACGCAAGTCTTTATACCACTGATGCAACACGACTTCGTCCGAGATGAGACTCCAAGATTCGTCCAGATACTCGTCCAATTTTTCTTCTTGACTCAGCATCAGGCATTTATCGTGTTGAATTTGACTGGGATGATCGTTTTGACATCCATAGCAATTTTTCTTGATCAATTCCGTCATTTTTTCGACCAAGCGTTTGGCAAAACAGGAGACTAAATGGGCTTCTTGTTCTGGCCATTTCGACTTCATCATCATAACTTCTTCCACAGTCTCCTCACATTTCATGTCTAAAGTTTCTCCACTAGGCAAAGAGGGATAACAGTCTTCCATGGCTTCTAATAGTCTAGAATGACTTCTCTCAAACTGTTGATTTCTATGGTATTGTCGAATTCTGCATACAGGAGGACGTTCACTGTGTAATCTGGAGGTGGATTTGCAAACTGAAGTTCCACACAAATCTGACCCGATTTTATAGGGTGAAAATGTCCCTCGTCGCTGCCTTGGTCTGGAGTGAAATCAAAACCCCACAAAGCATAGCCTCCTGCATAATCGTCGTGAGGATTGTCATCTTCTGTCAGGACTGTGTCGCTAAACGTGCCTACACCTGCCGTGTCAGGTTTTCACACCACGCAAGCATCCACATGAGTATTCTTGGCTTCTTTTCCGTACGTCAAGAGATTTTCCAGGTAGGCACGATATGGGTAAGTATCCATGCTGCTGCTGACCAGTTTGTTATTCAAGTACAAGTCCACTTCGCTGAACAAGGAATGCATGAAATTGTTGACACGAGCTACTCTAGCATCGCCTCCTGGATTGGTGTTGTCCGTTTTGATCACTTTCACTTTCAAATACAGGTAACTGTTATTCAGATCGATGTAATCTTCGGGTTGTCCTTTGATTTCAAATTCGATGGGAGCGGAATCCGTCAAAGAGGAGACGGGATGAAATTCGACCCATTGAGATTCTTGCATCGTCATCATGGTAGGGGGCATGGCAAAGAGATCCCGTTCCGACTTGGAACAAGCGCAAGACTCTCGGTGCATCATTTTGTTCTGTATCTCAATAATCGAAAACGTCTAAGTCTCGAACGGTTCTTCTTTTCTTTGCCTTTCTCGCTTTAGAAGTGTGAAGTCTGGTGAAAGGGTGTTTTCTTCGTCGTCTCTTTCTGCCTTGTCCTTGCTGAATGCCTGGCTCGGTAGCGTGCAGGGCTTTTATAGGTGTTTCGCGTCGGTCCAAAAGGTCTTTGCCCGTTTGCAGCAAGACATTTTTGCCTGCCCTCATGAAGGCTTCTTTAGGGTTTTGTTTGTCGATGATGATATTTTGGAGAAATTCTTTGCCTTGCGTCAGTGCCGCATCTTTCAAGGCGTGCAATCCGCGTGTCACCATCGGTTTCAACAGCGGAGCCACCGAATGAAAGGCCGATTTTAACATATCTCCTAAACCGTGTCCTCGCTGTCGAGCAACCCCTCGGTACACTGGATACATGACTTACGAGTCGTCAGAGAACCGTTTTCGAAAATGAATTTTCACCGTGACTTTTCCTTTGGTGAATGGAATATTTTGTCCCAAATCTCCTTTTATAGCAATGTTGACCGTGTCCAAATACGACTTGCTGACAGGCAAATAGTGAGGATGGACAAATTCGCGGTGAACGTGATAAGTGTTTCCACCTTCCTCGTCAGTGACCGTGGCAGAATCCACTTTGAAAGGAATGACACGCAGTAACGGTGCGTAGGTGTGTCCCACCACGTTGTACTCCACCACATCGGAGTACACAAACATCAAATTCAGTCCTTGGTTCAGTTCTACCGGGGCACGAAATAACTTGCTAAAAGACTCGTTGTCGTAAACGATTGGTAATTCGTTTTTCTTGAGCATGGCCATTCTCATGTCCATGTCTCCCCCCAACATGTCAAACAATTCAGGACAAAAAAAAATGGACAGGATTTTACTCCCGTCAAATTTCATCAAGAAGCGACGAGCTGCTTTCTGCTATTCCATGGTGACACTTTTTTTGACACTCTCCAAAGCTTTCAGAAACACGACATTAAATCTGGAGGTTATGGTGCTCACCAAATGTTGACCACTAAAATAATAGCCTGGAGGAATGAACAAGTGATAGGTGGTGTACTTTTGATTTTTTGTGCCAGGGGTTTTCTTGTCATATTTGCCATAGGTATCCAAGTACTGTTGCACTTGTTCGTCATGAACTTCTACATCAAAACCATTTTGATTGGAAAGGACATTGAGGACTTGGGTCGGGTGAATGATTTCTACTAAAGCCACTTCCCAATGGGCTTCGTGATCTAAGGGGATGGCCTGAGGTAATTTGGCCGTGTAACAGCACAACGTGTTGTGGGGAAACACCTCCATGGAACTGTCACTGGGTAAGGTTAAGTAAAATTGGTTTTGGTGACTCATAATTCCAGAGTTCTGTGGCTGTCCGAGGGGTTACTGGACGTCAGAGGCGTGTCTCCGTCTAAAATGGGGTTCTGGTTGTGGTTGAAGTGGTGACTGGCACTGGTACTGGACACAAGGTTCCCGGGGTTCCCGTTCGAAGAGAATTTGAGGGAGGGATTGGGAAGCAGGTAACCGATGCAACTGCTCAATAAAATGGTCCACAATTGTTTGTCTCCTTGTTGCAAACTCAAATTGGCAATGTCTGCCACGATGACACAATACACCACGAAGATTTGGCAGAAAAAGACGATTTGCGTTTTAGGCACACGTTCTCCACACCACACCCACAAGGGTTGTTTTTGTAAATATTGCAGAGAAGAACTGGGTGAAGGAGTGGTCGACGTAGCTGCGTCTGTTTGAAAGGGCATGATGGTCACTTCTTTTTATAGTCGATGACTTGCGAAGCGTCGATCCAAGAATCAAAACTGGGTGGATATCCTTTCCAACGTACTTTGACTTCTTTGACACGTCGTTTGCCCACTTTACGGGTTCTGCGTTCGAGAATGCTTTCGATGTCGTACACGTCGTCTTCTTTTTTGGTGACACGTTGTAACTCGGGCAAATAAAACGTTCCTTTGAGCACTTCTCCGTTCATGTCGTCCAATTTATAGACGGCAGGATGACGACCATGCACTCGTCCAGTGACACGAAACAATTCGGTCGTCCAGTTAGGTAAGCAACCTTTGTCGAAAGTGCGTTTGGTTTTGCCAATGCGCACCCAATCTCCTACGGCCAACATTCCACTTTTCTTGGGGACAGCCGTCGTCGGGGACGTACCAAACAGGCGCTCAAACACCAACACTTCGTTCTCGGGAGTCACTTCTCGCGGGGCACGTCCGACGCTTCGATGGTAAGATTGGTTGTACGCTTGCACCAGGTGTGGTAAGATGTCGATGTACTTCAGAGTGTGGTGATGCGTAAAATATTTCCACATGCGTTCTTTCAAAGTGCGTTGAAAACGTTCCACGATGCTAGCTTTGGTTTCGGGATTCTCGGTGGTAAAAAAAATCAATGTCACGTTTCTTTAATTCTTTTTGGAAAGCTTGGTTCAGAAATTCGGTGCCTTTCTCCGTTTGCCATCGAAGAGGGTGACGACCGCTTGGTTTCAACACTCGTTGCACGGCTCGCACTAACTCGCTCCTGAATTTGGAAGTCAAGGGTACGACCCAGGCAAATTTGGAAAAGACGTCGATGACACAAAAGAAATATTTGTAGCCGCGATTGTAGCTGGCCAAATGAGAGACATCGGCTAAATCGGCTTGCCATTGATGATCGATGCCTTCCACTCGGGTGCGACTTCTGGCAAACTTGCGTCGAATGGGTTTGTGTAAAGTGTAGGTAGCTTGTTCTTGTAACCATCGTTACACTTGAGGTAAACGGAGACTTTTCAGTCGAGTTTTGGCAGCACGATACAATTTTTGAACTCCTGCGCAACCTGCAGGATGCGAGGGATCGTAGTAAATGTTGGCTAAGACTTTTTCCATTTCGTGTTTGTGTGTTAATAAGACACCCACTCTTGGAGGATGATACTCTTTCTCTTGGGGTATTTTCTTGGATTGCAATGCTTTGCGTGTGCGACCGGCAATAGGTGTTGAAGAGAAGGATGTAAAAGCGGGGGATATCGGTTCTTGTTTCACTTCTGTCTTCACTTCTGTCTTCACTTTCTTTTTCTCTTGTGATGAAGAAGGGGTGGCCATCATCTTTTTAATCCATCCAATTTTGGAGGTAGGTGGTGTTGTTAACTTGCGTACTATTTCTGGTGGAGTTTGAAACCCTTCTTCTTCTTCTTCTCCTTTTTCTGTTTTCGTCACTGGTAGTCGTGGTGGTACTGGTGATGGTGCGGGACTTTTCATCAAGGTCTTAAAATCTTTCAGAGTGGGTAGAGCTGTTTCGTCTAAAGCTTTCTGGTGAAAGAGTTGCAGTCGTTGCAAGAGTTTACCGTACTTTTGCGATTTTTCTGTTTCGGACAAATCTTGGCGATCCATCAAGGACTGCAATTCGTGTTGTAACTGGGACATCTCGCTCAAATGGGGATTGGGAGGTTAATTCGGGGTGCGTTTTTCTTGCCAACGATGGTATTCCATCCATCGTTTGTAAGGCACTAAAGCTAATTTTCGTCCTTCCATGGGGTTGTCAGGGGTCGATTCTGAGATCTTGGGACTTCCGAGGGCCTTTTTATCTTGCTCCCACCAGTCCTCCCAACATGGTTCCCAAGACTCCTTTCAGTAAGGGACCTAACAAGTAGGGTAAAATGCCTCCACGTTGGACCAACATCTTCTTCTTTTGACGAAGGGGAATTTTCTTTTGAACCATTTGGCGAAGAACGTGACGATGTTTGCCTAAGCATTGTTTCTGGTGTTTGGACAAAGGGATCGTGCCTTTCAAGACGTTCAAACAGCATTCGCACACGGTATCGATGACCTCTATGGAGGATGATTGAATGAGTTTTTTTCGTAGAGGTGGAGAAGCTTTGGACAGGACAGATAACATGTCCCCATGTTTGACTAAACGAGGAGGCAGTCCTTTCCTTTTCTTTCCTTGGGGTTGTTTAGAAGAGGGATGTTTTCTGGAGCGTGACATCTTTGATTCTTCAGGAGCACCAAAAACACTGATACCCTACTTGGTCACACACCTTTTTTGTACTGGAACGCGTCGCCACTGATTGTCTTTACGTCGTATCAACTTCAGGACAGGCATGACACGTCGTGCAGGGGTACGTAACGGACTAAATCGAGCCAGTTCTTGCTAGGACAAATCCAGTAAACTTTGTAACATGCCCGACCTTTCTTGGACTTTGATTTTGGGAGAAGAGACTTTGTGAGCAGCAGTCACTGCCACTAAATTGGAGGGTCCTGCCACTAGGGAAGTTCTTCTAGGGGTCATCAATGGAGAAGTTCTTGGTGTGATCAACGTCTCCAAGTACTCTTCAGTTCTTGGTGTCATCAACGGAGAAGTGGATGAACTTGAGGCTGTCGGAGACACGGTCACCGCCGTGGCAGGTCGTGGTTTGCGAGTGTAAAGTTGTGTCCTGGCCGATGTGCCTCTCTTGCGACTAGTTTTCTTCTGTGGACTTTTCTTTTTCTGGGGGCTTCTTTTCTTTTTCCGGGGTGGTGTCTGATAAGAGGAGGGTCCCGCCACTGGAGAAGTTCTCCTTGGGGACCTGGTCTTTTTCTTCTTCTTCTTGGAGCTTCGTTTGAGTTTTTTCTTGGGGAGAAGTTTGGGGGCATTAGGATCCCATCTTAAGAGAGAGCGAATGATGATCCCTCCTAGAGTACCGCTCCCTCCAAGTTTTAAAATGATTTGTTTTTTGGTTTGAGTGTCGATGCGGGATCGGCCAGTTGGGTCAAAGCGACTTTGTTTCGATCGAAAAAGCGTTTGGTTTGATGAGGAATCTGAATGATTCCTTGGAGTAATTGACGTGCCGTCACCGTGAACCATCGTAAGACTTCTTTGAGACTAGCTTCTAAGACACGAGCTCGTATTTGTGGATTTTTTTCTCGACTGATGCCATACAAGGCACGAATCAATTTGACGGGAAGATGCGACTGAAGGGACGTCATGTTCAAAGTGTGTGTGAGACAGACGAAAAGGGTCTGAGGTTTTTATAGATTTTTTTTTGTGGAGTGAAATTAAGTCGAGGACGGAGACGTGTACAGGACAGGCCCTCCGTCTTGGCACCAGTGGTGAAACAAGTGGGTACGAAATCGCAAATCCTCGGGGGTCGTAGGTTTCAAATCGACGAGTAAATAGAAGTGTGGTGTTTGAGTGGCATTTTCGTACGCCTGAGTCAGCCAAGGTGTCCCTAACTGTTTGGCTAAGACTTGCACTTGCGATTTATCTCGAGGGCTTCTAAAGAAGACCACGTAATGCGCATTGAGACTGATGGTGCGATGGGCTGTACTTTGTTGAAACAAATTTTGGGTGATGTAAACGACACTGGCATTACGGTGTTGCCCTTTGCCCGTGAACCACAGTTTAATTTCTTCTTCGTCTTCTCCTAACATGTCGTCAAAAATGACCAAAAGGGTTTGACGGGAGTCAGAGACGATGCCGTCGTCTTCTTTAGGAATGCCTTCCACAAACACGATGGAATCGCCTTGACTTTCTCGCAAGAGGCTGTACGCCGATTGCCACTCTTTGTAACACCACACGATGCGCTGAGGTGGTCGATCGATCAAATGGTGTTTATGTTCGATCAAACGTTTGACGAATTCGGTTTTGCCTGAACCGCTAGGTCCGGCAATGAGCATGTTAAAGGGATGGCGAAGATACAAAGCCTCCCAACTGGCACGATCTAAGTGTTCGTCGATGACTTTGACAGTAGAAGAAGAGGGAGCAGAGACAGCAGAGGTAGCCATAGTGTTAGGAATGTCACTTGTGACACGAAAACAAATAAGACGAGAGTTTATATACTTTTTTCAGGACACTTTTATTGAATGTTTTAAACATGAATACGAAAGACAAAAATAGATATAAGCCAAAGGCTTAAGTACAACGATAAAAGGCACATGATAACCATCAACGTGGAATAAACACAAGTGTCTGTACAACATGTTTTGGGTAATGTTCTGACCAGTTCTATAGGGGGTAAGGTCACACAAGTGTCCTCCCGAAAGGGTCTTTCAGGGATGTCCACGACAGTCCTGTCCTGGGTGACTGGTTCTTCTGGTACTGTCACTAACACAGGTTGAAAAGTCGCAAGGCTCACAATCGCATTCCGCTTCAGAAGTCCCACACTTGAATTGTGCCTTTCTAAACTTGTTTTTTGTTTCTCTGAAAGTATTCATCTTGTTCGCTTGGTCTTGGTAGTCCCAATGAACTATCGATCTTGCCTAGGTTTCCTTTTTATATACAGACCAATACCGACGTGTCCATACGGTAAGGTGAAATGATTGGAAAGTCCCACTCGCTTCTGGTACACGATTTGATAGACTTTTTCCAAGGGTCGACTGACGATGTGGTGAGTGGGTAAACGTACAATATTGTTGGGTTGATAGGTGGTCACTTTAAAGTGGTCATCTTCTCCCGATTGCAAGGCTTCTTTCAATACCCCAAAGTTGACCACACGACTGGTACGATAATTCAGAGTCAATCCTTTCACTTTACACGTCGTGTGCACTTCTCCTTGTTGGTCCCGGTATTCGTAGCCGTAATTTTTTGGACCGCCACTGACGAAACTTAGAATCTTGTCGTCGGGATGCTCGTCTGTCCAGGCTCCTAAACGGTCTCCTTCGATGTCAGGGTGCTGTTGACTCGGGTGATGGATGTAAATGCAACTGTCCGTGTCAAAGTACAGGACACGTTCCCCTGACAGTTCTAAAGCTTCGTACAATTTTAAGCGAGCATGAGCTGTCACGTAAGCCGCAATGATGACATTTCCAAAAGGGTCGTCTTGTACAAAGTCCAGATCTTCTTCGTAATTGACCAAGATCAAATCCTCACGAACGACGTCCACATGTTTCATGTATTTGGTTTTGTCGCGAATCATCTGGATGTAGCGGTAAGGTTCTGTCAAATACTCCGTCTTGGGTAAACACGGTCGTTGTGCCATTTTACCCCACAAGCAATTTAACATCACTTTGGCAAACGATCGCCTGCCTTCGTTTTTCTCGATGTGGTCTAAAGAGATGCCTTCTTGTTCATAGTATTTCTCTTTGAATTGTATTTGGTCTTCGGGAGTGTGACACCAGGACGGATAGCTGCTGGCTTCTTGCTTCAATTTCAAAAAGGCATCCACGTAGTCGGCGAAAATGCCTTTCTGCGTGGGGTCACCCTTGTGGTATTGTTGTGTCTTGGGAAAGTGGCAAATTTCGTACACTTCTAACAGTTGGTATCCCATGTCCAGAGCTTTGAACAATTCTACGCTGACCCAGGTTCCCGTCAAGGCCCGTTCTTCCTGGGTGTGCTGACAAGGCTGATCTTGGTTGCACGTTTCGGCACAAGTACGGCACAAAGGAAACATCAGTTTGCCTTGGCAATGGTGAGGTAAGACGGGATGGTACAAGTCCGTGGGCGGCAAAACTTTGCACTTGATCAAACCTTCGTATTGTCGAATGTTTTTCAGGTCGATGTGTTCCGTGAACAATTGTGGGTGCCCTGCAGGAAAGTGACAATATTTGCACACGTAAGGATACAGCGAACACACGTAAAAGTATTTGATTTCTTCTCCTTTCTCTTCGTCGGCTTGGTACAGCAAACAAGTGGCATTGGTCCTTCCTCCGTACAAACTATCCCTCGGGTTCAGGGGGTCCATCAGCTTGTAAGTTTCCACGACCCGTTTAAACTAGGGATCGGTTTTCAAACGGTGATCGTATTCGTTTTCCCACATTTCCACCACTTGGTATCCTTGCTGTTCTAACTTTAGGCGTCGCTGACAAGTGTCCTGGTACAAGTCTTCCATGGTTCGTTGTAAAAACTGATTTTTAGTGCCACGGTCAGGGTAACAGACGGGACATCCGTGAAATAAGCAACCGTTAAACTCGTACACGATCTTGGGGTTTTCTCAGTCCCAGCCATCGACCGAATACGTTCCGATGGTCTTTTCATCTCCTCCGTTGCGGGCATGCTGAATCCATTTGTATTCCTTGTCGCACAAGTAATGTAACCAGCGTTGGGCTTTGACCGAGTATTGACGTTTGACATAGTGGGTCGTTTGAGGACTGATGACAGCCACGGTGTTTTCAGGCATGAATCGTTGTCGATACACTAAGGAACACGCTTTGGCAATGGTGCAAGCTTCTTTCAAAGGATCGACCCCTCCGTGTTCCATGAACAGTTCTCGAAATTTTCCACAGCAACGCCGTAAAATGTCCACGTCGGAACGACAATACTTTAACATTTCTTCCTGAAAGTCGAAAGGGTCGGAGGCATGAGCCTGGTACCAAGCGTAGAAAGCTTCTCGTTGTTCGGTACCATGTTGTCGGGGTCGTAATAATGAGCCTCAGGTAAATGGGGTAGAACGGCCTGTTGATTGGCTTCCGTATTGAAAAAGTGTGGAAAGTACCCTTTAGCCATTTCTGTCATTCCAAACGTTTTAGGCATTCGACTCAAAGGCATGGCCAAATAGCTCATCGAATCTTTAAACTGCACTTGTCCCACTTGCATGAAAATGATTTTGGCTCCGTTCAAAGTGACTTTAAGACGTTCGGTGCCTTGTTCCGTATAGTATCTCAAAAGAAACTGTCCATCGTATCCAGAGAAATTGTGAGCCATCACTGTGGCATGACGATGACAATCTCCGTAACGTTCGATGTCCTCTTGGCTCCACGTCTTGTCGATGGGGTCTAAGACCCATTGGGCAAAATCGGCTAACGTGTTCGGTCCTCGAAAGATTTTTTCCCTTCCTCCGGGAATCTTGCTGCAGTGAGGGCAATGACTGAAGATAGGTTCCTGAATGCACTTCTCGCACGCTCGATGAGGCAAGCAGAAATTAGGAATGTGAATGCCGGTCTCTTGCATGCATTCGAAATCGAGAAAGATGAAATTGCCTTTCTTTTTGTGAGTGTCCTCTTTCTCTGGTGGGGGTTGGTATTTTTGCACGTAGCACTGGTGTTCCAAGTCCACGATGTGATGACAAATGTGACATTTTTTTTTCCTGAACATACGTGTGTCTTGGCACTGTTGGTACGTAGGCCTTGTCCACACGTAGGGCACAATCTCAGGAGTTGACAAGCACATTTCTACTGTGAACCGTGCGTCTTCAGATGTTGTTTGTAACAGGCAGGGCTGACGAACGTACGCAGACAAGCAGGACAATGTACTCTTTCTTGTCCTTCGCTCAGACAGGGTGGAGAGGCCAAACATCCTGAGCATTTCCATCCACAATGTTTGTTTTGCTCTCGAATGTTATAACCATGGTCACATTTCTCACAGTAATATCTGTATCCCAGGAATCCAGTGATACTGGTAATGGTATCGAAATATTCATCGTGATGATAAAGGTGAATGTATTTTCCATCCTTAAAGTCTTTCCTTCGAAACAACAGAGGCCCGCGCATTTCTTGAGGGTGCACTTTCAAGGTGTAGCGTGGAGCTAGGACATCTTGCAATGTTTGCATCTCAGGAATGCCACAGGGTGTGTCTTTGGACAGGCCAGCTTGTTGCAACAGGAGTTCTGCTTCGTTTCGTTGTTTGGTTCGGTTCGATTATCGAATGTTCTCCCAGGTTCTTTTCCATTCTACCGTGTCGTTCTTGTTGGCATAGGTTCGTCCCACCACGATGGCTCGGGCTAAGCACATCTGGTCTTGAGGGTTGTTAATTTGGACGAGACTATTTTTGGTTCTGCGAAGGTCGTTCACCAATAAGACCTTTTTGCGTCCTGTCCCTTGCGGAAGAGAGACGTGGGCCATTTTCAGTGTGGCTTTACCATCGGTGATGTCAAACTGATCATTCGATTGTTGTACGTGTTGAATCTTGTCCATGACTTTGGAAGGGGTTAGTTCTGCGGGTCTGCTAAACTCGATCCAAACAGGGGATTTCAAGCTGTCGTGATCTATGGATAGTGTCAAGCGATCGTCTTCTTTGGGTTGACATTGTCGCTTGAGTGCGGTGAGCAAAGAATCCCACATCTCGGTGATCAACCCTTCTGCTTTCTCTAACGGTACTTCAGCCTTGAAATCTTTAAACTTCTCTGTAGGTGTAAGCCGTGGTTCTAAATTTTCTAGAGGAGCGCTTTTCCGTCTCTCGAATGGAATAGTACTTTTCAGGGTTGACTAAGGGTGGTGAACTTTGTTTAGAGGGTTCGGATTCTGGTTCACTAATGTCCTCTTCAAAATCACTGGCATGAATTTGTGCCAAGACTTCAGATCTGGTACGAGGCGATAGATCACGTTTCTGCCTCTTACTTTCTTCTTCTTTCTTCTCGAATGAATATGATCGCTTCATCTTGCGTGCAAAACGTCAAATGACTCAAGTTCAAACACCATAGACTAATTTATAGTCATGGCAAACCAGCGTATATAAAAAGGGTGTGTGTCTTGTCCTTTCACTATTCATTTCATTCTCAAACTGAGCACAAAGATGGAAGAGACTAGCCAAATCGATCGTTTCATCAGAGCTTTGAGAGGGGTCATTAGAAAATTCTCTTCAGACCAGCCAACGGACTACTCTCCTTCCTTTCGAGATAAAAGTCAAGATACTTGCTTTATCTGTCAGAAGAAAGGGCATTGGTATTCAGAGTGTCCAGACAGTCAAAAAAGAGAAAAAAACAGGGGCTAGAAAAGACAAAAGTCAAGATACCTGTTATTATTGTCAAGAAAAAGGACATTGGTCTCCAGATTGCCCAAAAAAGAAACAAGAGGAGTCAGAAGAAAAGAGGGATTCTTCAGAAGAAGAGAGAGATTCTTTAGAGGAAGAAAGCAGCCAGGTGAAGAAAAAGAAACAGGAGAAGAAAAGAAGAAGGGAAGAAAGTGAGGAGGAAGCGGAGGAAAAGACTGTGACGGTGAAGAAATTGAAAAAACAGAGAGAGTAAAAAAAAGAAACAGAAGAAGTGAATGCACTTTCTAAAGTGTTCTGTTGTGAATTCTGAATTGGATTGTAACTATGGACAAAAGAATACATTAATTATATAAGGTAAGTGTCTTTGAGTTTTGATTTTAAAATAAGAAGCTACACTCACACACTCATATACACGTACTATAGGGGTAAAATGGGTTGATTGTATTTTTTTTTTGAGCTATTGGCAATTGAAATTGTATTTCTTTTCGAGAGACGTGGGTGGTCCTGGAAAGGGCCTTTGGTTTTTTTTTGGTGTAGGGGTGAGTTTAAGAAATCAACTTTAACTGCCTTAAGCCTTTGCCATTACCGAGGACTACTTCTGATGATGATGATTGGGTTGAAATCACTAAGGGTGGTACGGTAGGCTTAGTCACAGGGTTGGCGTGTTTAGCTCGGGAAGGTCGTATTCTCTTCGGTCGTGATAAAGAAGTCTGATACATTTGTTTCAGACTTCTTAACTCCGCTAAAATGTCCAACAGTACTGTGACCGTTTGATTTTCACCCTCTTGTTTCTTTGCTGCTACTTCTTCTTGTTGTTGTTTTTTTTTCTTACCTCTTCTTGTTGCTGTTGCTGTTGCTGTAGCAGAAAAGCTTGTTCCGCTCCCTTTTGTCGTTGTATAAATTTCTCCAATTCTTCTTTCTGTCTCTGTCTAAAATTCTCCACTTGCGGTAATGAAGAAGGAGACGAAGGTTCCGGAACAAATTCTTGCGAGGTAAGAAAATCCACAAAATCCCAATTTACCTCTTCTGAAAGTAAGTCCGGGTTTCCTTGGGTGGTCTCCACTGCTGGTGCACCCCAGTGGATCGTTTTCTGAGTTTCCGTCATGTTGAATCAATGTCGCATAGATTGACTGCACACAGGCGCTAGCGAATCTATATAGACCACGTGACGTGACAGACTGCTTTCTTCGGATTGGATGCGGGCTGACTGAATTTTGTCACGTGTGTTTGGATTGGTCAATGAACTCAATCCGTTTCAATCCTTCCTCTCCCTATAAATAAGCGCAGTTCAGCGCAATCACTCACCTGTTCTCGGAGCCTCAAGATGTGGACCGACGTTCAATCTTCCACCCTTGTGTCAACAATGATGTTCAGGACGGACATACCCATGTATGTCCGGTCCAAGTGGACTGTTGTCGATAGGATAGATACTAGTCTATGGATGAGAAGAGTTTACATAGAAAGACAAGGATGCCTCAAGAAGGTATTTGTGTATGGACCTGCAGTTAGAAGGAGTTTAAGAAGAAGAAGATGTGACAGATGCCGTCTATGTTAATATTAACATAAAACCAAAGGCCCTTTTCAGGGCCACTCCTATTTCTCGAAAAGAGACTGACTTTCCATTGCCTACCCTTTCTTTTCTTGTAAAAAAAAATAGGGTCCCAACCCTATTCCATTTCCCCTTGAGGCTCAACAGACCCAAATGTCTTTTTCTTCCAATGTTAAATTCCATTGAAGCTAAAGTAACCCAGGCTTTTTTTGCCCATGTTAAACTTCCCTTGACGCTAAAGTAGCCCAGGGTGGTTAATGTTAAATTTCCCTTGACGCTAATCTTGTCCAGGGTTTTTTGCTCATGTTAAATTTCCCTTGACGATAAAGTGGCCCAGGGTGGTTAATGTTAAATTTACCTTGACGCTGAAGTGGCACAGGGCGTTTTTTTAATGCTAATTCCCCTTGATGCTTAAGTGTCCCCGTTCACTACTTGTGTTTGCGTGTGTAAATATGTATGTATGTATGTATGTATGTATGTATGTATGTATGTATGTATGCATGTAATTATGAATGTATGAATATATGTATGTATGTATAAGACCACATGACATTTCAACACAGCAATTTTTCAAAGTCAATGGAAACAAGTAGATTTTCCGATTCAAATAACACATATTTCGAAGGAAATATCTTGATGCATTCACTGATACACCCGGCTAATGTATCCCTTGATCAAAGAATGATTAAAGGTTGTAAAAATGTTAAATATTAAAAGAAATGCAAGACCGCTCAATCCCAGCCAATGATTTAAGAACACAAGCGTGTTTTCCTGCATAAAAATAATGTGGCGAGACATTCGCTTACTCCCAAAATGACCCCGTTCGGAACATGGGCATATGCCCGTTTCGGGAACTGTCCCGCCTTTGGCACACTTTATATCCCTCATTCAGCGCAATCATCAATAAAATGTACCAGACATGGCGCAGTAAAATAATTTGTCATGATATATTATCTAGAAACCACCGATAGCACAGTTCATGCAGATAATATATAAATATTGCATGGAGAGGGAGACTGATGTGATGTCATGTGATTTGGATTTGTAACGTACCATTAACAATTTTACAGTCATATAGCTACAATGCCTGCAATGTGGCAGTTTACAGTGATGCCTATCACTAGGGCATCATGCCGCAGACATACAGCATGATGTCCCACCCAGTCACATTATCCTGACACCAAGCCGACGAGTCTTAAAACTAACCTCTTGATGCAGAGCGCCAAGCGAGGCAGCTATTAGTACCATTTTTGAATGTCTTTGGTTTGATTCGGGATTGAAATTCTAACCACTAGGCCACCGGAGTGGTGAGGGAGATTGAAATAAGCTTGCGGTTGCCCGACTGTTTTGCACATGCTTTACACATCTAAATCAAATTGTCATGTAAACTGTATTGGACAGTAAGAACCCAAAGCCCATCCCCATGAGACGGATACATAAATGAAGTGTATTTTTAAAAGAAAAAGCAGCCTAAAAAGATCATCTGACGAAATTGTATACCTGCATTTGTGTATATGCGTCTATGTGAATGTTTGAAAAATTGTAAGATTTATATTCGACTTCCGTCTTGCACGTTTCATTACTCACGTGACGATATCAGCAAGGGCTATAAACGAGTCTACAACTTAATCTTCATCAGGTACTTCCCACGTTTCAGTCTTGAGCTGATTTTGTTCCTAAACATGCAGGTCATTTGCATATGATGAACATTTATATTGCCGTAATCAAGAATGAATCAATAACATACATTTAGACTCGGAATAGCTTTCCATTTGGGGCTGCCGGTAGTATAATATTCCAAGGCGACCGCCCTTACCGATCACAGATATCACACCTCTGTCCGCATGGGCTTGAAAGTCGTGCTCGAGGCATGTATTTGTTAGATTAGTCATAGGTGGCAGAGAAGAGTTTGGTAATACGGCCCCTGGCAAATTTATCTTTTAGCGCAATGTCTCGTTTTGAAATATTACTGAAATAAAGATATGAGTATATTTGTGAATTAGGTGTTTCAGGCGTGTCTTGAGTATGAATTTGATGAGAGTTATGTATACCTTTCATTGTCACTTCACAGTATGTAGCCAGTGAAAAAAACAATAATATGCAGGGCAGCAGAAGTAGCCCAATCAAAGCAGCAGACACGTGTGTTCAAGAAACATACAATATCTACAATCGTCGTTGATGAAAATTATTTTGAATTGCATCAGGAATTTAAGTAAACAATGCATTTCAAAACTTTTCCCCGAGGGAAAGGACTTGTGTTCACACTATGAGCACCGGTGCTTTCCAAATAGTCTTTGGACGCAAAAAATGCATGTATATTACGGGAAAGCTGGCATACCTCACAATCATCTTACTGGAAAACAATGATTTGTGCAAATAACAACGGCAAACAAATTTTATATGCATGTATATATGTATGCATGTATGTATGTATGTATGTATGTATGTATGTATGTATGTATGTATGTATGTATGAATGTATGTATTTATATGCATGCATGCACGGATATATAGATCAATGAGTCGATTAATGTATGCATGTATAGGTACGCACCTTCCTCGTTCGCTCAAGCTTTGCTTCATGTATGCCCACGTGCAAATATATGTAGATCCATGTATCCTTGTACATGTTATGCATGCCATCACGTGTACACGTTCTTTTATTGACGTGCATGTATGTATGTATGTATGTATGGATTGATGGATCTATGGATGGATGTAGGTAAGTAAGTAGGCATATATGTAGGTAGGAAAATAGATATGTAGATTCCTGCGTACGTATGTAGGCGTGAAGTAATCTATGAACATGATCAAAATTAACTGATTCCGAAAATATATCAAGTTATGCGGTTGATAAAGAAACTCAACGACTAAATGTTTTTCTGTGTTTTTATTTCAAAAATTATGAACGAATTTATACACACGGATTTTGCAGATAAGTCTTAAAAATGGGCCCATTTGTATCAATGATATATCCGCTTACAGTCTGTTTGCATATTTTGACAAATGTGTATGGCATTAACTGCTATCAAAACTTTGAAAAGAAGATAATGTTCATATATAACGCTGCATAAAATAATGATGTATAGAAAGGCATTGCGGAAGATTTCTCAGTCAATTAAATATATTCATCTCATTGATTTTTTTATGACATCATACGCGATACAATAAAGGATGTACCCCGAGACTAAAATTTAATAACAGTTGTATACAGTATAAGATAATATTACTTTCAGATGATTAAGAGAGATCAAGTTTCCTATCATATCATTCAGATCTATCACGATTACCAAATGAGATCAATTGAACAAGATTATGATATTGGCACTAATTAATGTCCAGTACAATGTATCCAACATGACCACCGCGTCTGTGGACAAAAACAACGTCATGGAACCGGTCACTGAAGCATCCTTAAATCAGCAGAATACAATTATGAATTGGCCATCCGTTTTCTATAAAGAAGTTGTAAGTCTGTTCAGACACATGATTTTTCGGCTTGACACATCTTTTCAAATCAAAAAAGCGGCATCAGCCAGTACAACCTCTACATCCGCAGTAAATACAGGCTCCTGTGTTATCCTCTGCTAGGTTGGCTTTTGGGTTACGACATGTGCAATGGGCCTCAATACAAGGAAGACAGCAGAGGTCTTCATGACCCTGCTTCTTCCATTTCGCGAAGGGAATTTTATCCGCTTTATTCTTCTCTAAAGCGTACTCGCACAACTCTCTACTAATGGTGTCGCTGGTACAAGGCAAGTCGCAGATGTATCTTGATTTATGTTGATCAATATGAAAAACTGGCCAAATCACTTCCACTTTTCTTTCACCACCTTGAGACTCTTGTTCGGCCTCTTTCATCTTGTCGTTCTGCTCTAGGCCTGGCTTTATCAACTCATGTCTCTCTGCAGAACATTTCCTTATTGTCTTTAAATTAAGCATCGTTGTATGGTTTGCACTCAAACTTGGAGCGAATATTTGCACTTTAGAACAGTCACCCGTCCCAGAAATGTTTGCAACAGTGTTAGTCAGTGTGCATCAGTAAGAAGGAGTATCACTGCATCTAAAAATATATATGTTTTATAGTGTCACCTTACCATTGTCGGTGTTTAGTTCTATTTTGTAAATAAAACCATTTATACATCAAACTGACCAATTGTAAACCTGTTCAAGGATTAGTAGATACGCCATACTGCACATACCATATGTTGTACTAATGAGACCCTATTGTTGAGCATCCGGCATGAGTAGATGCCATACGAGAAAGTGAGGTGAGTATGTGCCTAAAAGGAAATTGTGAAGCTAGTGCCAACGAAACAAATATATATAACGTATACTAACTGTAAACCTGCATTATTGTTATTAAAGCACATTTAGTAGCAGAAATAGAAATCAACAACCGACAATTGATAACACGTAAATGAAAGATAGTTCCGACATGCCAATAAAGTATGTATGTATCCATATATATTGGTGTTGTTGTTGTGTTTAACGCCATTTTTCAGCACACGATCGGCTATACATGGCAGCCAGTATTAACGGTGGAGGAAGAACCCGGGAAAACCGCCGGAAAGAACCACCGACCCACGACAAGCTACCGGCAAGCTTTTTCACATACTGAAATTGGCTGAATTCGAGACTCGAACCCATGCAGGCAGAGGTGAGCTGGCAGTGGTCCGTAACGAAGATCGCTTTAGACCACTCGGCCACTCGGGGCCCCTTTATGTATGTATGTATGTATGGATGGATGGATGGATGGATGGATGGATGGATGGATGGATGGATCTATGTATGTACGTATGTATGTATGTATGTATATGTGTGTTTCTGTGTGTAAATATGTATGTATGTATGTATGTATGTATGTATGTATGTATGTATGTATGTATGTATGTATATATGTATGTATGTATGTATGTAATTACGAATGTATTAATATATGTATGTATGTATACGACCACATGACATTTGAACACAGCAATTTTTCAAAATCAATGGAAACAAGTGGATTTTCCGATTCAAATAACACATATTTCGAAGGAAATATCTTGATGCATTCACTGATACACACGGCTGATGTATCCCTTGATCAAAGAATGATTAAATGCTGTAAAATTTTTAAATATTAAACGAATTGCAAGACCGCTCAATCACACCCAATGGTTTAAGAACACAAGGGTGTTTTCCTGCATAAAAATGATGTGGCAAGACATTCGCTTAGTCCCAAAATGACACCGTTCGGAACATGGGCATATGCCCGTTTCGGGAACTGTCCCGCCCTTGGTATACTTTATATCCCTCATTCAGCGCAATCATCAATAAAAATGTACCAGACATGTCGCATTAAAATAATTTTCATGATATGTTATCTAGAAACCACCGATATCACAGTTCATGCAGATAATATATAAATATTGCATGGAGAGGGAGACTGATGTGATGTCATGTGATTTGGATTTGTAACGTACCATTAATAATTTTACAGTCATATAGCTACAATGCCTGCAATGTGGCAGTTTACAGTGATGCGTAGGACTAGGGCATCATGCCGCAGACATACAGCATGATGTCCCACCCAGTCACATTATACTGACACCAAGCCGACGAGTCTTAAAACTAACCTCTTGATGCAGAGCGCCAAGCGAGGCAGCTATTAGTACCATTTTTGAATGTCTTTGGTTTGATTCGGGATGGAAATTCTAACCACTACCCCACCGGAGTGGTGAGGGAGATTGAAATAAGGTTGCGGTTGCCCGCCTGTTTTGCACAAGTTTTACACATCTAAATGACATTGTCATGTTAACTGCATTGGACAGTAAGAACCCAAAGCCCAACCCCAAGAGACGGATACATAAATAAAGTGTATTTTTAAAAAAAAAACAGCCTAAAAAGATCACCTGACGAAATTGTATACCTGCATTTGTGTATATGCGTCTATGTGAATGTTTGAAAAATTGGAAGATTTATATTCGACTTCCGTCTTGCACGTTTCATTACTCACGTGACGATATCAGCAAGGGCTATAAACGAGTCTACAACTTAATCTTCATCAGGTACTTCCCACGTTTCAGTCTTGAGTTGATTTTGTTCCCAGGCATGCAGGTCATTTGCATATGATGAACATTTATATTGCCGTAATCAAGGATGAATCAATAACATACATTTGGACTCGGAATAGCTTTCCATTTGGGGCTGCAGGTGGCCTAATATTCCAAGGCGACCGCCCTTACCGATCACAGATATCACACCTCTGTCCTCATAGGGTTGAAACTCGTGCTCGAGGCATGTATTTGTAAGATTAAACATAGGTGGCAGAGAAGAGTTTGGTAATACGGCCCCTGGCAAATTTATCTTTTAGCGCTATGATGTCTCGTTTTGAAATATTATTGCTTTGTAATAAAGATATGGGTATATTTGTGAATTAGGTGTTTCAGGCGTGTTTTGAGTATGAATTTGATGTGAGGTATGTATACCTTTCATTGTCACTTCACAGTATGTAGCCAGTGAAATACCAATAATATGCAAGGTAGCAGAAGTAGCCCAATCAAAGCAGCAGACACGTGTGTTCAAGACAAATACAATATCTACAATCGTCGTTGATGAAAATTATTTTGAATTGCATCAGGAATTTAAGTAAAGAATGCATTTCAAAACTTTTCGCTCAGGGAAAAGACTTGTGGTCACACTATGAGCACCGGTGCTTTCCAAATGGTCTTTGGACGCAAAAAATGCATGTATATTACGGGAAAGCTGGCATACCACACACTCATCTTACTGGAAAACTGATTTGTGCAAATATCAACGGCATAGAAATTTTATATGTATGTATGTATGTATGTATTGTATTGTATTGTATTGTATTGCATTGTATGTATATATGTATGTATGTATGTATGTATGTATGTATGTATGTACTTGCATGCATGCACGGATGTATGGATCAATGAGCCGATTCATGTATGTACGTATAGGTACGCACCTTCCTCGTTCGCTCAAGCTTTGCTTCATGTATGCCCACGTGCAAATATATGTATATCCATGTATCCTTGTACATGTTATGCATGCCATCACGTGTACACGTTCTTTAATTGATGTGCATGCATGTATGTATGTATGTATGTATGTATGTATGTATGTATGTATGCATGTATGTATGTATGGATGGATGGATGGATGGATGTAGGTAGTTAGGTAAGTAGGTATATATGTAGATAGGAAAAGAGATACGTAGATTCGTGCGTACGTATGTAGGCATGAACTAATTTATGAACATGATCAAAATTAGCTCATTCCGAAAATATATCAAGTTATGCGGTTGATAAAGAAACTCAACGATTAAATGTTTTTATTTGTTTTTATTGCAAAAATTATGAACGAATTTGTACACACGGATTTTGCAGATAAGTCTTAAAAATGGGCCCATTTGTATCAATGATATATCCGCTTACAGTCTGTTTGCATAATTTAAGAAATGTGTATGGCATTAACTGCTATGAAAACTTTGAAAAGAAAATAATGTTCATATATAACGCTGCATAAAATAATGATGTATAGAAAGGCATTGCGGAAGATTTCTCAGTCAATTAAATATATTCATCTCATTGATTTTTTTATGACATCATACGCGATACAATAAAGGATGTACCCCGAGACTAAAATTTAATAACAGTTGTATACAGTATAAGATAATATTACTTTCAGATGATTAAGAGAGATCAAGTTTCCTATCATATCATTCAGATCTATCACGATTACCAAATGAGATCAATTGAACAAGATTATGATATTGGCACTAATTATTGTCGAGTACAATGTATCCAACATGACCACCGCGTCTGTGGACAAAAACATCGTCATGGAACCGGTCACTGAAGCATCCTTAAATCAGCAGAATACAATTATGAATTGGCCATCCGTTTTCTATAAAGAAGTTGTAAGTCTGTTCAGACACATGATTTTTCGGCTTGACACATCTTTTCAATTCAAAAAAGCGGCATCAGCCAGTACAACCTCTACATCCGCAGTAAATACAGGCTCCTGTGTTATCCTCTGCTAGGTTGGCTTTAGGGTTACGACATGTGCAATGGGCCTCAATACAAGGAAGACAGCAGAGGTCTTCATGACCCTGCTTCTTCCATTTCGCGAAGGGAATTTTATCTGCTTTATTCTTCTCTAAAGCGTACTTGCACAACTCTCTACTAATGGTGTCGCTGGTACAAGGCAAGTCGCACATGTATCTGGATTTATGTTGATCAATATGAAAAACTGGCCAAAGCGCTTCCACTTTTCTTTCACCACCTTGAGACTCTTGTTCGGCCGCTTTCATCTTGTCGTCCTGCTCTAGGCCTGGCTTTATCAACTCATGTCTCTCTGCAGAACATTTCCTTATTGTCTTTAAATTAAGCATCGTTGTATGGTTTGCACTTAAACTTGGAGCGAATATTTGCACTCTAGAACAGTCACCCGTCTCAGAAATGTTTGCAACAGTGTTAATCAGTGTGCATCAGTAAGAAGGAGTATCACTGCATCTAAAAATATGTGTCTTCTATAGTGTCACCTTACCATTGTCGGTGTTTAGTTCTATTTTGTAAATAAAACCATTTATACATCAAACTGACCAATAATAAACCTGTTCAAGGATTAGTTGATACGCCATACTGCACATAACATATGTTGTACTAATGACACCCTATTGTTAAGCATCCGGCATGAGTAGATGCCATACGAGAAAGTGAGGTGAGTATGTGCCTAAAAGGTAATAGTGAAGCTAGTGCCAACGAAACAAATATATATAACGTATACTAACTGTAAACCTGCATTATTGTTATTAAAGCACATTTAGTAGCAGAAATAGAAATCTACACCCGACAATTGATAGCACGTAAAAGAAAGATATTTCCGACATGTCAATAAAGTATGTATGTATGCATATATGTTGTTGTTGTTGTTGTTGTGTTTAACGCCATTTTTCAGCACACGATCGGATATACATGGCAGTCAGTATTAACGGTGGAGGAGAAACCCGGGAAAACCCCAGAAAAGAACCACCAACCCACGAAAAGCTACCGGCAAGCTTTTTCACATACTGACATTGGCTGAATCCGAGACTCGAACCCATGCAGTCAGAGGTGAGCTGCCAGTGGTCCGTAACGAAGAGCGCTTTAAACCACTCGGCCACTCGGGGCCCCTTTATGTATGTATGTATGTTTGTAGGTATGTAGGTATGTATTTATGTATGTGTGTGTCTGTGTGTGTAAATATGTATGTATGTATGTATGTATGTATGTATGTATGTATGTATGTATGTATGTATGTATGTATGTATGTATGTATGTATGTATGTGTTTGTGTGTGTAAATATGTATGTATGTATGTATGTATGTATGTATGTATGGATGTATTAATATATTTATGTATGTATAAGACCACATGACATTTGAACACAGCAATTTTTCAAAGTCAATGGAAACAAGTAGATTTTCCGATTCAAATAACACATATTTCGAAGGAAATATCTGGATGCATTCACTGATACACGCGGCTAATGTATCCCTTGATCAAAGAATGATTAAAGGTTGTAAAAATGTTAAATATTAAAAGAAATGCAAGACCGCTCAATCCCAGCCAATGATTTAAGAACACAAGCGTGTTTTCCTGCATAAAAATAATGTGGCGAGACATTCGCTTACTCCCAAAATGACCCCGTTCGGAACATGGGCATATGCCCGTTTCGGGAACTGTCCCGCCTTTGGCACACTTTATATCCCTCATTCAGCGCAATCATCAATAAAATGTACCAGACATGGCGCAGTAAAATAATTTGTCATGATATATTATCTAGAAACCACCGATAACAGAGTTCATGCAGATAATATATAAATATTTCATGGAGAGGGAGACTGATGTGATGTCTTGTGATTTGGATTTGTAACGTACCGTTAACAATTTTACAGTCATATAGCTACAATGCCTGCAATGTGGCAGTTTGCAGTGATGCCTAGCACTAGGGCATCATGCCGCAGACATACAGCATGATGTCCCACCCAGTCACATTATCCTGACACCAAGCCGACGAGTCTTAAAACTAACCTCTTGATGCAGAGCGCCAAGCGAGGCAGCTATTAGTACCATTTTTGAAAGTCTTTGGTTTGATTCGGTCGTGGATTCAACCCACGACCTCCCGCATCCGAGATGGAAAGTCTAACCACTAGGCCACCGGAGTGGTGAGGGAGATTGAAATAAGGTTGCGGTTGCCCGACTGTTTTGCACAAGTTTTACACATCTAAATGATATTGTCATGTTAACTGCATTGGACAGTAAGAACCCAAAGCCCAACCCCAAGAGACGGATACATAAATAAAGTGTATTTTTTACAAAAAAAGCCTAAAACGGTCACCTGACGAAATTGTATACCTGCATATGTGTATATGCGTCTATGTGAATGTTTGAAAAATTGGAAGATTTATATTCGACTTCCGTCTTGCACGTTTCATTACTCACGTGACGATATCAGCAAGGGCTATAAACGAGTCTACAACTTAATCTTCATCAGGTACTTCCCACGTTTCAGTCTTGAGTTGATTTTGTTCCCAGGCATGCAGGTCATTTGCATATGATGAACATTTATATTGCCGTAATCAAGGATGAATCAATAACATACATTTGGACTCGGAATAGCTTTCCATTTGGGGCTGCAGGTGGCCTAATATTCCAAGGCGACCGCCCTTACCGATCACAGATATCACACCTCTGTCCTCATAGGGTTGAAACTCGTGCTCGAGGCATGTATTTGTAAGATTAAACATAGGTGGCAGAGAAGAGTTTGGTAATACGGCCCCTGGCAAATTTATCTTTTAGCGCTATGATGTCTCGTTTTGAAATATTATTGCTTTGTAATAAAGATATGGGTATATTTGTGAATTAGGTGTTTCAGGCGTGTTTTGAGTATGAATTTGATGTGAGGTATGTATACCTTTCATTGTCACTTCACAGTATGTAGCCAGTGAAATACCAATAATATGCAAGGTAGCAGAAGTAGCCCAATCAAAGCAGCAGACACGTGTGTTCAAGACAAATACAATATCTACAATCGTCGTTGATGAAAATTATTTTGAATTGCATCAGGAATTTAAGTAAAGAATGCATTTCAAAACTTTTCGCTCAGGGAAAAGACTTGTGGTCACACTATGAGCACCGGTGCTTTCCAAATGGTCTTTGGACGCAAAAAATGCATGTATATTACGGGAAAGCTGGCATACCACACACTCATCTTACTGGAAAACTGATTTGTGCAAATATCAACGGCATAGAAATTTTATATGTATGTATGTATGTATGTATGTATTGTATTGTATTGTATTGTATTGTATTGTATGTATGTATGTATGTATGTATGTATGTATGTATGTATTTGCATGCATGCACGGATGTATGGATCAATGAGCCGATTCATGTATGTACGTATAGGTACGCACCTTTCTCGTTCGCTCAAGCTTTGCTTCATGGGGGCCCACGTGCAAATATATGTATATCCATGTATCCTTGTACATGTTATGCATGCCATCACGTGTACACGTTCTTTAATTGAAGTGCATGCATGTATGTATGTATGTATGGATGGATGGATGGATGTAGGTAGTTAGGTAAGTAGGTATATATGTAGATAGGAAAATAGATACGTAGATTCGTGCGTACGTATGCAGGCATGAACTAATTTATGAACATGATCAAAATTAGCTCATTCCGAAAATTTATCTAGTTATGCGGTTGATAAAGAAACTCAACGATTAAATGTTTTTATTTGTTTTTATTGCAAAAATTATGAACGAATTTGTACACACGGATTTTGCAGATAAGTCTTAAAAATGGGCCCATTTGTATCAATGATATATCCGCTTACAGTCTGTTTGCATAATTTGACAAATGTGTATGGCATTAACTGCTATGAAAACTTTGAAAAGAAAATAATGTTCATATATAACGCTGCATAAAATAATGATGTATAGAAAGGCATTGCGGAAGATTTCTCAGTCAATTAAATATATTCATCTCATTGATTTTTTTATGACATCATACGCGATACAATAAAGGATGTACCCCGAGACTAAAATTTAATAACAGTTGTATACAGTATAAGATAATATTACTTTCAGATGATTAAGAGAGATCAAGTTTCCTATCATATCATTCAGATCTATCACGATTACCAAATGAGATCAATTGAACAAGATTATGATATTGGCACTAATTATTGTCGAGTACAATGTATCCAACATGACCACCGCGTCTGTGGACAAAAACATCGTCATGGAACCGGTCACTGAAGCATCCTTAAATCAGCAGAATACAATTATGAATTGGCCATCCGTTTTCTATAAAGAAGTTGTAAGTCTGTTCAGACACATGATTTTTCGGCTTGACACATCTTTTCAATTCAAAAAAGCGGCATCAGCCAGTACAACCTCTACATCCGCAGTAAATACAGGCTCCTGTGTTATCCTCTGCTAGGTTGGCTTTAGGGTTACGACATGTGCAATGGGCCTCAATACAAGGAAGACAGCAGAGGTCTTCATGACCCTGCTTCTTCCATTTCGCGAAGGGAATTTTATCTGCTTTATTCTTCTCTAAAGCGTACTTGCACAACTCTCTACTAATGGTGTCGCTGGTACAAGGCAAGTCGCACATGTATCTGGATTTATGTTGATCAATATGAAAAACTGGCCAAAGCGCTTCCACTTTTCTTTCACCACCTTGAGACTCTTGTTCGGCCGCTTTCATCTTGTCGTCCTGCTCTAGGCCTGGCTTTATCAACTCATGTCTCTCTGCAGAACATTTCCTTATTGTCTTTAAATTAAGCATCGTTGTATGGTTTGCACTTAAACTTGGAGCGAATATTTGCACTCTAGAACAGTCACCCGTCTCAGAAATGTTTGCAACAGTGTTAATCAGTGTGCATCAGTAAGAAGGAGTATCACTGCATCTAAAAATATGTGTCTTTTATAGTGTCACCTTACCATTGTCGGTGTTTAGTTCTATTTTGTAAATAAAACCATTTATACATCAAACTGACCAATAATAAACCTGTTCAAGGATTAGTTGATACGCCATACTGCACATAACATATGTTGTACTAATGACACCCTATTGTTAAGCATCCGGCATGAGTAGATGCCATACGAGAAAGTGAGGTGAGTATGTGCCTAAAAGGTAATTGTGAAGCTAGTGCCAACGAAACAAATATATATAACGTATACTAACTGTAAACCTGCATTATTGTTATTAAAGCACATTTAGTAGCAAAAATAGAAATCTACACCCGACAATTGATAGCACGTAAAAGAAAGATATTTCCGATATGTCAATAAAGTATGTATGTATGCATATATGTTGTTGGTGTTGTTGTGTTTAACGCGATTTTTCAGCACATGATCGGCTATACATGGCAGTCAGTATTAACGGTGGAGGAAGAACCCGGGAAAACCCCGGAAAGAACCACCGACCCACGAAAAGCTACCGGCAAGTTTTTTCACATACTGACATTGGCTGAATCCGAGACTCGAACCCATGCAGGCAGAATTGAGCTGCCAGTGGTCCGTAATGAAGAGCGCTTTAAACCACTCGGCCACTCGGGGCTCCTTTATGTATGTATGTATGTAGGTATGTAGGTATGTATGTGTGTGTTTGTGTGTGTAAATATGTATGTATGTAAGTATGTATGTATGACTGACTGACTGACTGACTGACTGACTTTATTTCCTCTTTAAAAAGAGATTACATCAGAATAAACAAATTCATGATAATACAAGATCATAAAATAAAACAGAAAATTGACAAAAATACAATAGTAATACTGTGTCAGCTACCGTATTGACAAAACGAAATATCTCACTGCCTGCAATTATGCAAATCTGCAGTCATTTGGCGGAGCAAGGCACTAATCTTTTAACAGTTGCTTGATGATGATAATATTTCGAGAAGTTAATACGTCTATAGTGTTATGTGCTTAACATTAAGTTCGAGATAGTAACGAAAATGAAATGAAAAACTTTTAACAGTGTAATTCTATATGTAGTTTTTTTTCTTTATATGACGCATGTATTTATGCATATGTATACTTGTTTGCGCGTATGCGTGCGTGCATGCATTTATCTGTGACTGACTGTCTAAATGACTTAGTTACCTCTACAAAAAAGAGTATATCAGGTTGCTAAGATACATATTATACATATCATAGGATTATGAGACACATCATAGACGAGAACGCAAGCAATTATATACATCGTCAACTAATGTGTTTACAAAATGAGATATATAAATACAGAAAACCATATAGAAATCTCTTGGAAATAAACATAAACAAATACATAAACAAATACATAAACACACACACAAACAGCTGTCATACAACAAAATTTCCGGATTTGACAAGAAGACTTTGGCCTTTAATTGTTTATATTAAATGTTAATTTACTACTTACTTTTAATATCATGTTAGGGCATGTGTGAGTTTGTGTGTGTAAATATGTATGTATGTAAGTATGTATGTATGTATGTATGTATGTATGTATGTATGTATGTATGTATGTATGAATGTAAGTATGAATGTATTAATATATTTATGTATGTATAAGACCACATGACATTTCAACACAGCAATTTTTCAAAGTCAATGGAAACAAGTAGATTTTCCGATTCAAATAACACATATTTCGAAGGAAATATCTGGATGCATTCACTGATACACGCGGCTGATGTATCCCTTGATCAAAGAATGATTAAAGGTTGTAAAAATGTTAAATATTAAAAGAAATGCAAGACCGCTCAATCCCAGCCAATGATTTAAGAACACAAGCGTGTTTTCCTGCATAAAAATAACGTGGCGAGACATTCGCTTACTCCCAAAATGACCCCGTTCGGAACATGGGCATATGCCCGTTTCGGGAACTGTCCCGCCTTTGGCACACTTTATATCCCTCATTCAGCGCAATCATCAATAAAATGTACCAGACATGGCGCAGTAAAATAATTTGTCATGATATATTATCTAGAAACCACCGATAACAGAGTTCATGCAGATAATATATAAATATTGCATGGAGAGGGAGACTGATGTGATGTCTTGTGATTTGGATTTGTAACGTACCATTAACAATTTTACAGTCATATAGCTACAATGCCTGCAATGTGGCAGTTTGCAGTGATGCCTAGCACTAGGGCATCATGCCGCAGACATACAGCATGATGTCCCACCCAGTCACATTATCCTGACACCAAGCCGACGAGTCTTAAAACTAACCTCTTGATGCAGAGCGCCAAGCGAGGCAGCTATTAGTACCATTTTTGAAAGTCTTTGGTTTGATTCGGTCGTGGATTCAACCCACGACCTCCCGCATCCGAGATGGAAAGTCTAACCACTAGGCCACCGGAGTGGTGAGGGAGATTGAAATAAGGTTGCGGTTGCCCGACTGTTTTGCACAAGTTTTACACATCTAAATGATATTGTCATGTTAACTGCATTGGACAGTAAGAACCCAAAGCCCAACCCCAAGAGACGGATACATAAATAAAGTGTATTTTTTTTAAAAAAAGGATAAAACGGTCACCTGACGAAATTGTATACCTGCATTTGTGTATATGCGTCTATGTGAATGTTTGAAAAATTGGAAGATTTATATTCGACTTCCGTCTTGCACGTTTCATTACTCACGTGACGATATCAGCAAGGGCTATAAACGAGTCTACAACTTAATCTTCATCAGGTACTTTCCACGTTTCAGTCTTGAGTTGATTTTGTTCCCAGGCATGCATGTCATTTGCATATGATGAACATTTATATTGCCGTAATCAAGGATGAATCAATAACATACATTTGGACTCGGAATAGCTTTCCATTTGGGGCTGCAGGTGGCCTAATATTCCAAGGCGACCGCCCTTACCGATCACAGATATCACACCTCTGTCCTCATAGGGTTGAAACTCGTGCTCGAGGCATGTATTTGTAAGATTAAACATAGGTGGCAGAGAAGAGTTTGGTAATACGGCCCCTGGCAAATTTATCTTTTAGCGCTATGATGTCTCGTTTTGAAATATTATTGCTTTGTAATAAAGATATGGGTATATTTGTGAATTAGGTCTTTCAGGCATGTGTTGAGTATGAATTTGATGTGAGGTATGTATACTTTTCATTGTCACTTCACAGCATGTAGCCAGTGAAATGCCAATAATATGCAAGGTAGCAGAAGTAGCCCAATCAAAGCAGCACACACGTGTGTTCAAGACAAATACAATATCTACAATCGTCGTTGATGAAAATTATTTTGAATTGCATCAGGAATTTAAGTAAACAATGCATTTCAAAACTTTTCGCTCAGGGAAAAGACTTGTGGTCACACTATGAGCACCGGTGCTTTCCAAATGGTCTTTGGACGCAAAAAATGCATGTATATTACGGGAAAGCTGGCATACCACACACTCATCTTACTGGAAAACTGATTTGTGCAAATATCAACGGCATAGAAATTTTATATGTATGTATGTATGTATGTATTGTATTATATTGTATTGTATTGCATTGTATGTATGTATGCATGTATGTATGTATGTATGTACTTGCATGCATGCACGGATGTATGGATCAATGAGCCGATTCATGTATGTACGTATAGGTACGCACCTTCCTCGTTCGCTCAAGCTTTGCTTCATGTATGCCCACGTGCAAATATGTGTATATCCATATATACTTGTACATGTTATGCATGCCATCACGTGTACACGTTCTTTAATTGATGTGCATGCATGTATGTATGTATGTATGTATGTATGTATGTATGTATGGATGGATGGATGGATGTAGGTAGTTAGGTAAGTAGGTATATATGTAGATATTAAACTAGATACGTAGATTCGTGCGTACGTATGTAAGCATGAACTAATTTATGAACATGATCAAAATTAGCTCATTCCGAAAATATATCAAGTTATGCGGTTCATAAAGAAACTCAACGATTAAAGGTTTTTATTTGTTTTTATTGCAAAAATTATGAACGAATTTGTACACACGGATTTTGCAGATAAGTCTTAAAAATGGGCCCATTTGTATCAATGATATATCCGCTTACAGTCTGTTTGCATAATTTGACAAATGTGTATGGCATTAACTGCTATGAAAACTTTGAAAAGAAAATAATGTTCATATATAACGCTGCATAAAATAATGATGCATAGAAAGGCATTGCGGAAGATTTCTCAGTCAATTAAATATATTCATCTCATTGATTTTTTTATGACATCATACGCGATACAATAAAGGATGTACCCCGAGACTAAAATTTAATAACAGTTGTATACAGTATAAGATAATATTACTTTCAGATGATTAAGAGAGATCAAGTTTCCCATCATATCATTCAGATCTATCACGATTACCAAATGAGATCAATTGAACAAGATTATGATATTGGCACTAATTATTGTCCAGTACAATGTATCCAACATGACCACCGCGTCTGTGGACAAAAACATCGTCATGGATCCGGTCACTGAAGCATCCTTAAATCAGCAGAATACAATTATGAATTGGCCATCCGTTTTCTATAAAGAAGTTGTAAGTCTGTTCAGACACATGATTTTTCGGCTTGACACTTCTTTTCAATTCAAAAAAGCGGCATCAGCCAGTACAACCTCTACATCCGCAGTAAATACAGGCTCCTGTGTTATCCTCTGCTAGGTTGGCTTTAGGGTTACGACATGTGCAATGGGCCTCAATACAAGGAAGACAGCAGAGGTCTTCATGACCCTGCTTCTTCCATTTCGCGAAGGGAATTTTATCTGCTTTATTCTTCTCTAAAGCGTACTCGCACAACTCTCTACTAATGGTGTCGCTGGTACAGGGCAAGTCGCACATGTATCTGGATTTATGTTGATCAATATGAAAAACTGGCCAAAGCGCTTCCACTTTTCTTTCACCACCTTGAGACTCTTGTTCGGCCGCTTTCATCTTGTCGTCCTGCTCTAGGCCTGGCTTTATCAACTCATGTCTCTCTGCAGAACATTTCCTTATTGTCTTTAAATTAAGCATCGTTGTATGGTTTGCACTTAAACTTGGAGCGAATATTTGCACTCTAGAACAGTCACCCGTCTCAGAAATGTTTGCAACAGTGTTAATCAGTGTGCATCAGTAAGAAGGAGTATCACTGCATCTAAAAATATGTGTCTTTTATAGTGTCACCTTACCATTGTCGGTGTTTAGTTCTATTTTGTAAATAAAACCATTTATACATCAAACTGACCAATAATAAACCTGTTCAAGGATTAGTTGATACGCCATACTACACATATGTTGTACTAATGACACCCTATTGTTAAGCATCCGGCATGAGTAGATGCCATACGAGAAAGTGAGGTGAGTATGTGCCTAAAAGGTAATTGCGAAGCTAGTGCCAACGAAACAAATATATATAACGTATACTAACTGTAAACCTGCATTATTGTTATTAAAGCACATTTAGTAGCAGAAATAGAAATCTACACCCGACAATTGATAGCACGTAAAAGAAAGATATTTCCGACATGTCAATAAAGTATGTATGTATGCATATATGTTGTTGATGTTGTTGTGTTTAACGCGATTTTTCAGCACATGATCGGCTATACATGGCAATCAGTATTAACGGTGGAGGAAGAACCCGGGAAAACCACGGAAAGAACCACCGACCCACGAAAAGCTACCGGCAAGCTTTTTCACATACTGACATTGGCTGAATCCGAGACTCGAACCCATGCAGGCAGAGTTTATCTGCCAGAGGTCCATAATGAAGAGAGCTTTAAACCACTCGGCCACTCGGGGCCCCTTTATGTATGTATGTATGTAGGTATGTAGGTATGTAGGTATGTATGTGTGTGTTTGTGTGTGTAAATATGTATGTATGTATGTATGTATGTATGTATGTATGTATGTATGTATGTATGTATGTATGAATGTAAGTATGAATGTATTAATATATTTATGTATGTATAAGACCACATGACATTTCAACACAGCAATTTTTCAAAGTCAATGGAAACAAGTAGATTTTCCGATTCAAATAACACATATTTCGAAGGAAATATCTGGATGCATTCACTGATACACGCGGCTGATGTATCCCTTGATCAAAGAATGATTAAAGGTTGTAAAAATGTTAAATATTAAAAGAAATGCAAGACCGCTCAATCCCAGCCAATGATTTAAGAACACAAGCGTGTTTTCCTGCATAAAAATAACGTGGCGAGACATTCGCTTACTCCCAAAATGACCCCGTTCGGAACATGGGCATATGCCCGTTTCGGAAACTGTCCCGCCTTTGGCACACTTTATATCCCTCATTCAGCGCAATCATCAATAAAATGTACCAGACATGGCGCAGTAAAATAATTTGTCATGATATATTATCTAGAAACCACCGATAACAGAGTTCATGCAGATAATATATAAATATTGCATGGAGAGGGAGACTGATGTGATGTCTTGTGATTTGGATTTGTAACGTACCATTAACAATTTTACAGTCATATAGCTACAATACCTGCAATGTGGCAGTTTGCAGTGATGCCTAGCACTAGGGCATCATGCCGCAGACATACAGCATGATGTCCCACCCAGTCACATTATCCTGACACCAAGCCGACGAGTCTTAAAACTAACCTCTTGATGCAGAGCGCCAAGCGAGGCAGCTATTAGTACCATTTTTGAAAGTCTTTGGTTTGATTCGGTCGTGGATTCAACCCACGACCTCCCGCATCCGAGATGGAAAGTCTAACCACTAGGCCACCGGAGTGGTGAGGGAGATTGAAATAAGGTTGCGGTTGCCCGACTGTTTTGCACAAGTTTTACACATCTAAATGATATTGTCATGTTAACTGCATTGGACAGTAAGAACCCAAAGCCCAACCCCAAGAGACGGATACATAAATAAAGTGTATTTTTTTAAAAAAAGCCTAAAACGGTCACCTGACGAAATTGTATACCTGCATTTGTGTATATGCGTCTATGTGAATGTTTGAAAAATTGGAAGATTTATATTCGACTTCCGTCTTGCACGTTTCATTACTCACGTGACGATATCAGCAAGGGCTATAAACGAGTCTACAACTTAATCTTCATCAGGTACTTCCCACGTTTCAGTCTTGAGTTGATTTTGTTCCCAGGCATGCAGGTCATTTGCGTATGATGAACATTTATATTGCCGTAATCAAGGATGAATCAATAACATACATTTGGACTCGGAATAGCCTTCCATTTGGGGCTGCAGGTGGCCTAATATTCCAAGGCGACCGCCCTTACCGATCACAGATATCACACCTCTGTCCTCATAGGGTTGAAACTCGTGCTCGAGGCATGTATTTGTAAGATTAAACATAGGTGGCAGAGAAGAGTTTGGTAATACGGCCCCTGGCAAATTTATCTTTTAGCGCTATGATGTCTCGTTTTGAAATATTATTGCTTTGTAATAAAGATATGGGTATATTTGTGAATTAGGTCTTTCAGGCATGTGTTGAGTATGAATTTGATGTGAGGTATGTATACTTTTCATTGTCACTTCACAGTATGTAGCCAGTGAAATGCCAATAATATGCAAGGTAGCAGAAGTAGCCCAATCAAAGCAGCAGACACGTGTGTTCAAGACAAATACAATATCTACAATCGTCGTTGATGAAAATTATTTTGAATTGCATCAGGAATTTAAGTAAAGAATGCATTTCAAAACTTTTCGCTCAGGGAAAAGACTTGTGGTCACACTATGAGCACCGGTGCTTTCCAAATGGTCTTTGAACGCAAAAAATGCATGTACATTACGGGAAAGCTGGCATACGACACACTCATCTTACTGGAAAACTGATTTGTGCAAATAACAACGGCATAGAAATTTTATATGTATGTAAGTATGTATGTATTGTATTGTATTGTATGTATGTATGTATGTATGTATGTATGTATGTATGTATGTATGTATGTATGTATGTATGTATTTGCATGCATGCACGGATGTATGGATCAATGAGCCGATTCATGTATGTACGTATAGGTACGCACCTTCCTCGTTCGCTCAAGCTTTGCTTCATGTATGCCCACGTGCAAATATATGTATATCCATGTATCCTTGTACATGTTATGCATGCCATCACGTGAACACGTTCTTTAATTGATGTGCATGCATGTATGTATTTATGTATGTATGTATGGATGGATGGATGGAAGGATGTAGTTAGGTAAGTAGGTATATATGTAGATAGGAAAATAGATACGTAGATTCGTGCGTACGTATGTAGGCATGAACTAATTTATGAGCATGATCAAAATTAGCTCATTCCGAAAATATATCAAGTTATGCGGTTGATAAAGAAACTCAACGATTAAATATTTTTATTTGTTTTTATTGCAAAAATTATGAACGAATTTGTACACACGGATTTTGCAGATAAGTCTTAAAAATGGGCCCATTTGTATCAATGATATATTCGATTTCAGTCTGTTTGCATATTTTGACAAATGTGTATGGCATTAACTGCTATCAAAATTTTGAAAAGAAAATAATGTTCATATATAACGCTGCATAAAATAATGATGTATAGAAAGGCATTGCGGAAGATTTCTCAGTCAATTAAATATATTCATCTCATTGATTTTTTATGACATCATACGCGATACAATAAAGGATGTACCCCGAGTGTAAAATTTAATAACAGTTGTATACAGTATAAGATAATATTACTTTCAGATGATTAAGAGAGATCAAGTTTCCTATCATATCATTCAGATCTATCACGATTACCAAATGAGATCAATTGAACAAGATTATGATATTGGCACTAATTATTGTCGAGTACAATGTATCCAACATGACCACCGCGTCTGTGGACAAAAACATCGTCATGGAACCGGTCACTGAAGCATCCTTAAATCAGCAGAATACAATTATGAATTGGCCATCCGTTTTCTATAAAGAAGTTGTAAGTCTGTTCAGACACATGATTTTTCGGCTTGACACATCTTTTCAATTCAAAAAAGCGGCATCAGCCAGTACAACCTCTACATCCGCAGTAAATACAGGCTCCTGTGTTATCCTCTGCTAGGTTGGCTTTAGGGTTACGACATGTGCAATGGGCCTCAATACAAGGAAGACAGCAGAGGTCTTCATGACCCTGCTTCTTCCATTTCGCGAAGGGAATTTTATCTGCTTTATTCTTCTCTAAAGCGTACTCGCACAACTCTCTACTAATGGTGTCGCTGGTACAGGGCAAGTCGCACATGTATCTGGATTTATGTTGATCAATATGAAAAACTGGCCAAAGCGCTTCCACTTTTCTTTCACCACCTTGAGACTCTTGTTCGGCCGCTTTCATCTTGTCGTCCTGCTCTAGGCCTGGCTTTATCAACTCATGTCTCTCTGCAGAACATTTCCTTATTGTCTTTAAATTAAGCATCGTTGTATGGTTTGCACTTAAACTTGGAGCGAATATTTGCACTCTAGAACAGTCACCCGTCTCAGAAATGTTTGCAACAGTGTTAATCAGTGTGCATCAGTAAGAAGGAGTATCACATCACTGCATCTAAAAATATGTGTCTTTTATAGTGTCACCTTACCATTGTCGGTGTTTAGTTCTATTTTGTAAATAAAACCATTTATACATCAAACTGACCAATAATAAACCTGTTCAAGGATTAGTTGATACGCCATACTGCACATATGTTGTACTAATGACACCCTATTGTTAAGCATCCGGCATGAGTAGATGCCATACGAGAAAGTGAGGTGAGTATGTGCCTAAAAGGAAATTGTGAAGCTAATGCCAACGAAACAAATATATATAACGTATACTAACTGTAAACCTGCATTATTGTTATTAAAGCACATTTAGTAGCAGAAATAGAAATCTACACCCGACAATTGATAGCACGTAAAAGAAAGATATTTCCGACATGTCAATAAAGTATGTATGTATGCATATATGTTGTTGGTGTTGTTGTGTTTAACGCGATCTTTCAGCACATGATCGGCTATACATGGCAGTCAGTATTAACGGTGGAGGAAGAACCCGGGAAAAGCCCGGAAAGAACCACCGACCCACGAAAAGCTACCGGCAAGCTTTTTCACATACTGACATTGGCTGAATCCGAGACTCGAACCCATGCAGGCAGAGGTGAGCTGCCAGTGGTCCGTAATGAAGAGCGCTTTAAACCACTCGGCCACTCGGGGCCCCTTTATGTATGTATGTATGTAGGTATGTAGGTATGTAGGTATGTATGTGTGTGTTTGTGTGTGTAAATATGTATGTATGTATGTATGTATGTATGTATGCATGTATGTATGTATGTATGTATGACTGACTGACTGACTGACTGACTGACTTTATTTCCTCTTTAAAAAGAGATTACATCAGATTAAACAAATTCAGAATAATACAAGATCATAAAATAGAACAGAAAAGTGACAAAGATACAGTAGTAATACAATTGTAATACTGTGTAAGCTACCGTATTGACAAAACGAAATATCTCAATACCTGCAATTATGCAAATCTGCAATCATTTGGCGGAGCATGGCACTGATCTTTTAACAGTTGCTTGATGATGATAATATTTCGAAAAGTTAATACGTCTATAGTGTTATGTGCTTAACATTAAGTCCGAGATAGCAACGAAAATGAAATGTAAAACTTATAACAGTGTAATTCTATATGTAGTTTCTTTTCTTCATATGACGCATGTATTTATGCATATATATATACTTGTTTGCGCGTATGCGTGCGTGTATGTATGTATGTATGTATGTATGTATGTATGAATGTATGTATGAATGTAAGTATGAATGTATTAATATATTTATGTATGTATAAGACCACATGACATTTCAACACAGCAATTTTTCAAAGTCAATGGAAACAAGTAGATTTTCCGATTGAAATAACACATATTTCGAAGGAAATATCTGGATGCATTCACTGATACACGCGGCTGATGTATCCCTTGATCAAAGAATGATTAAAGGTTGTAAAAATGTTAAATATTAAAAGAAATGCAAGACCGCTCAATCCCAGCCAATGATTTAAGAACACAAGCGTGTTTTCCTGCATAAAAATAACGTGGCGAGACATTCGCTTACTCCCAAAATGACCCCGTTCGGAACATGGGCATATGCCCGTTTCGGGAACTGTCCCGCCTTTGGCACACTTTATATCCCTCATTCAGCGCAATCATCAATAAAATGTACCAGACATGGCGCAGTAAAATAATTTGTCATGATATATTATCTAGAAACCACCGATAACAGAGTTCATGCAGATAATATATAAATATTGCATGGAGAGGGAGACTGATGTGATGTCTTGTGATTTGGATTTGTAACGTACCACTAACAATTTTACAGTCATATAGCTACAATGCCTGCAATGTGGCAGTTTGCAGTGATGCCTAGCACTAGGGCATCATGCCGCAGACATACAGCATGATGTCCCACCCAGTCACATTATCCTGACACCAAGCCGACGAGTCTTAAAACTAACCTCTTGATGCAGAGCGCCAAGCGAGGCAGCTATTAGTACCATTTTTGAAAGTCTTTGGTTTGATTCGGTCGTGGATTCAACCCACGACCTCCCGCATCCGAGATGGAAAGTCTAACCACTAGGCCACCGGAGTGGTGAGGGAGATTGAAATAAGGTTGCGGTTGCCCGACTGTTTTGCACAAGTTTTACACATCTAAATGATATTGTCATGTTAACTGCATTGGACAGTAAGAACCCAAAGCCCAACCCCAAGAGACGGATACATAAATAAAGTGTATTTTTTTAAAAAAAGCCTAAAACGGTCACCTGACGAAATTGTATACCTGCATTTGTGTATATGCGTCTATGTGAATGTTTGAAAAATTGGAAGATTTATATTCGACTTCCGTCTTGCACGTTTCATTACTCACGTGACGATATCAGCAAGGGCTATAAACGAGTCTACAACTTAATCTTCATCAGGTACTTCCCACGTTTCAGTCTTGAGTTGATTTTGTTCCCAGGCATGCAGGTCATTTGCATATGATGAACATTTATATTGCCGTAATCAAGGATGAATCAATAACATACATTTGGACTCGGAATAGCTTTCCATTTGGGGCTGCAGGTGGCCTAATATTCCAAGGCGACCGCCCTTACCGATCACAGATATCACACCTCTGTCCTCATAGGGTTGAAACTCGTGCTCGAGGCATGTATTTGTAAGATTAAACATAGGTGGCAGAGAAGAGTTTGGTAATACGGCCCCTGGCAAATTTATCTTTTAGCGCTATGATGTCTCGTTTTGAAATATTATTGCTTTGTAATAAAGATATGGATATATTTGTGAATTAGGTCTTTCAGGCGTGTTTTAAGTATGAATTTGATGTGAGGTATGTATACCTTTCATTGTCACTTCACAGTATGTAGCCAGTGAAATACCAATAATATGCAAGGTAGCAGAAGTAGCCCAATCAAAGCAGCAGACACGTGTGTTCAAGACAAATACAATATCTACAATCGTCGTTGATGAAAATTATTTTGAATTGCATCAGGAATTGAAGTAAACAATGCATTTCAAAACTTTTCGCTCAGGGAAAAGACTTGTGGTCACACTATGAGCACCGGTGCTTTCTAAATTGTCTTTGGACGCAAAAAATGCATGTATACTACGGGAAAGCAGGCATACGACACACTCATCTTACTGGAAAACTGATTTGTGCAAATAACAACGGCATAGAAATTTTATATGTATGTAAGTATGTATGTATTGTATTGTATTGTATGTATGTATGTATGTATGTATGTATGTATGTATGTATGTATGTATGTATGTATGTATGTATTTGCATGCATGCACGGATGTATGGATCAATGAGCCGATTCATGTATGTACGTATAGGTACGCACCTTCCTCGTTCGCTCAAGCTTTGCTTCATGTATGCCCACGTGCAAATATATGTATATCCATGTATCCTTGTACATGTTATGCATGCCATCACGTGAACACGTTCTTTAATTGATGTGCATGCATGTATGTATTTATGTATGTATGTATGTATGGATGGATGGATGGAAGGATGTAGTTAGGTAAGTAGGTATATATGTAGATAGGAAAATAGATACGTAGATTCGTGCGTACGTATGTAGGCATGAACTAATTTATGAGCATGATCAAAATTAGCTCATTCCGAAAATATATCAAGTTATGCGGTTGATAAAGAAACTCAACGATTAAATATTTTTATTTGTTTTTATTGCAAAAATTATGAACGAATTTGTACACACGGATTTTGCAGATAAGTCTTAAAAATGGGCCCATTTGTATCAATGATATATTCGATTTCAGTCTGTTTGCATATTTTGACAAATGTGTATGGCATTAACTGCTATCAAAATTTTGAAAAGAAAATAATGTTCATATATAACGCTGCATAAAATAATGATGTATAGAAAGGCATTGCGGAAGATTTCTCAGTCAATTAAATATATTCATCTCATTGATTTTTTATGACATCATACGCGATACAATAAAGGATGTACCCCGAGTGTAAAATTTAATAACAGTTGTATACAGTATAAGATAATATTACTTTCAGATGATTAAGAGAGATCAAGTTTCCTATCATATCATTCAGATCTATCACGATTACCAAATGAGATCAATTGAACAAGATTATGATATTGGCACTAATTATTGTCGAGTACAATGTATCCAACATGACCACCGCGTCTGTGGACAAAAACATCGTCATGGAACCGGTCACTGAAGCATCCTTAAATCAGCAGAATACAATTATGAATTGGCCATCCGTTTTCTATAAAGAAGTTGTAAGTCTGTTCAGACACATGATTTTTCGGCTTGACACATCTTTTCAATTCAAAAAAGCGGCATCAGCCAGTACAACCTCTACATCCGCAGTAAATACAGGCTCCTGTGTTATCCTCTGCTAGGTTGGCTTTAGGGTTACGACATGTGCAATGGGCCTCAATACAAGGAAGACAGCAGAGGTCTTCATGACCCTGCTTCTTCCATTTCGCGAAGGGAATTTTATCTGCTTTATTCTTCTCTAAAGCGTACTCGCACAACTCTCTACTAATGGTGTCGCTGGTACAGGGCAAGTCGCACATGTATCTGGATTTATGTTGATCAATATGAAAAACTGGCCAAAGCGCTTCCACTTTTCTTTCACCACCTTGAGACTCTTGTTCGGCCGCTTTCATCTTGTCGTCCTGCTCTAGGCCTGGCTTTATCAACTCATGTCTCTCTGCAGAACATTTCCTTATTGTCTTTAAATTAAGCATCGTTGTATGGTTTGCACTTAAACTTGGAGCGAATATTTGCACTCTAGAACAGTCACCCGTCTCAGAAATGTTTGCAACAGTGTTAATCAGTGTGCATCAGTAAGAAGGAGTATCACATCACTGCATCTAAAAATATGTGTCTTTTATAGTGTCACCTTACCATTGTCGGTGTTTAGTTCTATTTTGTAAATAAAACCATTTATACATCAAACTGACCAATAATAAACCTGTTCAAGGATTAGTTGATACGCCATACTGCACATATGTTGTACTAATGACACCCTATTGTTAAGCATCCGGCATGAGTAGATGCCATACGAGAAAGTGAGGTGAGTATGTGCCTAAAAGGTAATTGTGAAGCTAATGCCAACGAAACAAATATATATAACGTATACTAACTGTAAACCTGCATTATTGTTATTAAAGCACATTTAGTAGCAGAAATAGAAATCTACACCCGACAATTGATAGCACGTAAAAGAAAGATATTTCCGAGATGTCAATAAAGTATGTATGTATGCATATATGTTGTTGGTGTTGTTGTGTTTAACGCGATCTTTCAGCACATGATCGGCTATACATGGCAGTCAGTATTAACGGTGGAGGAAGAACCCGGGAAAAGCCCGGAAAGAACCACCGACCCACGAAAAGCTATCGGCAAGCTTTTTCACATACTGACATTGGCTGAATCCGAGACTCGAACCCATGCAGGCAGAGGTGAGCTGCCAGTGGTCCGTAATGAAGAGCGCTTTAAACCACTCGGCCACTCGGGGCCCCTTTATGTATGTATGTATGTAGGTATGTAGGTATGTAGGTATGTATGTGTGTGTTTGTGTGTGTAAATATGTATGTATGTATGTATGTATGTATGTATGCATGTATGTATGTATGTATGTATGACTGACTGACTGACTGACTGACTGACTTTATTTCCTCTTTAAAAAGAGATTACATCAGATTAAACAAATTCAGAATAATACAAGATCATAAAATAGAACAGAAAAGTGACAAAGATACAGTAGTAATACAATTGTAATACTGTGTAAGCTACCGTATTGACAAAACGAAATATCTCAATACCTGCAATTATGCAAATCTGCAATCATTTGGCGGAGCATGGCACTGATCTTTTAACAGTTGCTTGATGATGATAATATTTCGAAAAGTTAATACGTCTATAGTGTTATGTGCTTAACATTAAGTCCGAGATAGCAACGAAAATGAAATGTAAAACTTATAACAGTGTAATTCTATATGTAGTTTCTTTTCTTCATATGACGCATGTATTTATGCATATATATATACTTGTTTGCGCGTATGCGTGCGTGTATGTATGTATGTATGTATGTATGTATGTATGTATGTATGTATGAATGTATGTATGAATGTAAGTATGAATGTATTAATATATTTATGTATGTATAAGACCACATGACATTTCAACACAGCAATTTTTCAAAGTCAATGGAAACAAGTAGATTTTCCGATTGAAATAACACATATTTCGAAGGAAATATCTGGATGCATTCACTGATACACGCGGCTGATGTATCCCTTGATCAAAGAATGATTAAAGGTTGTAAAAATGTTAAATATTAAAAGAAATGCAAGACCGCTCAATCCCAGCCAATGATTTAAGAACACAAGCGTGTTTTCCTGCATAAAAATAACGTGGCGAGACATTCGCTTACTCCCAAAATGACCCCGTTCGGAACATGGGCATATGCCCGTTTCGGGAACTGTCCCGCCTTTGGCACACTTTATATCCCTCATTCAGCGCAATCATCAATAAAATGTACCAGACATGGCGCAGTAAAATAATTTGTCATGATATATTATCTAGAAACCACCGATAACAGAGTTCATGCAGATAATATATAAATATTGCATGGAGAGGGAGACTGATGTGATGTCTTGTGATTTGGATTTGTAACGTACCACTAACAATTTTACAGTCATATAGCTACAATGCCTGCAATGTGGCAGTTTGCAGTGATGCCTAGCACTAGGGCATCATGCCGCAGACATACAGCATGATGTCCCACCCAGTCACATTATCCTGACACCAAGCCGACGAGTCTTAAAACTAACCTCTTGATGCAGAGCGCCAAGCGAGGCAGCTATTAGTACCATTTTTGAAAGTCTTTGGTTTGATTCGGTCGTGGATTCAACCCACGACCTCCCGCATCCGAGATGGAAAGTCTAACCACTAGGCCACCGGAGTGGTGAGGGAGATTGAAATAAGGTTGCGGTTGCCCGACTGTTTTGCACAAGTTTTACACATCTAAATGATATTGTCATGTTAACTGCATTGGACAGTAAGAACCCAAAGCCCAACCCCAAGAGACGGATACATAAATAAAGTGTATTTTTTTAAAAAAAGCCTAAAACGGTCACCTGACGAAATTGTATACCTGCATTTGTGTATATGCGTCTATGTGAATGTTTGAAAAATTGGAAGATTTATATTCGACTTCCGTCTTGCACGTTTCATTACTCACGTGACGATATCAGCAAGGGCTATAAACGAGTCTACAACTTAATCTTCATCAGGTACTTCCCACGTTTCAGTCTTGAGTTGATTTTATTCCCAGGCATGCAGGTCATTTGCATATGATGAACATTTATATTGCCGTAATCAAGGATGAATCAATAACATACATTTGGACTCGGAATAGCTTTCCATTTGGGGCTGCAGGTGGCCTAATATTCCAAGGAGACCGCCCTTACCGATCACAGATATCACACCTCTGTCCTCATAGGGTTGAAACTCGTGCTCGAGGCATGTATTTGTAAGATTAAACATAGGTGGCAGAGAAGAGTTTGGTAATACGGCCCCTGGCAAATTTATCTTTTAGCGCTATGATGTCTCGTTTTGAAATATTATTGCTTTGTAATAAAGATATGGATATATTTGTGAATTAGGTCTTTCAGGCATGTGTTGAGTATGAATTTGATGTGAGGTATGTATACTTTTCATTGTCACTTCACAGTATGTAGCCAGTGAAATGCCAATAATATGCAAGGTAGCAGAAGTAGCCCAATCAAAGCAGCAGACACGTGTGTTCAAGACAAATACAATATCTACAATCGTCGTTGATGAAAATTATTTTGAATTGCATCAGGAATTGAAGTAAACAATGCATTTCAAAACTTTTCGCTCAGGGAAAAGACTTGTGGTCACACTATGAGCACCGGTGCTTTCTAAATTGTCTTTGGACGCAAAAAATGCATGTATACTACGGGAAAGCAGGCATACGACACACTCATCTTACTGGAAAACTGATTTGTGCAAATAACAACGGCATAGAAATTTTATATGTATGTAAGTATGTATGTATTGTATTGTATTGTATGTATGTATGTATGTATGTATGTATGTATGTATGTATGTATGTATGTATGTATGTATTTGCATGCATGCACGGATGTATGGATCAATGAGCCGATTCATGTATGTACGTATAGGTACGCACCTTCCTCGTTCGCTCAAGCTTTGCTTCATGTATGCCCACGTGCAAATATATGTATATCCATGTAACCTTGTACATTTTATGCATGCCATCACGTGAACACGTTCTTTAATTGATGTGCATGCATGTATGTATTTATGTATGTATGTATGGATGGATGGATGGAAGGATGTAGTTAGGTAAGTAGGTATATATGTAGATAGGAAAATAGATACGTAGATTCGTGCGTACGTATGTAGGCATGAACTAATTTATGAGCATGATCAAAATTAGCTCATTCCGAAAATATATCAAGTTATGCGGTTGATAAAGAAACTCAACGATTAAATGTTTTTATTTGTTTTTATTGCAAAAATTATGAACGAATTTGTACACACGGATTTTGCAGATAAGTCTTAAAAATGGGCCCATTTGTATCAATGATATATTCGATTTCAGTCTGTTTGCATATTTTGACAAATGTGTATGGCATTAACTGCTATCAAAATTTTGAAAAGAAAATAATGTTCATATATAACGCTGCATAAAATAATGATGTATAGAAAGGCATTGCGGAAGATTTCTCAGTCAATTAAATATATTCATCTCATTGATTTTTTTATGACACCATACGCGATACAATAAAGGATGTACCCCGAGACTAAAATTTATTAACAGTTGTATACAGTATAAGATAATATTACTTTCAGATGATTAAGAGAGATCAAGTTTCCTATCATATCATTCAGATCTATCACGATTACCAAATGAGATCAATTGAACAAGATTATGATATTGGCACTAATTATTGTCCAGCACAATGTATCCAACATGACCACCGCGTCTGTGGACAAAAACATCGTCATGGAACCGGTCACTGAAGCATCCTTAAATCAGCAGAATACAATTATGAATTGGCCATCCGTTTTCTATAAAGAAGTTGTAAGTCTGTTCAGACACATGATTTTTCGGCTTGACACATCTTTTCAATTCAAAAAAGCGGCATCAGCCAGTACAACCTCTACATCCGCAGTAAATACAGGCTCCTGTGTTATCCTCTGCTAGGTTGGCTTTAGGGTTTCGACATGTGCAATGGGCCTCAATACAAGGAAGACAGCAGAGGTCTTCATGACCCTGCTTCTTCCATTTCGCGAAGGGAATTTTATCTGCTTTATTCTTCTCTAAAGCGTACTCGCACAACTCTCTACTAATGGTGTCGCTGGTACAGGGCAAGTCGCACATGTATCTGGATTTATGTTGATCAATATGAAAAACTGGCCAAAGCGCTTCCACTTTTCTTTCACCACCTTGAGACTCTTGTTCGGCCGCTTTCATCTTGTCGTCCTGCTCTAGGCCTGGCTTTATCAACTCATGTCTCTCTGCAGAACATTTCCTTATTGTCTTTAAATTAAGCATCGTTGTATGGTTTGCACTTAAACTTGGAGCGAATATTTGCACTCTAGAACAGTCACCCGTCTCAGAAATGTTTGCAACAGTGTTAATCAGTGTGCATCAGTAAGAAGGAGTATCACTGCATCTAAAAATATGTGTCTTTTATAGTGTCACCTTACCATTGTCGGTGTTTAGTTCTATTTTGTAAATAAAACCATTTATACATCAAACTGACCAATAATAAACCTGTTCAAGGATTAGTTGATACGCCATACTGCACATATGTTGTACTAATGACACCCTATTGTTAAGCATCCGGCATGAGTAGATGCCATACGAGAAAGTGAGGTGAGTATGTGCCTAAAAGGTAATTGTGAAGCTAGTGCCAACGAAACAAATATATATAACGTATACTAACTGTAAACCTGCATTATTGTTATTAAAGCACATTTAGTAGCAGAAATAGAAATCTACACCCGACAATTGATAGCACGTAAAAGAAAGATATTTCCGACATGTCAAAAAAGTATGTATGTATGCATATATGTTGTTGGTGTTGTTGTGTTTAACGCGATTTTTCAGCACATGATCGGCTATACATGGCAGTCAGTATTAACGGTGGAGGAAGAACCCGGGAAAACCCCGGAAAGAACCACCGACCCACGAAAAGCTACCGGCAAGCTTTTTCACATACTGACATTGGCTGAATCCGAGACTCGAACCCATGCAGGCAGAGGTGAGCTGCCAGTGGTCCGTAATGAAGAGCGCTTTAAACCACTCGGCCACTCGGGGCCCCTTTATGTATGTATGTATGTAGGTATGTAGGTATGTATGTGTGTGTTTGTGTGTGTAAATATGTATGTATGTATGTATGTATGTATGTATGTATGTATGTATGTATGTATGAATGTATGTATGAATGTAAGTATGAATGTATTAATATATTTATGTATGTATAAGACCACATGACATTTCAACACAGCAATTTTTCAAAGTCAATGGAAACAAGTAGATTTTCCGATTCAAATAACACATATTTCGAAGGAAATATCTGGATGCATTCACTGATACACGCGGCTGATGTATCCCTTGATCAAAGAATGATTAAAGGTTGTAAAAATGTTAAATATTAAAAGAAATGCAAGACCGCTCAATCCCAGCCAATGATTTAAGAACACAAGCGTGTTTTCCTGCATAAAAATAACGTGGCGAGACATTCGCTTACTCCCAAAATGACCCCGTTCGGAACATGGGCATATGCCCGTTTCGGGAACTGTCCCGCCTTTGGCACACTTTATATCCCTCATTCAGCGCAATCATCAATAAAATGTACCAGACATGGCGCAGTAAAATAATTTGTCATGATATATTATCTAGAAACCACCGATAACAGAGTTCATGCAGATAATATATAAATATTGCATGGAGAGGGAGACTGATGTGATGTCTTGTGATTTGGATTTGTAACGTACCACTAACAATTTTACAGTCATATAGCTACAATGCCTGCAATGTGGCAGTTTGCAGTGATGCCTAGCACTAGGGCATCATGCCGCAGACATACAGCATGATGTCCCACCCAGTCACATTATCCTGACACCAAGCCGACGAGTCTTAAAACTAACCTCTTGATGCAGAGCGCCAAGCGAGGCAGCTATTAGTACCATTTTTGAAAGTCTTTGGTTTGATTCGGTCGTGGATTCAACCCACGACCTCCCGCATCCGAGATGGAAAGTCTAACCACTAGGCCACCGGAGTGGTGAGGGAGATTGAAATAAGGTTGCGGTTGCCCGACTGTTTTGCACAAGTTTTACACATCTAAATGATATTGTCATGTTAACTGCATTGGACAGTAAGAACCCAAAGCCCAACCCCAAGAGACGGATACATAAATAAAGTGTATTTTTTTAAAAAAAGCCTAAAACGGTCACCTGACGAAATTGTATACCTGCATTTGTGTATATGCGTCTATGTGAATGTTTGAAAAATTGGAAGATTTATATTCGACTTCCGTCTTGCACGTTTCATTACTCACGTGACGATATCAGCAAGGGCTATAAACGAGTCTACAACTTAATCTTCATCAGGTACTTCCCACGTTTCAGTCTTGAGTTGATTTTGTTCCCAGGCATGCAGGTCATTTGCATATGATGAACATTTATATTGCCGTAATCAAGGATGAATCAATAACATACATTTGGACTCGGAATAGCTTTCCATTTGGGGCTGCAGGTGGCCTAATATTCCAAGGCGACCGCCCTTACCGATCACAGATATCACACCTCTGTCCTCATAGGGTTGAAACTCGTGCTCGAGGCATGTATTTGTAAGATTAAACATAGGTGGCAGAGAAGAGTTTGGTAATACGGCCCCTGGCAAATTTATCTTTTAGCGCTATGATGTCTCGTTTTGAAATATTATTGCTTTGTAATAAAGATATGGATATATTTGTGAATTAGGTCTTTCAGGCATGTGTTGAGTATGAATTTGATGTGAGGTATGTATACTTTTCATTGTCACTTCACAGTATGTAGCCAGTGAAATGCCAATAATATGCAAGGTAGCAGAAGTAGCCCAATCAAAGCAGCAGACACGTGTGTTCAAGACAAATACAATATCTACAATCGTCGTTGATGAAAATTATTTTGAATTGCATCAGGAATTGAAGTAAACAATGCATTTCAAAACTTTTCGCTCAGGGAAAAGACTTGTGGTCACACTATGAGCACCGGTGCTTTCTAAATTGTCTTTGGACGCAAAAAATGCATGTATACTACGGGAAAGCAGGCATACGACACACTCATCTTACTGGAAAACTGATTTGTGCAAATAACAACGGCATAGAAATTTTATATGTATGTAAGTATGTATGTATTGTATTGTATTGTATTGTATGTATGTATGTATGTATGTATGTATGTATGTATGTATGTATGTATTTGCATGCATGCACGGATGTATGGATCAATGAGCCGATTCATGTATGTACGTATAGGTACGCACCTTCCTCGTTCGCTCAAGTTTTGCTTCATGTATGCCCACGTGCAAATATATGTATATCCATGTATCCTTGTACATTTTATGCATGCCATCACGTGAACACGTTCTTTAATTGATGTGCATGCATGTATGTATTTATGTATGTATGTATGTATGGATGGATGGATGGAAGGATGTAGTTAGGTAAGTAGGTATACATGTAGATAGGAAAATAGATACGTAGATTCGTGCGTACGTATGTAGGCATGCACTAATTTATGAGCATGATCAAAATTAGCTCATTCCGAAAATATATCAAGTTATGCGGTTGATAAAGAAACTCAACGATTAAATGTTTTTATTTGTTTTTATTGCAAAAATTATGAACGAATTTGTACACACGGATTTTGCAGATAAGTCTTAAAAATGGGCCCATTTGTATCAATGATATATTCGATTTCAGTCTGTTTGCATATTTTGACAAATGTGTATGGCATTAACTGCTATCAAAATTTTGAAAAGAAAATAATGTTCATATATAACGCTGCATAAAATAATGATGTATAGAAAGGCATTGCGGAAGATTTCTCAGTCAATTAAATATATTCATCTCATTGATTTTTTTATGACACCATACGCGATACAATAAAGGATGTACCCCGAGACTAAAATTTATTAACAGTTGTATACAGTATAAGATAATATTACTTTCAGATGATTAAGAGAGATCAAGTTTCCCATCATATCATTCAGATCTATCACGATTACCAAATGAGATCAATTGAACAAGATTATGATATTGGCACTAATTATTGTCCAGCACAATGTATCCAACATGACCACCGCGTCTGTGGACAAAAACATCGTCATGGAACCGGTCACTGAAGCATCCTTAAATCAGCAGAATACAATTATGAATTGGCCATCCGTTTTCTATAAAGAAGTTGTAAGTCTGTTCAGACACATGATTTTTCGGCTTGACACATCTTTTCAATTCAAAAAAGCGGCATCAGCCAGTACAACCTCTACATCCGCAGTAAATACAGGCTCCTGTGTTATCCTCTGCTAGGTTGGCTTTAGGGTTACGACATGTGCAATGGGCCTCAATACAAGGAAGACAGCAGAGGTCTTCATGACCCTGCTTCTTCCATTTCGCGAAGGGAATTTTATCTGCTTTATTCTTCTCTAAAGCGTACTCGCACAACTCTCTACTAATGGTGTCGCTGGTACAGGGCAAGTCGCACATGTATCTGGATTTATGTTGATCAATATGAAAAACTGGCCAAAGCGCTTCCACTTTTCTTTCACCACCTTGAGACTCTTGTTCGGCCGCTTTCATCTTGTTGTCCTGCTCTAGGCCTGGCTTTATCAACTCATGTCTCTCTGCAGAACATTTCCTTATTGTCTTTAAATTAAGCATCGTTGTATGGTTTGCACTTAAACTTGGAGCGAATATTTGCACTCTAGAACAGTCACCCGTCTCAGAAATGTTTGCAACAGTGTTAATCAGTGTGCATCAGTAAGAAGGAGTATCACTGCATCTAAAAATATGTGTCTTTTATAGTGTCACCTTACCATTGTCGGTGTTTAGTTCTATTTTGTAAATAAAACCATTTATACATCAAACTGACCAATAATAAACCTGTTCAAGGATTAGTTGATACGCCATACTGCACATATGTTGTACTAATGACACCCTATTGTTAAGCATCCGGCATGAGTAGATGCCATACGAGAAAGTGAGGTGAGTATGTGCCTAAAAGGTAATTGTGAAGCTAGTGCCAATGAAACAAATATATATAACGTATACTAACTGTAAACCTGCATTATTGTTATTAAAGCACATTTAGTAGCAGAAATAGAAATCTACACCCGACAATTGATAGCACGTAAAAGAAAGATATTTCCGACATGTCAATAAAGTATGTATGTATGCATATATGTTGTTGGTGTTGTTGTGTTTAACGCGATTTTTCAGCACATGATCGGCTATACATGGCAGTCAGTATTAACGGTGGAGGAAGAACCCGGGAAAAGCCCGGAAAGAACCACCGACCCACGAAAAGCTACCGGCAAGCTTTTTCACATACTGACATTGGCTGAATCCGAGACTCGAACCCATGCAGGCAGAGGTGAGCTGCCAGTGGTCCGTAATGAAGAGCGCTTTAAACCACTCGGCCACTCGGGGCCCCTTTATGTATGTATGTATGTAGGTATGTAGGTATGTAGGTATGTATGTGTGTGTTTGTGTGTGTAAATATGTATGTATGTATGTATGTATGTATGTATGTATGTATGTATGTATGTATGAATGTATGTATGAATGTAAGTATGAATGTATTAATATATTTATGTATGTATAAGACCACATGACATTTCAACACAGCAATTTTTCAAAGTCAATGGAAACAAGTAGATTTTCCGATTGAAATAACACATATTTCGAAGGAAATATCTGGATGCATTCACTGATACACGCGGCTGATGTATCCCTTGATCAAAGAATGATTAAAGGTTGTAAAAATGTTAAATATTAAAAGAAATGCAAGACCGCTCAATCCCAGCCAATGATTTAAGAACACAAGCGTGTTTTCCTGCATAAAAATAACGTGGCGAGACATTCGCTTACTCCCAAAATGACCCCGTTCGGAACATGGGCATATGCCCGTTTCGGGAACTGTCCCGCCTTTGGCACACTTTATATCCCTCATTCAGCGCAATCATCAATAAAATGTACCAGACATGGCGCAGTAAAATAATTTGTCATGATATATTATCTAGAAACCACCGATAACAGAGTTCATGCAGATAATATATAAATATTGCATGGAGAGGGAGACTGATGTGATGTCTTGTGATTTGGATTTGTAACGTACCACTAACAATTTTACAGTCATATAGCTACAATGCCTGCAATGTGGCAGTTTGCAGTGATGCCTAGCACTAGGGCATCATGCCGCAGACATACAGCATGATGTCCCACCCAGTCACATTATCCTGACACCAAGCCGACGAGTCTTAAAACTAACCTCTTGATGCAGAGCGCCAAGCGAGGCAGCTATTAGTACCATTTTTGAAAGTCTTTGGTTTGATTCGGTCGTGGATTCAACCCACGACCTCCCGCATCCGAGATGGAAAGTCTAACCACTAGGCCACCGGAGTGGTGAGGGAGATTGAAATAAGGTTGCGGTTGCCCGACTGTTTTGCACAAGTTTTACACATCTAAATGATATTGTCATGTTAACTGCATTGGACAGTAAGAACCCAAAGCCCAACCCCAAGAGACGGATACATAAATAAAGTGTATTTTTTTAAAAAAAGCCCAAAACGGTCACCTGACGAAATTGTATACCTGCATTTGTGTATATGCGTCTATGTGAATGTTTGAAAAATTGGAAGATTTATATTCGACTTCCGTCTTGCACGTTTCATTACTCACGTGACGATATCAGCAAGGGCTATAAACGAGTCTACAACTTAATCTTCATCAGGTACTTCCCACGTTTCAGTCTTGAGTTGATTTTGTTCCCAGGCATGCAGGTCATTTGCATATGATGAACATTTATATTGCCGTAATCAAGGATGAATCAATAACATACATTTGGACTCGGAATAGCTTTCCATTTGGGGCTGCAGGTGGCCTAATATTCCAAGGCGACCGCCCTTACCGATCACAGATATCACACCTCTGTCCTCATAGGGTTGAAACTCGTGCTCGAGGCATGTATTTGTAAGATTAAACATAGGTGGCAGAGAAGAGTTTGGTAATACGGCCCCTGGCAAATTTATCTTTTAGCGCTATGATGTCTCGTTTTGAAATATTATTGCTTTGTAATAAAGATATGGGTATATTTGTGAATTAGGTCTTTCAGGCATGTGTTGAGTATGAATTTGATGTGAGGTATGTATACTTTTCATTGTCACTTCACAGTATGTAGCCAGTGAAATGCCAATAATATGCAAGGTAGCAGAAGTAGCCCAATCAAAGCAGCAGACACGTGTGTTCAAGACAAATACAATATCTACAATCGTCGTTGATGAAAATTATTTTGAATTGCATCAGGAATTGAAGTAAACAATGCATTTCAAAACTTTTCGCTCAGGGAAAAGACTTGTGGTCACACTATGAGCACCGGTGCTTTCTAAATTGTCTTTGGACGCAAAAAATGCATGTATATTACGGGAAAGCAGGCATACGACACACTCATCTTACTGGAAAACTGATTTGTGCAAATAACAACGGCATAGAAATTTTATATGTATGTAAGTATGTATGTATTGTATTGTATTGTATGTATGTATGTATGTATGTATGTATGTATGTATGTATGTATGTATGTATGTATGTATGTATGTATTTGCATGCATGCACGGATGTATGGATCAATGAGCCGATTCATGCATGTACGTATAGGTACGCACCTTCCTCGTTCGCTCAAGCTTTGCTTCATGTATGCCCACGTGCAAATATATGTATATCCATGTATCCTTGTACATTTTATGCATGCCATCACGTGAACACGTTCTTTAATTGATGTGCATGCATGTATGTATTTATGTATGTATGTATGGATGGATGGATGGAAGGATGTAGTTAGGTAAGTAGGTATATATGTAGATAGGAAAATAGATACGTAGATTCGTGCGTACGTATGTAGGCATGAACTAATTTATGAGCATGATCAAAATTAGCTCATTCCGAAAATATATCAAGTTATGCGGTTGATAAAGAAACTCAACGATTAAATGTTTTTATTTGTTTTTATTGCAAAAATTATGAACGAATTTGTACACACGGATTTTGCAGATAAGTCTTAAAAATGGGCCCATTTGTATCAATGATATATTCGGTTTCAGTCTGTTTGCATATTTTGACAAATGTGTATGGCATTAACTGCTATCAAAATTTTGAAAAGAAAATAATGTTCATATATAACGCTGCATAAAATAATGATGTATAGAAAGGCATTGCGGAAGATTTCTCAGTCAATTAAATATATTCATCTCATTGATTTTTTTATGACACCATACGCGATACAATAAAGGATGTACCCCGAGACTAAAATTTAATAACAGTTGTATACAGTATAAGATAATATTACTTTCAGATGATTAAGAGAGATCAAGTTTCCTATCATATCATTCAGATCTATCACGATTACCAAATGAGATCAATTGAACAAGATTATGATATTGGCACTAATTATTGTCCAGCACAATGTATCCAACATGACCACCGCGTCTGTGGACAAAAACATCGTCATGGAACCGGTCACTGAAGCATCCTTAAATCAGCAGAATACAATTATGAATTGGCCATCCGTTTTCTATAAAGAAGTTGTAAGTCTGTTCAGACACATGATTTTTCGGCTTGACACATCTTTTCAATTCAAAAAAGCGGCATCAGCCAGTACAACCTCTACATCCGCAGTAAATACAGGCTCCTGTGTTATCCTCTGCTAGGTTGGCTTTAGGGTTACGACATGTGCAATGGGCCTCAATACAAGGAAGACAGCAGAGGTCTTCATGACCCTGCTTCTTCCATTTCGCGAAGGGAATTTTATCTGCTTTATTCTTCTCTAAAGCGTACTCGCACAACTCTCTACTAATGGTGTCGCTGGTACAGGGCAAGTCGCACATGTATCTGGATTTATGTTGATCAATATGAAAAACTGGCCAAAGCGCTTCCACTTTTCTTTCACCACCTTGAGACTCTTGTTCGGCCGCTTTCATCTTGTCGTCCTGCTCTAGGCCTGGCTTTATCAACTCATGTCTCTCTGCAGAACATTTCCTTATTGTCTTTAAATTAAGCATCGTTGTATGGTTTGCACTTAAACTTGGAGCGAATATTTGCACTCTAGAACAGTCACCCGTCTCAGAAATGTTTGCAACAGTGTTAATCAGTGTGCATCAGTAAGAAGGAGTATCACTGCATCTAAAAATATGTGTCTTTTATAGTGTCACCTTACCATTGTCGGTGTTTAGTTCTATTTTGTAAATAAAACCATTTATACATCAAACTGACCAATAATAAACCTGTTCAAGGATTAGTTGATACGCCATACTGCACATATGTTGTACTAATGACACCCTATTGTTAAGCATCCGGCATGAGTAGATGCCATACGAGAAAGTGAGGTGAGTATGTGCCTAAAAGGTAATTGTGAAGCTAGTGCCAACGAAACAAATATATATAACGTATACTAACTGTAAACCTGCATTATTGTTATTAAAGCACATTTAGTAGCAGAAATAGAAATCTACACCCGACAATTGATAGCACGTAAAAGAAAGATATTTCCGACATGTCAATAAAGTATGTATGTATGCATATATGTTGTTGGTGTTGTTGTGTTTAACGCGATTTTTCAGCACATGATCGGCTATACATGGCAGTCAGTATTAACGGTGGAGGAAGAACCCGGGAAAACCCCGGAAAGAACCACCGACCCACGAAAAGCTACCGGCAAGCTTTTTCACATACTGACATTGGCTGAATCCGAGACTCGAACCCATGCAGGCAGAGGTGAGCTGCCAGTGGTCCGTAATGAAGAGCGCTTTAAACCACTCGGCCACTCGGGGCCCCTTTATGTATGTATGTATGTAGGTATGTAGGTATGTAGGTATGTATGTGTGTGTTTGTGTGTGTAAATATGTATGTATGTATGTATGTATGTATGTATGTATGTATGTATGTATGTATGAATGTATGTATGAATGTAAGTATGAATGTATTAATATATTTATGTATGTATAAGACCACATGACATTTCAACACAGCAATTTTTCAAAGTCAATGGAAACAAGTAGATTTTCCGATTCAAATAACACATATTTCGAAGGAAATATCTGGATGCATTCACTGATACACGCGGCTGATGTATCCCTTGATCAAAGAATGATTAAAGGTTGTAAAAATGTTAAATATTAAAAGAAATGCAAGACCGCTCAATCCCAGCCAATGATTTAAGAACACAAGCGTGTTTTCCTGCATAAAAATAACGTGGCGAGACATTCGCTTACTCCCAAAATGACCCCGTTCGGAACATGGGCATATGCCCGTTTCGGGAACTGTCCCGCCTTTGGCACACTTTATATCCCTCATTCAGCGCAATCATCAATAAAATGTACCAGACATGGCGCAGTAAAATAATTTGTCATGATATATTATCTAGAAACCACCGATAACAGAGTTCATGCAGATAATATATAAATATTGCATGGAGAGGGAGACTGATGTGATGTCTTGTGATTTGGATTTGTAACGTACCACTAACAATTTTACAGTCATATAGCTACAATGCCTGCAATGTGGCAGTTTGCAGTGATGCCTAGCACTAGGGCATCATGCCGCAGACATACAGCATGATGTCCCACCCAGTCACATTATCCTGACACCAAGCCGACGAGTCTTAAAACTAACCTCTTGATGCAGAGCGCCAAGCGAGGCAGCTATTAGTACCATTTTTGAAAGTCTTTGGTTTGATTCGGTCGTGGATTCAACCCACGACCTCCCGCATCCGAGATGGAAAGTCTAACCACTAGGCCACCGGAGTGGTGAGGGAGATTGAAATAAGGTTGCGGTTGCCCGACTGTTTTGCACAAGTTTTACACATCTAAATGATATTGTCATGTTAACTGCATTGGACAGTAAGAACCCAAAGCCCAACCCCAAGAGACGGATACATAAATAAAGTGTATTTTTTTAAAAAAAGCCTAAAACGGTCACCTGACGAAATTGTATACCTGCATTTGTGTATATGCGTCTATGTGAATGTTTGAAAAATTGGAAGATTTATATTCGACTTCCGTCTTGCACGTTTCATTACTCACGTGACGATATCAGCAAGGGCTATAAACGAGTCTACAACTTAATCTTCATCAGGTACTTCCCACGTTTCAGTCTTGAGTTGATTTTGTTCCCAGGCATGCAGGTCATTTGCATATGATGAACATTTATATTGCCGTAATCAAGGATGAATCAATAACATACATTTGGACTCGGAATAGCTTTCCATTTGGGGCTGCAGGTGGCCTAATATTCCAAGGCGACCGCCCTTACCGATCACAGATATCACACCTCTGTCCTCATAGGGTTGAAACTCGTGCTCGAGGCATGTATTTGTAAGATTAAACATAGGTGGCAGAGAAGAGTTTGGTAATACGGCCCCTGGCAAATTTATCTTTTAGCGCTATGATGTCTCGTTTTGAAATATTATTGCTTTGTAATAAAGATATGGGTATATTTGTGAATTAGGTCTTTCAGGCATGTGTTGAGTATGAATTTGATGTGAGGTATGTATACTTTTCATTGTCACTTCACAGTATGTAGCCAGTGAAATGCCAATAATATGCAAGGTAGCAGAAGTAGCCCAATCAAAGCAGCAGACACGTGTGTTCAAGACAAATACAATATCTACAATCGTCGTTGATGAAAATTATTTTGAATTGCATCAGGAATTGAAGTAAACAATGCATTTCAAAACTTTTCGCTCAGGGAAAAGACTTGTGGTCACACTATGAGCACCGGTGCTTTCTAAATTGTCTTTGGACGCAAAAAATGCATGTATATTACGGGAAAGCAGGCATACGACACACTCATCTTACTGGAAAACTGATTTGTGCAAATAACAACGGCATAGAAATTTTATATGTATGTAAGTATGTATGTATTGTATTGTATTGTATGTATGTATGTATGTATGTATGTATGTATGTATGTATGTATGTATGTATGTATGTATTTGCATGCATGCACGGATGTATGGATCAATGAGCCGATTCATGCATGTACGTATAGGTACGCACCTTCCTCGTTCGCTCAAGCTTTGCTTCATGTATGCCCACGTGCAAATATATGTATATCCATGTATCCTTGTACATTTTATGCATGCCATCACGTGAACACGTTCTTTAATTGATGTGCATGCATGTATGTATTTATGTATGTATGTATGGATGGATGGATGGAAGGATGTAGTTAGGTAAGTAGGTATATATGTAGATAGGAAAATAGATACGTAGATTCGTGCGTACGTATGTAGGCATGAACTAATTTATGAGCATGATCAAAATTAGCTCATTCCGAAAATATATCAAGTTATGCGGTTGATAAAGAAACTCAACGATTAAATGTTTTTATTTGTTTTTATTGCAAAAATTATGAACGAATTTGTACACACGGATTTTGCAGATAAGTCTTAAAAATGGGCCCATTTGTATCAATGATATATTCGGTTTCAGTCTGTTTGCATATTTTGACAAATGTGTATGGCATTAACTGCTATCAAAATTTTGAAAAGAAAATAATGTTCATATATAACGCTGCATAAAATAATGATGTATAGAAAGGCATTGCGGAAGATTTCTCAGTCAATTAAATATATTCATCTCATTGATTTTTTTATGACACCATACGCGATACAATAAAGGATGTACCCCGAGACTAAAATTTAATAACAGTTGTATACAGTATAAGATAATATTACTTTCAGATGATTAAGAGAGATCAAGTTTCCTATCATATCATTCAGATCTATCACGATTACCAAATGAGATCAATTGAACAAGATTATGATATTGGCACTAATTATTGTCCAGCACAATGTATCCAACATGACCACCGCGTCTGTGGACAAAAACATCGTCATGGAACCGGTCACTGAAGCATCCTTAAATCAGCAGAATACAATTATGAATTGGCCATCCGTTTTCTATAAAGAAGTTGTAAGTCTGTTCAGACACATGATTTTTCGGCTTGACACATCTTTTCAATTCAAAAAAGCGGCATCAGCCAGTACAACCTCTACATCCGCAGTAAATACAGGCTCCTGTGTTATCCTCTGCTAGGTTGGCTTTAGGGTTACGACATGTGCAATGGGCCTCAATACAAGGAAGACAGCAGAGGTCTTCATGACCCTGCTTCTTCCATTTCGCGAAGGGAATTTTATCTGCTTTATTCTTCTCTAAAGCGTACTCGCACAACTCTCTACTAATGGTGTCGCTGGTACAGGGCAAGTCGCACATGTATCTGGATTTATGTTGATCAATATGAAAAACTGGCCAAAGCGCTTCCACTTTTCTTTCACCACCTTGAGACTCTTGTTCGGCCGCTTTCATCTTGTCGTCCTGCTCTAGGCCTGGCTTTATCAACTCATGTCTCTCTGCAGAACATTTCCTTATTGTCTTTAAATTAAGCATCGTTGTATGGTTTGCACTTAAACTTGGAGCGAATATTTGCACTCTAGAACAGTCACCCGTCTCAGAAATGTTTGCAACAGTGTTAATCAGTGTGCATCAGTAAGAAGGAGTATCACTGCATCTAAAAATATGTGTCTTTTATAGTGTCACCTTACCATTGTCGGTGTTTAGTTCTATTTTGTAAATAAAACCATTTATACATCAAACTGACCAATAATAAACCTGTTCAAGGATTAGTTGATACGGCATACTGCACATATGTTGTACTAATGACACCCTATTGTTAAGCATCCGGCATGAGTAGATGCCATACGAGAAAGTGAGGTGAGTATGTGCCTAAAAGGAAATTGTGAAGCTAGTGCCAACGAAACAAATATATATAACGTATACTAACTGTAAACCTGCATTATTGTTATTAAAGCACATTTAGTAGCAGAAATAGAAATCTACACCCGACAATTGATAGCACGTAAAAGAAAGATATTTCCGAGATGTCAATAAAGTATGTATGTATGCATATATGTTGTTGGTGTTGTTGTGTTTAACGCGATTTTTCAGCACATGATCGGCTATACATGGCAGTCAGTATTAACGGTGGAGGAAGAACCCGGGAAAACCCCGGAAAGAACCACCGACCCACGAAAAGCTACCGGCAAGCTTTTTCACATACTGACATTGGCTGAATCCGAGACTCGAACCCATGCAGGCAGAGGTGAGCTGCCAGTGGTCCGTAATGAAGAGCGCTTTAAACCACTCGGCCACTCGGGGCCCCTTTATGTATGTATGTATGTAGGTATGTAGGTATGTAGGTATGTATGTGTGTGTTTGTGTGTGTATGTATGTATGTATGTATGTATGTATGTATGTATGTATGTATGTATGTATGAATGTATGTATGAATGTAAGTATGAATGTATTAATATATTTATGTATGTATAAGACCACATGACATTTCAACACAGCAATTTTTCAAAGTCAATGGAAACAAGTAGATTTTCCGATTCAAATAACACATATTTCGAAGGAAATATCTGGATGCATTCACTGATACACGCGGCTGATGTATCCCTTGATCAAAGAATGATTAAAGGTTGTAAAAATGTTAAATATTAAAAGAAATGCAAGACCGCTCAATCCCAGCCAATGATTTAAGAACACAAGCGTGTTTTCCTGCATAAAAATAACGTGGCGAGACATTCGCTTACTCCCAAAATGACCCCGTTCGGAACATGGGCATATGCCCGTTTCGGGAACTGTCCCGCCTTTGGCACACTTTATATCCCTCATTCAGCGCAATCATCAATAAAATGTACCAGACATGGCGCAGTAAAATAATTTGTCATGATATATTATCTAGAAACCACCGATAACAGAGTTCATGCAGATAATATATAAATATTGCATGGAGAGGGAGACTGATGTGATGTCTTGTGATTTGGATTTGTAACGTACCACTAACAATTTTGCAGTCATATAGCTACAATGCCTGCAATGTGGCAGTTTGCAGTGATGCCTAGCACTAGGGCATCATGCCGCAGACATACAGCATGATGTCCCACCCAGTCACATTATCCTGACACCAAGCCGACGAGTCTTAAAACTAACCTCTTGATGCAGAGCGCCAAGCGAGGCAGCTATTAGTACCATTTTTGAAAGTCTTTGGTTTGATTCGGTCGTGGATTCAACCCACGACCTCCCGCATCCGAGATGGAAAGTCTAACCACTAGGCCACCGGAGTGGTGAGGGAGATTGAAATAAGGTTGCGGTTGCCCGACTGTTTTGCACAAGTTTTACACATCTAAATGATATTGTCATGTTAACTGCATTGGACAGTAAGAACCCAAAGCCCAACCCCAAGAGACGGATACATAAATAAAGTGTATTTTTTTAAAAAAAGCCTAAAACGGTCACCTGACGAAATTGTATACCTGCATTTGTGTATATGCGTCTATGTGAATGTTTGAAAAATTGGAAGATTTATATTCGACTTCCGTCTTGCACGTTTCATTACTCACGTGACGATATCAGCAAGGGCTATAAACGAGTCTACAACTTAATCTTCATCAGGTACTTCCCACGTTTCAGTCTTGAGTTGATTTTGTTCCCAGGCATGCAGGTCATTTGCATATGATGAACATTTATATTGCCGTAATCAAGGATGAATCAATAACATACATTTGGACTCGGAATAGCTTTCCATTTGGGGCTGCAGGTGGCCTAATATTCCAAGGCGACCGCCCTTACCGATCACAGATATCACACCTCTGTCCTCATAGGGTTGAAACTCGTGCTCGAGGCATGTATTTGTAAGATTAAACATAGGTGGCAGAGAAGAGTTTGGTAATACGGCCCCTGGCAAATTTATCTTTTAGCGCTATGATGTCTCGTTTTGAAATATTATTGCTTTGTAATAAAGATATGGGTATATTTGTGAATTAGGTCTTTCAGGCATGTGTTGAGTATGAATTTGATGTGAGGTATGTATACTTTTCATTGTCACTTCACAGTATGTAGCCAGTGAAATGCCAATAATATGCAAGGTAGCAGAAGTAGCCCAATCAAAGCAGCAGACACGTGTGTTCAAGACAAATACAATATCTACAATCGTCGTTGATGAAAATTATTTTGAATTGCATCAGGAATTGAAGTAAACAATGCATTTCAAAACTTTTCGCTCAGGGAAAAGACTTGTGGTCACACTATGAGCACCGGTGCTTTCTAAATTGTCTTTGGACGCAAAAAATGCATGTATATTACGGGAAAGCAGGCATACGACACACTCATCTTACTGGAAAACTGATTTGTGCAAATAACAACGGCATAGAAATTTTATATGTATGTAAGTATGTATGTATTGTATTGTATTGTATGTATGTATGTATGTATGTATGTATGTATGTATGTATGTATGTATGTATGTATGTATGTATGTATGTATTTGCATGCATGCACGGATGTATGGATCAATGAGCCGATTCATGCATGTACGTATAGGTACGCACCTTCCTCGTTCGCTCAAGCTTTGCTTCATGTATGCCCACGTGCAAATATATGTATATCCATGTATCCTTGTACATTTTATGCATGCCATCACGTGAACACGTTCTTTAATTGATGTGCATGCATGTATGTATTTATGTATGTATGTATGGATGGATGGATGGAAGGATGTAGTTAGGTAAGTAGGTATATATGTAGATAGGAAAATAGATACGTAGATTCGTGCGTACGTATGTAGGCATGAACTAATTTATGAGCATGATCAAAATTAGCTCATTCCGAAAATATATCAAGTTATGCGGTTGATAAAGAAACTCAACGATTAAATGTTTTTATTTGTTTTTATTGCAAAAATTATGAACGAATTTGTACACACGGATTTTGCAGATAAGTCTTAAAAATGGGCCCATTTGTATCAATGATATATTCGGTTTCAGTCTGTTTGCATATTTTGACCAATGTGTATGGCATTAACTGCTATCAAAATTTTGAAAAGAAAATAATGTTCATATATAACGCTGCATAAAATAATGATGTATAGAAAGGCATTGCGGAAGATTTCTCAGTCAATTAAATATATTCATCTCATTGATTTTTTTATGACACCATACGCGATACAATAAAGGATGTACCCCGAGACTAAAATTTAATAACAGTTGTATACAGTATAAGATAATATTACTTTCAGATGATTAAGAGAGATCAAGTTTCCTATCATATCATTCAGATCTATCACGATTACCAAATGAGATCAATTGAACAAGATTATGATATTGGCACTAATTATTGTCCAGCACAATGTATCCAACATGACCACCGCGTCTGTGGACAAAAACATCGTCATGGAACCGGTCACTGAAGCATCCTTAAATCAGCAGAATACAATTATGAATTGGCCATCCGTTTTCTATAAAGAAGTTGTAAGTCTGTTCAGACACATGATTTTTCGGCTTGACACATCTTTTCAATTCAAAAAAGCGGCATCAGCCAGTACAACCTCTACATCCGCAGTAAATACAGGCTCCTGTGTTATCCTCTGCTAGGTTGGCTTTAGGGTTACGACATGTGCAATGGGCCTCAATACAAGGAAGACAGCAGAGGTCTTCATGACCCTGCTTCTCCCATTTCGCGAAGGGAATTTTATCTGCTTTATTCTTCTCTAAAGCGTACTCGCACAACTCTCTACTAATGGTGTCGCTGGTACAGGGCAAGTCGCACATGTATCTGGATTTATGTTGATCAATATGAAAAACTGGCCAAAGCGCTTCCACTTTTCTTTCACCACCTTGAGACTCTTGTTCGGCCGCTTTCATCTTGTCGTCCTGCTCTAGGCCTGGCTTTATCAACTCATGTCTCTCTGCAGAACATTTCCTTATTGTCTTTAAATTAAGCATCGTTGTATGGTTTGCACTTAAACTTGGAGCGAATATTTGCACTCTAGAACAGTCACCCGTCTCAGAAATGTTTGCAACAGTGTTAATCAGTGTGCATCAGTAAGAAGGAGTATCACTGCATCTAAAAATATGTGTCTTTTATAGTGTCACCTTACCATTGTCGGTGTTTAGTTCTATTTTGTAAATAAAACCATTTATACATCAAACTGACCAATAATAAACCTGTTCAAGGATTAGTTGATACGCCATACTGCACATATGTTGTACTAATGACACCCTATTGTTAAGCATCCGGCATGAGTAGATGCCATACGAGAAAGTGAGGTGAGTATGTGCCTAAAAGGTAATTGTGAAGCTAGTGCCAACGAAACAAATATATATAACGTATACTAACTGTAAACCTGCATTATTGTTATTAAAGCACATTTAGTAGCAGAAATAGAAATCTACACCCGACAATTGATAGCACGTAAAAGAAAGATATTTCCGACATGTCAATAAAGCATGTATGTATGCATATATGTTGTTGGTGTTGTTGTGTTTAACGCGATTTTTCAGCACATGATCGGCTATACATGGCAGTCAGTATTAACGGTGGAGGAAGAACCCGGGAAAACCCCGGAAAGAACCACCGACCCACGAAAAGCTACCGGCAAGCTTTTTCACATACTGACATTGGCTGAATCCGAGACTCGAACCCATGCAGGCAGAGGTGAGCTGCCAGTGGTCCGTAATGAAGAGCGCTTTAAACCACTCGGCCACTCGGGGCCCCTTTATGTATGTATGTATGTAGGTATGTAGGTATGTAGGTATGTATGTGTGTGTTTGTGTGTGTAAATATGTATGTATGTATGTATGTATGTATGTATGTATGTATGTATGTATGTATGAATGTAAGTATGAATGTATTAATATATTTATGTATGTGTAAGACCACATGACATTTCAACACAGCAATTTTTCAAAGTCAATGGAAACAAGTAGATTTTCCGATTCAAATAACACATATTTCGAAGGAAATATCTGGATGCATTCACTGATACACGCGGCTGATGTATCCCTTGATCAAAGAATGATTAAAGGTTGTAAAAATGTTAAATATTAAAAGAAATGCAAGACCGCTCAATCCCAGCCAATGATTTAAGAACACAAGCGTGTTTTCCTGCATAAAAATAACGTGGCGAGACATTCGCTTACTCCCAAAATGACCCCGTTCGGAACATGGGCATATGCCCGTTTCGGGAACTGTCCCGCCTTTGGCACACTTTATATCCCTCATTCAGCGCAATCATCAATAAAATGTACCAGACATGGCGCAGTAAAATAATTTGTCATGATATATTATCTAGAAACCACCGATAACAGAGTTCATGCAGATAATATATAAATATTGCATGGAGAGGGAGACTGATGTGATGTCTTGTGATTTGGATTTGTAACGTACCACTAACAATTTTACAGTCATATAGCTACAATGCCTGCAATGTGGCAGTTTGCAGTGATGCCTAGCACTAGGGCATCATGCCGCAGACATACAGCATGATGTCCCACCCAGTCACATTATCCTGACACCAAGCCGACGAGTCTTAAAACTAACCTCTTGATGCAGAGCGCCAAGCGAGGCAGCTATTAGTACCATTTTTGAAAGTCTTTGGTTTGATTCGGTCGTGGATTCAACCCACGACCTCCCGCATCCGAGATGGAAAGTCTAACCACTAGGCCACCGGAGTGGTGAGGGAGATTGAAATAAGGTTGCGGTTACCCGACTGTTTTGCACAAGTTTTACACATCTAAATGATATTGTCATGTTAACTGCATTGGACAGTAAGAACCCAAAGCCCAACCCCAAGAGACGGATACATAAATAAAGTGTATTTTTTTAAAAAAAGCCTAAAACGGTCACCTGACGAAATTGTGTACCTGCATTTGTGTATATGCGTCTATGTGAATGTTTGAAAAATTGGAAGATTTATATTCGACTTCCGTCTTGCACGTTTCATTACTCACGTGACGATATCAGCAAGGGCTATAAACGAGTCTACAACTTAATCTTCATCAGGTACTTCCCACGTTTCAGTCTTGAGTTGATTTTGTTCCCAGGCATGCAGGTCATTTGCATATGATGAACATTTATATTGCCGTAATCAAGGATGAATCAATAACATACATTTGGACTCGGAATAGCTTTCCATTTGGGGCTGCAGGTGGCCTAATATTCCAAGGCGACCGCCCTTACCGATCACAGATATCACACCTCTGTCCTCATAGGGTTGAAACTCGTGCTCGAGGCATGTATTTGTAAGATTAAACATAGGTGGCAGAGAAGAGTTTGGTAATACGGCCCCTGGCAAATTTATCTTTTAGCGCTATGATGTCTCGTTTTGAAATATTATTGCTTTGTAATAAAGATATGGGTATATTTGTGAATTAGGTCTTTCAGGCATGTGTTGAGTATGAATTTGATGTGAGGTATGTATACTTTTCATTGTCACTTCACAGTATGTAGCCAGTGAAATGCCAATAATATGCAAGGTAGCAGAAGTAGCCCAATCAAAGCAGCAGACACGTGTGTTCAAGACAAATACAATATCTACAATCGTCGTTGATGAAAATTATTTTGAATTGCATCAGGAATTGAAGTAAACAATGCATTTCAAAACTTTTCGCTCAGGGAAAAGACTTGTGGTCACACTATGAGCACCGGTGCTTTCTAAATTGTCTTTGGACGCAAAAAATGCATGTATATTACGGGAAAGCAGGCATACGACACACTCATCTTACTGGAAAACTGATTTGTGCAAATAACAACGGCATAGAAATTTTATATGTATGTAAGTATGTATGTATTGTATTGTATTCTATGTATGTATGTATGTATGTATGTATGTATGTATGTATGTATGTATGTATGTATTTGCATGCATGCACGGATGTATGGATCAATGAGCCGATTCATGCATGTACGTATAGGTACGCACCTTCCTCGTTCGCTCAAGCTTTGCTTCATGTATGCCCACGTGCAAATATATGTATATCCATGTATCCTTGTACATTTTATGCATGCCATCACGTGAACACGTTCTTTAATTGATGTGCATGCATGTATGTATTTATGTATGTATGTATGGATGGATGGATGGAAGGATGTAGTTAGGTAAGTAGGTATATATGTAGATAGGAAAATAGATACGTAGATTCGTGCGTACGTATGTAGGCATGAACTAATTTATGAGCATGATCAAAATTAGCTCATTCCGAAAATATATCAAGTTATGCGGTTGATAAAGAAACTCAACGATTAAATGTTTTTATTTGTTTTTATTGCAAAAATTATGAACGAATTTGTACACACGGATTTTGCAGATAAGTCTTAAAAATGGGCCCATTTGTATCAATGATATATTCGGTTTCAGTCTGTTTGCATATTTTGACAAATGTGTATGGCATTAACTGCTATCAAAATTTTGAAAAGAAAATAATGTTCATATATAACGCTGCATAAAATAATGATGTATAGAAAGGCATTGCGGAAGATTTCTCAGTCAATTAAATATATTCATCTCATTGATTTTTTTATGACACCATACGCGATACAATAAAGGATGTACCCCGAGACTAAAATTTAATAACAGTTGTATACAGTATAAGATAATATTACTTTCAGATGATTAAGAGAGATCAAGTTTCCTATCATATCATTCAGATCTATCACGATTACCAAATGAGATCAATTGAACAAGATTATGATATTGGCACTAATTATTGTCCAGCACAATGTATCCAACATGACCACCGCGTCTGTGGACAAAAACATCGTCATGGAACCGGTCACTGAAGCATCCTTAAATCAGCAGAATACAATTATGAATTGGCCATCCGTTTTCTATAAAGAAGTTGTAAGTCTGTTCAGACACATGATTTTTCGGCTTGACACATCTTTTCAATTCAAAAAAGCGGCATCAGCCAGTACAACCTCTACATCCGCAGTAAATACAGGCTCCTGTGTTATCCTCTGCTAGGTTGGCTTTAGGGTTACGACATGTGCAATGGGCCTCAATACAAGGAAGACAGCAGAGGTCTTCATGACCCTGCTTCTTCCATTTCGCGAAGGGAATTTTATCTGCTTTATTCTTCTCTAAAGCGTACTCGCACAACTCTCTACTAATGGTGTCGCTGGTACAGGGCAAGTCGCACATGTATCTGGATTTATGTTGATCAATATGAAAAACTGGCCAAAGCGCTTCCACTTTTCTTTCACCACCTTGAGACTCTTGTTCGGCCGCTTTCATCTTGTCGTCCTGCTCTAGGCCTGGCTTTATCAACTCATGTCTCTCTGCAGAACATTTCCTTATTGTCTTTAAATTAAGCATCGTTGTATGGTTTGCACTTAAACTTGGAGCGAATATTTGCACTCTAGAACAGTCACCCGTCTCAGAAATGTTTGCAACAGTGTTAATCAGTGTGCATCAGTAAGAAGGAGTATCACTGCATCTAAAAATATGTGTCTTTTATAGTGTCACCTTACCATTGTCGGTGTTTAGTTCTATTTTGTAAATAAAACCATTTATACATCAAACTGACCAATAATAAACCTGTTCAAGGATTAGTTGATACGCCATACTGCACATATGTTGTACTAATGACACCCTATTGTTAAGCATCCGGCATGAGTAGATGCCATACGAGAAAGTGAGGTGAGTATGTGCCTAAAAGGAAATTGTGAAGCTAGTGCCAACGAAACAAATATATATAACGTATACTAACTGTAAACCTGCATTATTGTTATTAAAGCACATTTAGTAGCAGAAATAGAAATCTACACCCGACAATAGATAGCACGTAAAAGAAAGATATTTCCGAGATGTCAATAAAGTATGTATGTATGCATATATGTTGTTGGTGTTGTTGTGTTTAACGCGATTTTTCAGCACATGATCGGCTATACATGGCAGTCAGTATTAACGGAGGAGGAAGAACCCGGGAAAACCCCGGAAAGAACCACCGACCCACGAAAAGCTACCGGCAAGCTTTTTCACATACTGACATTGGCTGAATTCGAGACTCGAACCCATGCAGGCAGAGGTGAGCTGCCAGTGGTCCGTAATGAAGAGCGCTTTAAACCACTCGGCCACTCGGGGCCCCTTTATGTATGTATGTATGTAGGTATGTAGGTATGTAGGTATGTATGTGTGTGTTTGTGTGTGTAAATATGTATGTATGTATGTATGTATGTATGTATGTATGTATGTATGTATGTATGAATGTATGTATGAATGTAAGTATGAATGTATTAATATATTTATGTATGTATAAGACCACATGACATTTCAACACAGCAATTTTTCAAAGTCAATGGAAACAAGTAGATTTTCCGATTCAAATAACACATATTTCGAAGGAAATATCTGGATGCATTCACTGATACACGCGGCTGATGTATCCCTTGATCAAAGAATGATTTAAGGTTGTAAAAATGTTAAATATTAAAAGAAATGCAAGACCGCTCAATCCCAGCCAATGATTTAAGAACACAAGCGTGTTTTCCTGCATAAAAATAACGTGGCGAGACATTCGCTTACTCCCAAAATGACCCCGTTCGGAACATGGGCATATGCCCGTTTCGGGAACTGTCCCGCCTTTGGCACACTTTATATGCCTCATTCAGCGCAATCATCAATAAAATGTACCAGACATGGCGCAGTAAAATAATTTGTCATGATATATTATCTAGAAACCACCGATAACAGAGTTCATGCAGATAATATATAAATATTGCATGGAGAGGGAGACTGATGTAATGTCTTGTGATTTGGATTTGTAACGTACCACTAACAATTTTACAGTCATATAGCTACAATGCCTGCAATGTGGCAGTTTGCAGTGATGCCTAGCACTAGGGCATCATGCCGCAGACATACAGCATGATGTCCCACCCAGTCACATTATCCTGACACCAAGCCGACGAGTCTTAAAACTAACCTCTTGATGCAGAGCGCCAAGCGAGGCAGCTATTAGTACCATTTTTGAAAGTCTTTGGTTTGATTCGGTCGTGGATTCAACCCACGACCTCCCGCATCCGAGATGGAAAGTCTAACCACTAGGCCACCGGAGTGGTGAGGGAGATTGAAATAAGGTTGCGGTTGCCCGACTGTTTTGCACAAGTTTTACACATCTAAATGATATTGTCATGTTAACTGCATTGGACAGTAAGAACCCAAAGCCCAACCCCAAGAGACGGATACATAAATAAAGTGTATTTTTTTAAAAAAAGCCTAAAACGGTCACCTGACGAAATTGTATACCTGCATTTGTGTATATGCGTCTATGTGAATGTTTGAAAAATTGGAAGATTTATATTCGACTTCCGTCTTGCACGTTTCATTACTCACGTGACGATATCAGCAAGGGCTATAAACGAGTCTACAACTTAATCTTCATCAGGTACTTCCCACGTTTCAGTCTTGAGTTGATTTTGTTCCCAGGCATGCAGGTCATTTGCATATGATGAACATTTATATTGCCGTAATCAAGGATGAATCAATAACATACATTTGGACTCGGAATAGCTTTCCATTTGGGGCTGCAGGTGGCCTAATATTCCAAGGCGACCGCCCTTACCGATCACAGATATCACACCTCTGTCCTCATAGGGTTGAAACTCGTGCTCGAGGCATGTATTTGTAAGATTAAACATAGGTGGCAGAGAAGAGTTTGGTAATACGGCCCCTGGCAAATTTATCTTTTAGCGCTATGATGTCTCGTTTTGAAATATTATTGCTTTGTAATAAAGATATGGGTATATTTGTGAATTAGGTCTTTCAGGCATGTGTTGAGTATGAATTTGATGTGAGGTATGTATACTTTTCATTGTCACTTCACAGTATGTAGCCAGTGAAATGCCAATAATATGCAAGGTAGCAGAAGTAGCCCAATCAAAGCAGCAGACACGTGTGTTCAAGACAAATACAATATCTACAATCGTCGTTGATGAAAATTATTTTGAATTGCATCAGGAATTGCAGTAAACAATGCATTTCAAAACTTTTCGCTCAGGGAAAAGACTTGTGGTCACACTATGAGCACCGGTGCTTTCTAAATGGTCTTTGGACGCAAAAAATGCATGTATATTACGGGAAAGCAGGCATACGACACACTCATCTTACTGGAAAACTGATTTATGCAAATAACAACGGCATAGAAATTTTATATGTATGTAAGTATGTATGTATGTATTGTATTGTATTGTATTGTATTGTATGTATGTATGTATGTATGTATGTATTTGCATGCATGCACGGATGTATGGATCAATGAGCCGATTCATGTATGTACGTAGAGGTACGCACCTTCCTCGTTCGCTCAAGCTTTGCTTCATGTATGCCCACGTGCAAATATATGTATATCCATGTATCCTTGTACATGTTATGCATGCCATCACGTGAACACGTTCTTTAATTGATGTGCATGCATGTATGTATGTATGTATGTATGTATGGATGGATGGATGGATGGAAGGATGTAGTTAGGTAAGTAGGTATATATGTAGATAGGAAAATAGATACGTAGATTCGTGCGTACGTATGTAGGCATGAACTAATTTATGAGCATGATCAAAATTTGCTGATTCCGAAAATATATCAAGTTATGCGGTTGATAAAGAAACTCAACGATTAAATGTTTTTATTTGTTTTTATTGCAAAAATTATGAACGAATTTGTACACACGGATTTTGCAGATAAGTCTTAAAAATGGGCCCATTTGTATCAATGATATATTCGGTTTCAGTCTGTTTGCATATTTTGACAAATGTGTATGGCATTAACTGCTATCAAAATTTTGAAAAGAAAATAATGTTCATATATAACGCTGCATAAAATAATGATGTATAGAAAGGCATTGCGGAAGATTTCTCAGTCAATTAAATATATTCATCTCATTGATTTTTTTATGACACCATACGCGATACAATAAAGGATGTACCCCGAGAGTAAAATTTAATAACAGTTGTATACAGCATAAGATAATATTACTTTCAGATGATTAAGAGAGATCAAGTTTCCTATCATATCATTCAGATCTATCACGATTACCAAATGAGATCAATTGAACAAGATTATGATATTGGCACTAATTATTGTCCAGCACAATGTATCCAACATGACCACCGCGTCTGTGGACAAAAACATCGTCATGGAACCGGTCACTGAAGCATCCTTAAATCAGCAGAATACAATTATGAATTGGCCATCCGTTTTCTATAAAGAAGTTGTAAGTCTGTTCAGACACATGATTTTTCGGCTTGACACATCTTTTCAATTCAAAAAAGCGGCATCAGCCAGTACAACCTCTACATCCGCAGTAAATACAGGCTCCTGTGTTATCCTCTGCTAGGTTGGCTTTAGGGTTACGACATGTGCAATGGGCCTCAATACAAGGAAGACAGCAGAGGTCTTCATGACCCTGCTTCTTCCATTTCGCGAAGGGAATTTTATCCGCTTTATTCTTCTCTAAAGCGTACTCGCACAACTCTCTACTAATGGTGTCGCTGGTACAGGGCAAGTCGCACATGTATCTGGATTTATGTTGATCAATATGAAAAACTGGCCAAAGCGCTTCCACTTTTCTTTCACCACCTTGAGACTCTTGTTCGGCCGCTTTCATCTTGTCGTCCTGCTCTAGGCCTGGCTTTATCAACTCATGTCTCTCTGCAGAACATTTCCTTATTGTCTTTAAATTAAGCATCGTTGTATGGTTTGCACTTAAACTTGGAGCGAATATTTGCACTCTAGAACAGTCACCCGTCTCAGAAATGTTTGCAACAGTGTTAATCAGTGTGCATCAGTAAGAAGGAGTATCACTGCATCTAAAAATATGTGTCTTTTATAGTGTCACCTTACCATTGTCGGTGTTTAGTTCTATTTTGTAAATAAAACCATTTATACATCAAACTGACCAATAATAAACCTGTTCAAGGATTAGTTGATACGCCATACTGCACATATGTTGTACTAATGACACCCTATTGTTAAGCATCCGGCATGAGTAGATGCCATACGAGAAAGTGAGGTGAGTATGTGCCTAAAAGGTAATTGTGAAGCTAGTGCCAACGAAACAAATATATATAACGTATACTAACTGTAAACCTGCATTATTGTTATTAAAGCACATTTAGTAGCAGAAATAGAAATCTACACCCGACAATTGATAGCACGTAAAAGAAAGATATTTCCGACATGTCAATAAAGCATGTATGTATGCATATATGTTGTTGGTGTTGTTGTGTTTAACGCGATTTTTCAGCACATGATCGGCTATACATGGCAGTCAGTATTAACGGTGGAGGAAGAACCCGGGAAAACCCCGGAAAGAACCACCGACCCACGAAAAGCTACCGGCAAGCTTTTTCACATACTGACATTGGCTGAATCCGAGACTCGAACCCATGCAGGCAGAGGTGAGCTGCCAGTGGTCCGTAATGAAGAGCGCTTTAAACCACTCGGCCACTCGGGGCCCCTTTATGTATGTATGTATGTAGGTATGTAGGTATGTAGGTATGTATGTGTGTGTTTGTGTGTGTATGTATGTATGTATGTATGTATGTATGTATGTATGTATGTATGAATGTATGTATGAATGTAAGTATGAATGTATTAATATATTTATGTATGTATAAGACCACATGACATTTCAACACAGCAATTTTTCAAAGTCAATGGAAACAAGTAGATTTTCCGATTCAAATAACACATATTTCGAAGGAAATATCTGGATGCATTCACTGATACACGCGGCTGATGTATCCCTTGATCAAAGAATGATTAAAGGTTGTAAAAATGTTAAATATTAAAAGAAATGCAAGACCGCTCAATCCCAGCCAATGATTTAAGAACACAAGCGTGTTTTCCTGCATAAAAATAACGTGGCGAGACATTCGCTTACTCCCAAAATGACCCCGTTCGGAACATGGGCATATGCCCGTTTCGGGAACTGTCCCGCCTTTGGCACACTTTATATTCCTCATTCAGCGCAATCATCAATAAAATGTACCAGACATGGCGCAGTAAAATAATTTGTCATGATATATTATCTAGAAACCACCGATAACAGAGTTCATGCAGATAATATATAAATATTGCATGGAGAGGGAGACTGATGTGATGTCTTGTGATTTGGATTTGTAACGTACCACTAACAATTTTACAGTCATATAGCTACAATGCCTGCAATGTGGCAGTTTGCAGTGATGCCTAGCACTAGGGCATCATGCCGCAGACATACAGCATGATGTCCCACCCAGTCACATTATCCTGACACCAAGCCGACGAGTCTTAAAACTAACCTCTTGATGCAGAGCGCCAAGCGAGGCAGCTATTAGTACCATTTTTGAAAGTCTTTGGTTTGATTCGGTCGTGGATTCAACCCACGACCTCCCGCATCCGAGATGGAAAGTCTAACCACTAGGCCACCGGAGTGGTGAGGGAGATTGAAATAAGGTTGCGGTTGCCCGACTGTTTTGCACAAGTTTTACACATCTAAATGATATTGTCATGTTAACTGCATTGGACAGTAAGAACCCAAAGCCCAACCCCAAGAGACGGATACATAAATAAAGTGTATTTTTTTAAAAAAAGCCTAAAACGGTCACCTGACGAAATTGTATACCTGCATTTGTGTATATGCGTCTATGTGAATGTTTGAAAAATTGGAAGATTTATATTCGACTTCCGTCTTGCACGTTTCATTACTCACGTGACGATATCAGCAAGGGCTATAAACGAGTCTACAACTTAATCTTCATCAGGTACTTCCCACGTTTCAGTCTTGAGTTGATTTTGTTCCCAGGCATGCAGGTCATTTGCATATGATGAACATTTATATTGCCGTAATCAAGGATGAATCAATAACATACATTTGGACTCGGAATAGCTTTCCATTTGGGGCTGCAGGTGGCCTAATATTCCAAGGCGACCGCCCTTACCGATCACAGATATCACACCTCTGTCCTCATAGGGTTGAAACTCGTGCTCGAGGCATGTATTTGTAAGATTAAACATAGGTGGCAGAGAAGAGTTTGGTAATACGGCCCCTGGCAAATTTATCTTTTAGCGCTATGATGTCTCGTTTTGAAATATTATTGCTTTGTAATAAAGATATGGGTATATTTGTGAATTAGGTCTTTCAGGCATGTGTTGAGTATGAATTTGATGTGAGGTATGTATACTTTTCATTGTCACTTCACAGTATGTAGCCAGTGAAATGCCAATAATATGCAAGGTAGCAGAAGTAGCCCAATCAAAGCAGCAGACACGTGTGTTCAAGACAAATACAATATCTACAATCGTCGTTGATGAAAATTATTTTGAATTGCATCAGGAATTGAAGTAAACAATGCATTTCAAAACTTTTCGCTCAGGGAAAAGACTTGTGGTCACACTATGAGCACCGGTGCTTTCTAAATTGTCTTTGGACGCAAAAAATGCATGTATATTACGGGAAAGCAGGCATACGACACACTCATCTTACTGGAAAACTGATTTGTGCAAATAACAACGGCATAGAAATTTTATATGTATGTAAGTATGTATGTATTGTATTGTATTGTATGTATGTATGTATGTATGTATGTATGTATGTATGTATGTATGTATGTATGTATGTATGTATGTATTTGCATGCATGCACGGATGTATGGATCAATGAGCCGATTCATGCATGTACGTATAGGTACGCACCTTATTCGTTCGCTCAAGCTTTGCTTCATGTATGCCCACGTGCAAATATATGTATATCCATGTATCCTTGTACATTTTATGCATGCCATCACGTGAACACGTTCTTTAATTGATGTGCATGCATGTATGTATTTATGTATGTATGTATGGATGGATGGATGGAAGGATGTAGTTAGGTAAGTAGGTATATATGTAGATAGGAAAATAGATACGTAGATTCGTGCGTACGTATGTAGGCATGAACTAATTTATGAGCATGATCAAAATTAGCTCATTCCGAAAATATATCAAGTTATGCGGTTGATAAAGAAACTCAACGATTAAATGTTTTTATTTGTTTTTATTGCAAAAATTATGAACGAATTTGTACACACGGATTTTGCAGATAAGTCTTAAAAATGGGCCCATTTGTATCAATGATATATTCGGTTTCAGTCTGTTTGCATATTTTGACCAATGTGTATGGCATTAACTGCTATCAAAATTTTGAAAAGAAAATAATGTTCATATATAACGCTGCATAAAATAATGATGTATAGAAAGGCATTGCGGAAGATTTCTCAGTCAATTAAATATATTCATCTCATTGATTTTTTTATGACACCATACGCGATACAATAAAGGATGTACCCCGAGACTAAAATTTAATAACAGTTGTATACAGTATAAGATAATATTACTTTCAGATGATTAAGAGAGATCAAGTTTCCTATCATATCATTCAGATCTATCACGATTACCAAATGAGATCAATTGAACAAGATTATGATATTGGCACTAATTATTGTCCAGCACAATGTATCCAACATGACCACCGCGTCTGTGGACAAAAACATCGTCATGGAACCGGTCACTGAAGCATCCTTAAATCAGCAGAATACAATTATGAATTGGCCATCCGTTTTCTATAAAGAAGTTGTAAGTCTGTTCAGACACATGATTTTTCGGCTTGACACATCTTTTCAATTCAAAAAAGCGGCATCAGCCAGTACAACCTCTACATCCGCAGTAAATACAGGCTCCTGTGTTATCCTCTGCTAGGTTGGCTTTAGGGTTACGACATGTGCAATGGGCCTCAATACAAGGAAGACAGCAGAGGTCTTCATGACCCTGCTTCTCCCATTTCGCGAAGGGAATTTTATCTGCTTTATTCTTCTCTAAAGCGTACTCGCACAACTCTCTACTAATGGTGTCGCTGGTACAGGGCAAGTCGCACATGTATCTGGATTTATGTTGATCAATATGAAAAACTGGCCAAAGCGCTTCCACTTTTCTTTCACCACCTTGAGACTCTTGTTCGGCCGCTTTCATCTTGTCGTCCTGCTCTAGGCCTGGCTTTATCAACTCATGTCTCTCTGCAGAACATTTCCTTATTGTCTTTAAATTAAGCATCGTTGTATGGTTTGCACTTAAACTTGGAGCGAATATTTGCACTCTAGAACAGTCACCCGTCTCAGAAATGTTTGCAACAGTGTTAATCAGTGTGCATCAGTAAGAAGGAGTATCACTGCATCTAAAAATATGTGTCTTTTATAGTGTCACCTTACCATTGTCGGTGTTTAGTTCTATTTTGTAAATAAAACCATTTATACATCAAACTGACCAATAATAAACCTGTTCAAGGATTAGTTGATACGCCATACTGCACATATGTTGTACTAATGACACCCTATTGTTAAGCATCCGGCATGAGTAGATGCCATACGAGAAAGTGAGGTGAGTATGTGCCTAAAAGGTAATTGTGAAGCTAGTGCCAACGAAACAAATATATATAACGTATACTAACTGTAAACCTGCATTATTGTTATTAAAGCACATTTAGTAGCAGAAATAGAAATCTACACCCGACAATTGATAGCACGTAAAAGAAAGATATTTCCGACATGTCAATAAAGCATGTATGTATGCATATATGTTGTTGGTGTTGTTGTGTTTAACGCGATTTTTCAGCACATGATCGGCTATACATGGCAGTCAGTATTAACGGTGGAGGAAGAACCCGGGAAAACCCCGGAAAGAACCACCGACCCACGAAAAGCTACCGGCAAGCTTTTTCACATACTGACATTGGCTGAATCCGAGACTCGAACCCATGCAGGCAGAGGTGAGCTGCCAGTGGTCCGTAATGAAGAGCGCTTTAAACCACTCGGCCACTCGGGGCCCCTTTATGTATGTATGTATGTAGGTATGTAGGTATGTAGGTATGTATGTGTGTGTTTGTGTGTGTATGTATGTATGTATGTATGTATGTATGTATGTATGTATGTATGAATGTATGTATGAATGTAAGTATGAATGTATTAATATATTTATGTATGTATAAGACCACATGACATTTCAACACAGCAATTTTTCAAAGTCAATGGAAACAAGTAGATTTTCCGATTCAAATAACACATATTTCGAAGGAAATATCTGGATGCATTCACTGATACACGCGGCTGATGTATCCCTTGATCAAAGAATGATTAAAGGTTGTAAAAATGTTAAATATTAAAAGAAATGCAAGACCGCTCAATCCCAGCCAATGATTTAAGAACACAAGCGTGTTTTCCTGCATAAAAATAACGTGGCGAGACATTCGCTTACTCCCAAAATGACCCCGTTCGGAACATGGGCATATGCCCGTTTCGGGAACTGTCCCGCCTTTGGCACACTTTATATTCCTCATTCAGCGCAATCATCAATAAAATGTACCAGACATGGCGCAGTAAAATAATTTGTCATGATATATTATCTAGAAACCACCGATAACAGAGTTCATGCAGATAATATATAAATATTGCATGGAGAGGGAGACTGATGTGATGTCTTGTGATTTGGATTTGTAACGTACCACTAACAATTTTACAGTCATATAGCTACAATGCCTGCAATGTGGCAGTTTGCAGTGATGCCTAGCACTAGGGCATCATGCCGCAGACATACAGCATGATGTCCCACCCAGTCACATTATCCTGACACCAAGCCGACGAGTCTTAAAACTAACCTCTTGATGCAGAGCGCCAAGCGAGGCAGCTATTAGTACCATTTTTGAAAGTCTTTGGTTTGATTCGGTCGTGGATTCAACCCACGACCTCCCGCATCCGAGATGGAAAGTCTAACCACTAGGCCACCGGAGTGGTGAGGGAGATTGAAATAAGGTTGCGGTTGCCCGACTGTTTTGCACAAGTTTTACACATCTAAATGATATTGTCATGTTAACTGCATTGGACAGTAAGAACCCAAAGCCCAACCCCAAGAGACGGATACATAAATAAAGTGTATTTTTTTAAAAAAAGCCTAAAACGGTCACCTGACGAAATTGTATACCTGCATTTGTGTATATGCGTCTATGTGAATGTTTGAAAAATTGGAAGATTTATATTCGACTTCCGTCTTGCACGTTTCATTACTCACGTGACGATATCAGCAAGGGCTATAAACGAGTCTACAACTTAATCTTCATCAGGTACTTCCCACGTTTCAGTCTTGAGTTGATTTTGTTCCCAGGCATGCAGGTCATTTGCATATGATGAACATTTATATTGCCGTAATCAAGGATGAATCAATAACATACATTTGGACTCGGAATAGCTTTCCATTTGGGGCTGCAGGTGGCCTAATATTCCAAGGCGACCGCCCTTACCGATCACAGATATCACACCTCTGTCCTCATAGGGTTGAAACTCGTGCTCGAGGCATGTATTTGTAAGATTAAACATAGGTGGCAGAGAAGAGTTTGGTAATACGGCCCCTGGCAAATTTATCTTTTAGCGCTATGATGTCTCGTTTTGAAATATTATTGCTTTGTAATAAAGATATGGGTATATTTGTGAATTAGGTCTTTCAGGCATGTGTTGAGTATGAATTTGATGTGAGGTATGTATACTTTTCATTGTCACTTCACAGTATGTAGCCAGTGAAATGCCAATAATATGCAAGGTAGCAGAAGTAGCCCAATCAAAGCAGCAGACACGTGTGTTCAAGACAAATACAATATCTACAATCGTCGTTGATGAAAATTATTTTGAATTGCATCAGGAATTGAAGTAAACAATGCATTTCAAAACTTTTCGCTCAGGGAAAAGACTTGTGGTCACACTATGAGCACCGGTGCTTTCTAAATTGTCTTTGGACGCAAAAAATGCATGTATATTACGGGAAAGCAGGCATACGACACACTCATCTTACTGGAAAACTGATTTGTGCAAATAACAACGGCATAGAAATTTTATATGTATGTAAGTATGTATGTATTGTATTGTATTGTATGTATGTATGTATGTATGTATGTATGTATGTATGTATGTATGTATGTATGTATGTATGTATGTATTTGCATGCATGCACGGATGTATGGATCAATGAGCCGATTCATGCATGTACGTATAGGTACGCACCTTATTCGTTCGCTCAAGCTTTGCTTCATGTATGCCCACGTGCAAATATATGTATATCCATGTATCCTTGTACATTTTATGCATGCCATCACGTGAACACGTTCTTTAATTGATGTGCATGCATGTATGTATTTATGTATGTATGTATGGATGGATGGATGGAAGGATGTAGTTAGGTAAGTAGGTATATATGTAGATAGGAAAATAGATACGTAGATTCGTGCGTACGTATGTAGGCATGAACTAATTTATGAGCATGATCAAAATTAGCTCATTCCGAAAATATATCAAGTTATGCGGTTGATAAAGAAACTCAACGATTAAATGTTTTTATTTGTTTTTATTGCAAAAATTATGAACGAATTTGTACACACGGATTTTGCAGATAAGTCTTAAAAATGGGCCCATTTGTATCAATGATATATTCGGTTTCAGTCTGTTTGCATATTTTGACCAATGTGTATGGCATTAACTGCTATCAAAATTTTGAAAAGAAAATAATGTTCATATATAACGCTGCATAAAATAATGATGTATAGAAAGGCATTGCGGAAGATTTCTCAGTCAATTAAATATATTCATCTCATTGATTTTTTTATGACACCATACGCGATACAATAAAGGATGTACCCCGAGACTAAAATTTAATAACAGTTGTATACAGTATAAGATAATATTACTTTCAGATGATTAAGAGAGATCAAGTTTCCTATCATATCATTCAGATCTATCACGATTACCAAATGAGATCAATTGAACAAGATTATGATATTGGCACTAATTATTGTCCAGCACAATGTATCCAACATGACCACCGCGTCTGTGGACAAAAACATCGTCATGGAACCGGTCACTGAAGCATCCTTAAATCAGCAGAATACAATTATGAATTGGCCATCCGTTTTCTATAAAGAAGTTGTAAGTCTGTTCAGACACATGATTTTTCGGCTTGACACATCTTTTCAATTCAAAAAAGCGGCATCAGCCAGTACAACCTCTACATCCGCAGTAAATACAGGCTCCTGTGTTATCCTCTGCTAGGTTGGCTTTAGGGTTACGACATGTGCAATGGGCCTCAATACAAGGAAGACAGCAGAGGTCTTCATGACCCTGCTTCTCCCATTTCGCGAAGGGAATTTTATCTGCTTTATTCTTCTCTAAAGCGTACTCGCACAACTCTCTACTAATGGTGTCGCTGGTACAGGGCAAGTCGCACATGTATCTGGATTTATGTTGATCAATATGAAAAACTGGCCAAAGCGCTTCCACTTTTCTTTCACCACCTTGAGACTCTTGTTCGGCCGCTTTCATCTTGTCGTCCTGCTCTAGGCCTGGCTTTATCAACTCATGTCTCTCTGCAGAACATTTCCTTATTGTCTTTAAATTAAGCATCGTTGTATGGTTTGCACTTAAACTTGGAGCGAATATTTGCACTCTAGAACAGTCACCCGTCTCAGAAATGTTTGCAACAGTGTTAATCAGTGTGCATCAGTAAGAAGGAGTATCACTGCATCTAAAAATATGTGTCTTTTATAGTGTCACCTTACCATTGTCGGTGTTTAGTTCTATTTTGTAAATAAAACCATTTATACATCAAACTGACCAATAATAAACCTGTTCAAGGATTAGTTGATACGCCATACTGCACATATGTTGTACTAATGACACCCTATTGTTAAGCATCCGGCATGAGTAGATGCCATACGAGAAAGTGAGGTGAGTATGTGCCTAAAAGGTAATTGTGAAGCTAGTGCCAACGAAACAAATATATATAACGTATACTAACTGTAAACCTGCATTATTGTTATTAAAGCACATTTAGTAGCAGAAATAGAAATCTACACCCGACAATTGATAGCACGTAAAAGAAAGATATTTCCGACATGTCAATAAAGCATGTATGTATGCATATATGTTGTTGGTGTTGTTGTGTTTAACGCGATTTTTCAGCACATGATCGGCTATACATGGCAGTCAGTATTAACGGTGGAGGAAGAACCCGGGAAAACCCCGGAAAGAACCACCGACCCACGAAAAGCTACCGGCAAGCTTTTTCACATACTGACATTGGCTGAATCCGAGACTCGAACCCATGCAGGCAGAGGTGAGCTGCCAGTGGTCCGTAATGAAGAGCGCTTTAAACCACTCGGCCACTCGGGGCCCCTTTATGTATGTATGTATGTAGGTATGTAGGTATGTAGGTATGTATGTGTGTGTTTGTGTGTGTAAATATGTATGTATGTATGTATGTATGTATGTATGTATGTATGTATGTATGTATGTATGTATGTATGAATGTAAGTATGAATGTATTAATATATTTATGTATGTATAAGACCACATGACATTTCAACACAGCAATTTTTCAAAGTCAATGGAAACAAGTAGATTTTCCGATTCAAATAACACATATTTCGAAGGAAATATCTGGATGCATTCACTGATACACGCGGCTGATGTATCCCTTGATCAAAGAATGATTAAAGGTTGTAAAAATGTTAAATATTAAAAGAAATGCAAGACCGCTCAATCCCAGCCAATGATTTAAGAACACAAGCGTGTTTTCCTGCATAAAAATAACGTGGCGAGACATTCGCTTACTCCCAAAATGACCCCGTTCGGAACATGGGCATATGCCCGTTTCGGGAACTGTCCCGCCTTTGGCACACTTTATATCCCTCATTCAGCGCAATCATCAATAAAATGTACCAGACATGGCGCAGTAAAATAATTTGTCATGATATATTATCTAGAAACCACCGATAACAGAGTTCATGCAGATAATATATAAATATTGCATGGAGAGGGAGACTGATGTGATGTCTTGTGATTTGGATTTGTAACGTACCACTAACAATTTTACAGTCATATAGCTACAATGCCTGCAATGTGGCAGTTTGCAGTGATGCCTAGCACTAGGGCATCATGCCGCAGACATACAGCATGATGTCCCACCCAGTCACATTATCCTGACACCAAGCCGACGAGTCTTAAAACTAACCTCTTGATGCAGAGCGCCAAGCGAGGCAGCTATTAGTACCATTTTTGAAAGTCTTTGGTTTGATTCGGTCGTGGATTCAACCCACGACCTCCCGCATCCGAGATGGAAAGTCTAACCACTAGGCCACCGGAGTGGTGAGGGAGATTGAAATAAGGTTGCGGTTGCCCGACTGTTTTGCACAAGTTTTACACATCTAAATGATATTGTCATGTTAACTGCATTGGACAGTAAGAACCCAAAGCCCAACCCCAAGAGACGGATACATAAATAAAGTGTATTTTTTTAAAAAAAGCCTAAAACGGTCACCTGACGAAATTGTGTACCTGCATTTGTGTATATGCGTCTATGTGAATGTTTGAAAAATTGGAAGATTTATATTCGACTTCCGTCTTGCACGTTTCATTACTCACGTGACGATATCAGCAAGGGCTATAAACGAGTCTACAACTTAATCTTCATCAGGTACTTCCCACGTTTCAGTCTTGAGTTGATTTTGTTCCCAGGCATGCAGGTCATTTGCATATGATGAACATTTATATTGCCGTAATCAAGGATGAATCAATAACATACATTTGGACTCGGAATAGCTTTCCATTTGGGGCTGCAGGTGGCCTAATATTCCAAGGCGACCGCCCTTACCGATCACAGATATCACACCTCTGTCCTCATAGGGTTGAAACTCGTGCTCGAGGCATGTATTTGTAAGATTAAACATAGGTGGCAGAGAAGAGTTTGGTAATACGGCCCCTGGCAAATTTATCTTTTAGCGCTATGATGTCTCGTTTTGAAATATTATTGCTTTGTAATAAAGATATGGGTATATTTGTGAATTAGGTCTTTCAGGCATGTGTTGAGTATGAATTTGATGTGAGGTATGTATACTTTTCATTGTCACTTCACAGTATGTAGCCAGTGAAATGCCAATAATATGCAAGGTAGCAGAAGTAGCCCAATCAAAGCAGCAGACACGTGTGTTCAAGACAAATACAATATCTACAATCGTCGTTGATGAAAATTATTTTGAATTGCATCAGGAATTGAAGTAAACAATGCATTTCAAAACTTTTCGCTCAGGGAAAAGACTTGTGGTCACACTATGAGCACCGGTGCTTTCTAAATTGTCTTTGGACGCAAAAAATGCATGTATATTACGGGAAAGCAGGCATACGACACACTCATCTTACTGGAAAACTGATTTGTGCAAATAACAACGGCATAGAAATTTTATATGTATGTAAGTATGTATGTATTGTATTGTATTGTATGTATGTATGTATGTATGTATGTATGTATGTATGTATGTATGTATGTATTTGCATGCATGCACGGATGTATGGATCAATGAGCCGATTCATGCATGTACGTATAGGTACGCACCTTCCTCGTTCGCTCAAGCTTTGCTTCATGTATGCCCACGTGCAAATATATGTATATCCATGTATCCTTGTACATTTTATGCATGCCATCACGTGAACACGTTCTTTAATTGATGTGCATGCATGTATGTATTTATGTATGTATGTATGGATGGATGGATGGAAGGATGTAGTTAGGTAAGTAGGTATATATGTAGATAGGAAAATAGATACGTAGATTCGTGCGTACGTATGTAGGCATGAACTAATTTATGAGCATGATCAAAATTAGCTCATTCCGAAAATATATCAAGTTATGCGGTTGATAAAGAAACTCAACGATTAAATGTTTTTATTTGTTTTTATTGCAAAAATTATGAACGAATTTGTACACACGGATTTTGCAGATAAGTCTTAAAAATGGGCCCATTTGTATCAATGATATATTCGGTTTCAGTCTGTTTGCATATTTTGACCAATGTGTATGGCATTAACTGCTATCAAAATTTTGAAAAGAAAATAATGTTCATATATAACGCTGCATAAAATAATGATGTATAGAAAGGCATTGCGGAAGATTTCTCAGTCAATTAAATATATTCATCTCATTGATTTTTTTATGACACCATACGCGATACAATAAAGGATGTACCCCGAGAGTAAAATTTAATAACAGTTGTATACAGTATAAGATAATATTACTTTCAGATGATTAAGAGAGATCAAGTTTCCTATCATATCATTCAGATCTATCACGATTACCAAATGAGATCAATTGAACAAGATTATGATATTGGCACTAATTATTGTCCAGCACAATGTATCCAACATGACCACCGCGTCTGTGGACAAAAACATCGTCATGGAACCGGTCACTGAAGCATCCTTAAATCAGCAGAATACAATTATGAATTGGCCATCCGTTTTCTATAAAGAAGTTGTAAGTCTGTTCAGACACATGATTTTTCGGCTTGACACATCTTTTCAATTCAAAAAAGCGGCATCAGCCAGTACAACCTCTACATCCGCAGTAAATACAGGCTCCTGTGTTATCCTCTGCTAGGTTGGCTTTAGGGTTACGACATGTGCAATGGGCCTCAATACAAGGAAGACAGCAGAGGTCTTCATGACCCTGCTTCTTCCATTTCGCGAAGGGAATTTTATCTGCTTTATTCTTCTCTAAAGCGTACTCGCACAACTCTCTACTAATGGTGTCGCTGGTACAGGGCAAGTCGCACATGTATCTGGATTTATGTTGATCAATATGAAAAACTGGCCAAAGCGCTTCCACTTTTCTTTCACCACCTTGAGACTCTTGTTCGGCCGCTTTCATCTTGTCGTCCTGCTCTAGGCCTGGCTTTATCAACTCATGTCTCTCTGCAGAACATTTCCTTATTGTCTTTAAATTAAGCATCGTTGTATGGTTTGCACTTAAACTTGGAGCGAATATTTGCACTCTAGAACAGTCACCCGTCTCAGAAATGTTTGCAACAGTGTTAATCAGTGTGCATCAGTAAGAAGGAGTATCACTGCATCTAAAAATATGTGTCTTTTATAGTGTCACCTTACCATTGTCGGTGTTTAGTTCTATTTTGTAAATAAAACCATTTATACATCAAACTGACCAATAATAAACCTGTTCAAGGATTAGTTGATACGCCATACTGCACATATGTTGTACTAATGACACCCTATTGTTAAGCATCCGGCATGAGTAGATGCCATACGAGAAAGTGAGGTGAGTATGTGCCTAAAAGGTAATTGTGAAGCTAGTGCCAACGAAACAAATATATATAACGTATACTAACTGTAAACCTGCATTATTGTTATTAAAGCACATTTAGTAGCAGAAATAGAAATCTACACCCGACAATTGATAGCACGTAAAAGAAAGATATTTCCGACATGTCAATAAAGCATGTATGTATGCATATATGTTGTTGGTGTTGTTGTGTTTAACGCGATTTTTCAGCACATGATCGGCTATACATGGCAGTCAGTATTAACGGTGGAGGAAGAACCCGGGAAAACCCCGGAAAGAACCACCGACCCACGAAAAGCTACCGGCAAGCTTTTTCACATACTGACATTGGCTGAATCCGAGACTCGAACCCATGCAGGCAGAGGTGAGCTGCCAGTGGTCCGTAATGAAGAGCGCTTTAAACCACTCGGCCACTCGGGGCCCCTTTATGTATGTATGTATGTAGGTATGTAGGTATGTAGGTATGTATGTGTGTGTTTGTGTGTGTATGTATGTATGTATGTATGTATGTATGTATGTATGTATGAATGTATGTATGAATGTAAGTATGAATGTATTAATATATTTATGTATGTATAAGACCACATGACATTTCAACACAGCAATTTTTCAAAGTCAATGGAAACAAGTAGATTTTCCGATTCAAATAACACATATTTCGAAGGAAATATCTGGATGCATTCACTGATACACGCGGCTGATGTATCCCTTGATCAAAGAATGATTAAAGGTTGTAAAAATGTTAAATATTAAAAGAAATGCAAGACCGCTCAATCCCAGCCAATGATTTAAGAACACAAGCGTGTTTTCCTGCATAAAAATAACGTGGCGAGACATTCGCTTACTCCCAAAATGACCCCGTTCGGAACATGGGCATATGCCCGTTTCGGGAACTGTCCCGCCTTTGGCACACTTTATATCCCTCATTCAGCGCAATCATCAATAAAATGTACCAGACATGGCGCAGTAAAATAATTTGTCATGATATATTATCTAGAAACCACCGATAACAGAGTTCATGCAGATAATATATAAATATTGCATGGAGAGGGAGACTGATGTGATGTCTTGTGATTTGGATTTGTAACGTACCACTAACAATTTTACAGTCATATAGCTACAATGCCTGCAATGTGGCAGTTTGCAGTGATGCCTAGCACTAGGGCATCATGCCGCAGACATACAGCATGATGTCCCACCCAGTCACATTATCCTGACACCAAGCCGACGAGTCTTAAAACTAACCTCTTGATGCAGAGCGCCAAGCGAGGCAGCTATTAGTACCATTTTTGAAAGTCTTTGGTTTGATTCGGTCGTGGATTCAACCCACGACCTCCCGCATCCGAGATGGAAAGTCTAACCACTAGGCCACCGGAGTGGTGAGGGAGATTGAAATAAGGTTGCGGTTGCCCGACTGTTTTGCACAAGTTTTACACATCTAAATGATATTGTCATGTTAACTGCATTGGACAGTAAGAACCCAAAGCCCAACCCCAAGAGACGGATACATAAATAAAGTGTATTTTTTTAAAAAAAGCCTAAAACGGTCACCTGACGAAATTGTATACCTGCATTTGTGTATATGCGTCTATGTGAATGTTTGAAAAATTGGAAGATTTATATTCGACTTCCGTCTTGCACGTTTCATTACTCACGTGACGATATCAGCAAGGGCTATAAACGAGTCTACAACTTAATCTTCATCAGGTACTTCCCACGTTTCAGTCTTGAGTTGATTTTGTTCCCAGGCATGCAGGTCATTTGCATATGATGAACATTTATATTGCCGTAATCAAGGATGAATCAATAACATACATTTGGACTCGGAATAGCTTTCCATTTGGGGCTGCAGGTGGCCTAATATTCCAAGGCGACCGCCCTTACCGATCACAGATATCACACCTCTGTCCTCATAGGGTTGAAACTCGTGCTCGAGGCATGTATTTGTAAGATTAAACATAGGTGGCAGAGAAGAGTTTGGTAATACGGCCCCTGGCAAATTTATCTTTTAGCGCTATGATGTCTCGTTTTGAAATATTATTGCTTTGTAATAAAGATATGGGTATATTTGTGAATTAGGTCTTTCAGGCATGTGTTGAGTATGAATTTGATGTGAGGTATGTATACTTTTCATTGTCACTTCACAGTATGTAGCCAGTGAAATGCCAATAATATGCAAGGTAGCAGAAGTAGCCCAATCAAAGCAGCAGACACGTGTGTTCAAGACAAATACAATATCTACAATCGTCGTTGATGAAAATTATTTTGAATTGCATCAGGAATTGAAGTAAACAATGCATTTCAAAACTTTTCGCTCAGGGAAAAGACTTGTGGTCACACTATGAGCACCGGTGCTTTCTAAATTGTCTTTGGACGCAAAAAATGCATGTATATTACGGGAAAGCAGGCATACGACACACTCATCTTACTGGAAAACTGATTTGTGCAAATAACAACGGCATAGAAATTTTATATGTATGTAAGTATGTATGTATTGTATTGTATTGTATGTATGTATGTATGTATGTATGTATGTATGTATGTATGTATGTATGTATGTATTTGCATGCATGCACGGATGTATGGATCAATGAGCCGATTCATGCATGTACGTATAGGTACGCACCTTATTCGTTCGCTCAAGCTTTGCTTCATGTATGCCCACGTGCAAATATATGTATATCCATGTATCCTTGTACATTTTATGCATGCCATCACGTGAACACGTTCTTTAATTGATGTGCATGCATGTATGTATTTATGTATGTATGTATGGATGGATGGATGGAAGGATGTAGTTAGGTAAGTAGGTATATATGTAGATAGGAAAATAGATACGTAGATTCGTGCGTACGTATGTAGGCATGAACTAATTTATGAGCATGATCAAAATTAGCTCATTCCGAAAATATATCAAGTTATGCGGTTGATAAAGAAACTCAACGATTAAATGTTTTTATTTGTTTTTATTGCAAAAATTATGAACGAATTTGTACACACGGATTTTGCAGATAAGTCTTAAAAATGGGCCCATTTGTATCAATGATATATTCGGTTTCAGTCTGTTTGCATATTTTGACCAATGTGTATGGCATTAACTGCTATCAAAATTTTGAAAAGAAAATAATGTTCATATATAACGCTGCATAAAATAATGATGTATAGAAAGGCATTGCGGAAGATTTCTCAGTCAATTAAATATATTCATCTCATTGATTTTTTTATGACACCATACGCGATACAATAAAGGATGTACCCCGAGACTAAAATTTAATAACAGTTGTATACAGTATAAGATAATATTACTTTCAGATGATTAAGAGAGATCAAGTTTCCTATCATATCATTCAGATCTATCACGATTACCAAATGAGATCAATTGAACAAGATTATGATATTGGCACTAATTATTGTCCAGCACAATGTATCCAACATGACCACCGCGTCTGTGGACAAAAACATCGTCATGGAACCGGTCACTGAAGCATCCTTAAATCAGCAGAATACAATTATGAATTGGCCATCCGTTTTCTATAAAGAAGTTGTAAGTCTGTTCAGACACATGATTTTTCGGCTTGACACATCTTTTCAATTCAAAAAAGCGGCATCAGCCAGTACAACCTCTACATCCGCAGTAAATACAGGCTCCTGTGTTATCCTCTGCTAGGTTGGCTTTAGGGTTACGACATGTGCAATGGGCCTCAATACAAGGAAGACAGCAGAGGTCTTCATGACCCTGCTTCTCCCATTTCGCGAAGGGAATTTTATCTGCTTTATTCTTCTCTAAAGCGTACTCGCACAACTCTCTACTAATGGTGTCGCTGGTACAGGGCAAGTCGCACATGTATCTGGATTTATGTTGATCAATATGAAAAACTGGCCAAAGCGCTTCCACTTTTCTTTCACCACCTTGAGACTCTTGTTCGGCCGCTTTCATCTTGTCGTCCTGCTCTAGGCCTGGCTTTATCAACTCATGTCTCTCTGCAGAACATTTCCTTATTGTCTTTAAATTAAGCATCGTTGTATGGTTTGCACTTAAACTTGGAGCGAATATTTGCACTCTAGAACAGTCACCCGTCTCAGAAATGTTTGCAACAGTGTTAATCAGTGTGCATCAGTAAGAAGGAGTATCACTGCATCTAAAAATATGTGTCTTTTATAGTGTCACCTTACCATTGTCGGTGTTTAGTTCTATTTTGTAAATAAAACCATTTATACATCAAACTGACCAATAATAAACCTGTTCAAGGATTAGTTGATACGCCATACTGCACATAACATATGTTGTACTAATGACACCCTATTGTTAAGCATCCGGCATGAGTAGATGCCATACGAGAAAGTGAGGTGAGTATGTGCCTAAAAGGTAATAGTGAAGCTAGTGCCAACGAAACAAATATATATAACGTATACTAACTGTAAACCTGCATTATTGCTATTAAAGCACATTTAGTAGCAGAAATAGAAATCTACACCCGACAATTGATAGCACGTAAAAGAAAGATATTTCCGACATGTCAATAAAGTATGTATGTATGCATATATGTTGTTGTTGTTGTTGTTGTGTTTAACGCCATTTTTCAGCACACGATCGGATATACATGGCAGTCAGTATTAACGGTGGAGGAGAAACCCGGGTAAACCCCAGAAAAGAACAACCAACCCACGAAAAGCTACCGGCAAGCTTTTTCACATACTGACATTGGCTGAATCCGAGACTCGAACCCATGCAGGCAGAGGTGAGCTGCCAGTGGTCCGTAACGAAGAGCGCTTTAGAGCACTCGGCCACTCGGGGCCCCTTTATGTAGGTATGTATGTATGTATGTAGGTATGTAGGTATGTAGGTATGTATGTGTGTGTCTGTGTGTGTAAATATGTATGTATGTATGTATGTATGTATGTATGTATGAATAAATGTAAGTATGAATGTATTAATATATTTATGTATGTATAAGACCACATGACATTTGAACACAGCAATTTTTCAAAGTCAATGGAAACAAGTAGATTTTCCGATTCAAATAACACATATTTCGAAGGAAATATCTGGATGCATTCACTGATACACGCGGCTGATGTATCCCTTGATCAAAGAATGATTAAAGGTTGTAAAAATGTTAAATATTAAAAGAAACGCAAGACCGCTCAATCCCAGCCAATGATTTAAGAACACAAGCGTGTTTTCCTGCATAAAAATAATGTGGCGAGACATTCGCTTACTCCCAAAATGACCCCGTTCGGAACATGGGCATATGCCCATTTCGGGAACTGTCCCGCCTTTGGCACACTTTATATCCCTCATTCAGCGCAATCATCAATAAAATGTACTAGACATGGCGCAGTAAAATAATTTGTCATGATATATTATCTAGAAACCACCGATATCACTGTTCATGCAGATAATATATAAATATTGCATGGAGAGGTAGACTGATGTGATGTCATGTGATTTGGATTTGTAACGTACCATTAACAATTTTACAGTCATATAGCTACAATGCCTGCAATGTGGCAGTTTGCAGTGATGCCTAGCACTAGGGCATCATGCCGCAGACATACAGCATGATGTCCCACCCAGTCACATTATCCTGACACCAAGCCGACGAGTCTTAAAACTAACCTCTTGATGCAGAGCGCCAAGCGAGGCAGCTATTAGTACCATTTTTGAAAGTCTTTGGTTTGATTCGGTCGTGGATTCAACCCACGACCTCCCGCATCCGAGATGGAAAGTCTAACCACTAGGCCACCGGAGTGGTGAGGGAGATTGAAATAAGGTTGCGGTTGCCCGACTGTTTTGCACAAGTTTTACACATCTAAATGATATTGTCATGTTAACTGCATTGGACAGTAAGAACCCAAAGCCCAACCCCAAGAGACGGATACATAAATAAAGTGTATTTTAAAAAAAAAAAGCCTAAAACGGTCACCTGACGAAATTGTATACCTGCATTTGTGTATATGCGTCTATGTGAATGTTTGAAAAATTGGAAGATTTATATTCGACTTCCGTCTTGCACGTTTCATTACTCACGTGACGATATCAGCAAGGGCTATAAACGAGTCTACAACTTAATCTTCATCAGGTACTTCCCACGTTTCAGTTTTGAGTTGATTTTGTTCCCAGGCATGCAGGTCATTTGCATATGATGAACATTTATATTGCCGTAATCAAGGATGAATCAATAACATACATTTGGATTCGGAATAGCTTTCCATTTGGGGCTGCAGGTGGCCTAATATTCCAAGGCGACCGCCCTTACCGATCACAGATATCACACCTCTGTCCTCATAGGGTTGAAACTCGTGCTCGAGGCATGTATTTGTAAGATTAAACATAGGTGGCAGAGAAGAGTTTGGTAATACGGCCCCTGGCAAATTTATCTTTTAGCGCTATGATGTCTCGTTTTGAAATATTATTGCTTTGTAATAAAGATATGGGTATATTTGTGAATTAGGTGTTTCAGGCGTGTTTTGAGTATGAATTTGATGTGAGGTATGTATACCTTTCATTGTCGCTTCACAGTATGTAGCCAGTGAAATACCAATAATATGCAAGGTAGCAGAAGTAGCCCAATCAAAGCAGCAGACACGTGTGTTCAAGACAAATACGATATCTACAATCGTCGTTGATGAAAATTATTTTGAATTGCATCAGGAATTTAAGTAAACAATGCATTTCAAAACTTTTCGCTCAGGGAAAAGACTTGTGGTCACACTATGAGCACCGGTGCGTTCCAAATGGTCTTTGGACGCAAAAAATGCATGCATATTACGGGAAAGCTGGCATACCACACACTCATCTTACTGGAAAACTGATTTGTGCAAATATCAACGGCATAGAAATTTTATATGTATGTATGTATGTATTGTATTGTATTGTATTGTATTGTATGTATGTATGTATGTATGTATGTATGTATGTATGTATGTATGTATGTATGTACTTGATGCATGCACGGATGTATGGATCAATGAGCCTATTCATGTAGGTACGTATAGGTACGCACCTTCCTCGTTCGCTCAAGCTTTGTTTCATGTATGCCCACGTGCAAATATATGTATATCCATGTATCCTTGTACATGTTATGCATGCCATCACGTGTACACGTTCTTTAATTGATGTGCATGCATGTATGTATGTATGTATGTATGTATGTATGTATGTATGTATGGATGGATGGATGGATGTAGGTAGTTAGGTAAGTAGGTATATATGTAGATAGGAAAAGAGATACGTAGATTCGTGTGTACGTATGTAGGCATGAACTAATTTATGAACATGATCAAAATTAGCTCATTCCAAAAATATATCAAGTTATGCGGTTGATAAAGAAACTCAACGATTAAATGTTTTTATTTGTTTTTATTGCAAAAATTATGAACGAATTTGTACACACGGATTTTGCAGATAAGTCTTAAAAATGGGCCCATTTGTATCAATGATATATCCGCTTACAGTCTGTTTGCATAATTTAAGAAATGTGTATGGCATTAACTGCTATCAAAACTTTGAAAAGAAAATAATGTTCATATATAACGCTGCATAAAATAATGTTGTATAGAAAGGCATTGCGGAAGATTTCTCAGTCAATTAAATATATTCATCTCATTGATTTTTTTATGACATCATACGCGATACAATAAAGGATGTACCCCGAGACTAAAATTTAATAACAGTTGTATACAGTATAAGATAATATTACTTTCAGATGATTAAGAGAGATCAAGTTTCCTATCATATCATTCAGATCTATCACGATTACCAAATGAGATCAATTGAACAAGATTATGATATTGGCACTAATTATTGTCCAGTACAATGTATCCAACATGACCACCGCGTCTGTGGACAAAAACATCGTCATGGAACCGGTCACTGAAGCATCCTTAAATCAGCAGAATACAATTATGAATTGGCAATCCGTTTTCTATAAAGAAGTTGTAAGTCTGTTCAGACACATGATTTTTCGGCTTGACACAACTTTTCAATTCAAAAAAGCGGCATCAGCCAGTACAACCTCTACATCCGCAGTAAATACAGGCTCCTGTGTTATCCTCTGCTAGGTTGGCTTTAGGGTTACGACATGTGCAATGGGCCTCAATACAAGGAAGACAGCAGAGGTCTTCATGACCCTGCTTCTTCCATTTCGCGAAGGGAATTTTATCTGCTTTATTCTTCTCTAAAGCGTACTCGCACAACTCTCTACTAATGGTGTCGCTGGTACAGGGCAAGTCGCACATGTATCTGGATTTATGTTGATCAATATGAAAAACTGGCCAAAGCGCTTCCACTTTTCTTTCACCACCTTGAGACTCTTGTTCGGCCGCTTTCATCTTGTCGTCCTGCTCTAGGCCTGGCTTCATCAACTCATGTCTCTCTGCAGAACATTTCCTTATTGTCTTTAAATTAAGCATCGTTGTATGGTTTGCACTTAAACTTGGAGCGAATATTTGCACTCTAGAACAGTCACCCGTCTCAGAAATGTTTGCAACAGTGTTAATCAGTGTGCATCAGTAAGAAGGAGTATCACTGCATCTAAAAATATGTGTCTTTTATAGTGTCACCTTACCATTGTCGGTGTTTAGTTCTATTTTGTAAATAAAACCATTTATACATCAAACTGACCAATAATAAACCTGTTCAAGGATTAGTTGATACGCCATACTGCACATATGTTGTACTAATGACACCCTATTGTTAAGCATCCGGCATGAGTAGATGCCATACGAGAAAGTGAGGTGAGTATGTGCCTAAAAGGAAATTGTGAAGCTAGTGCCAACGAAACAAATATATATAACGTATACTAACTGTAAACCTGCATTATTGTTATTAAAGAACATTTAGTAGCAGAAATAGAAATCTACACCCGACAATAGATAGCACGTAAAAGAAAGATATTTCCGAGATGTCAATAAAGTATGTATGTATGCATATATGTTGTTGGTGTTGTTGTGTGTAACGCCATTTTTCAGCACACGATCGGCTATACATGGCAGTCAGTATTAACGGTGGAGGAAGAACCCGGGAAAACCCGGGAAAGAACCACCGACCCACGAAAAGCTACCGGCAAGCTTTTTCACATACTGTCATTGGCTGAATCCGAGACTCGAACCCATGCAGGCAGAGGTGAGCTGCCAGTGGTCCGTAACGAAGAGCGGTTTAGAGCACTCGGCCACTCGGGGCTCCTTTATGTAGGTATGTATGTATGTATGTATATATCTATGTATGTATGTATGGATGGATGGATGGATGTATGTATGTATGTATGTATGTATGTATGTATGATTGTATGTATGTGTTTGTGTGTGAAAATATGTATGTATGTATGTATGTATGTATGTATGTATGTATGTATGTATGTATGTATGGATGTATTAATATATTTATTTATGTATAAGACCACATGACATTTGAACACAGCAATTTTTCAAAGTCAATAGAAACAAGTAGATTTTCCGATTCAAATAACACATATTTCGAAGGAAATATCTGGATGCATTCACTGATACACGCGGCTAATGTATCCCTTGATCAAAGAATGATTAAAGGTTGTAAAAATGTTAAATATTAAAAGAAATGCAAGACCGCTCAATCCCAGCCAATGATTTAAGAACACAAGCGTGTTTTCCTGCATAAAAATAATGTGGCGAGACATTCGCTTACTCCCAAAATGAGCCCGTTCGGAACATGGGCATATGCCCGTTTCGGGAACTGTCCCGCCTTTGGCACACTTTATATCCCTCATTCAGCGCAATCATCAATAAAATGTACCAGACATGGCGCAGTAAAATAATTTGTCATGATATATTATCTAGAAACCACCGATATCACAGTTCATGCAGATAATATATAAATATTGCATGGAGAGGGAGACTGATGTGATGTCATGTGATTTGGATTTGTAACGTACCATTAACAATTTTACATTCATATAGCTACAATTCCAGCAATGTGGCAGTTTGCAGTGATGCCTAGCACTAGGGCATCATGCCGCAGACATACAGCATGATGTCCCACCCAGTCACATTATCCTGACACCAAGCCGACGAGTCTTAAAACTAACCTCTTGATGCAGAGCGCCAAGCGAGGCAGCTATTAGTATCATTTTTGAAAGTCTTTGGTTTGATTCGGTCGTGGATTCAACCCACGACCTCCCGCATCCGAGATGGAAAGTCTAACCACTAGGCCACCGGAGTGGTGAGGGAGATTGAAATATGGTTGCGGTTGCCCGACTGTTTTGCACAAGTTTTACACATCTAAATGATATTGTCATGTTAAGTGCATTGGACAGTAAGAACCCAAAGCCCAACCCCAACAGACGGATACATAAATAAAGTGTATTTTTTTTAAAAAAAAGCCTAAAACGGTCACCTGACGAAATTGTATACCTGCATTTGTAATATGCGTCTATGTGAATGTATGAAAAATTGGAAGATTTATATTCGACTTCCGTCTTGCACGTTTCATTATTCACGTGACGATATCCGCAAGGGCTATAAACGAGTCTACAACTTAATCTTCATCAGGTACTTCCCACGTTTCAGTTTTGAGTTGATTTTGTTCCCAGGCATGCAGGTCATTTGCATATGATGAACATTTATATTGCCGTAATCAAGGATGAATCAATAACATACATTTGGATTCGGAATAGCTTTCCATTTGGGGCTGCAGGTGGCCTAATATTCCAAGGCGACCGCCCTTACCGATCACAGATATCACACCTCTGTCCTCATAGGGTTGAAACTCGTGCTCGAGGCATGTATTTGTAAGATTAAACATAGGTGGCAGAGAAGAGTTTGGTAATACGGCCCCTGGCAAATTTATCTTTTAGCGCTATGATGTCTCGTTTTGAAATATTATTGCTTTGTAATAAAGATATGGGTATATTTGTGAATTAGGTGTTTCAGGCGTGTTTTGAGTATGAATTTGATGTGAGGTATGTATACCTTTCATTGTCGCTTCACAGTATGTAGCCAGTGAAATACCAATAATATGCAAGGTAGCAGAAGTAGCCCAATCAAAGCAGCAGACACGTGTGTTCAAGACAAATACGATATCTACAATCGTCGTTGATGAAAATTATTTTGAATTGCATCAGGAATTTAAGTAAACAATGCATTTCAAAACTTTTCGCTCAGGGAAAAGACTTGTGGTCACACTATGAGCACCGGTGCGTTCCAAATGGTCTTTGGACGCAAAAAATGCATGCATATTACGGGAAAGCTGGCATACCACACACTCATCTTACTGGAAAACTGATTTGTGCAAATATCAACGGCATAGAAATTTTATATGTATGTATGTATGTATTGTATTGTATTGTATTGTATTGTATGTATGTATGTATGTATGTATGTATGTATGTATGTATGTATGTATGTACTTGATGCATGCACGGATGTATGGATCAATGAGCCTATTCATGTAGGTACGTATAGGTACGCATCTTCCTCGTTCGCTCAAGCTTTGTTTCATGTATGCCCACGTGCAAATATATGTATATCCATGTATCCTTGTACATGTTATGCATGCCATCACGTGTACACGTTCTTTAATTGATGTGCATGCATGTATGTATGTATGTATGTATGTATGTATGGATGGATGGATGTAGGTAGTTAGGTAAGTAGGTATATATGTAGATAGGAAAAGAGATACGTAGATTCGTGTGTACGTATGTAGGCATGAACTAATTTATGAACATGATCAAAATTAGCTCATTCCAAAAATATATCAAGTTATGCGGTTGATAAAGAAACTCAACGATTAAATGTTTTTATTTGTTTTTATTGCAAAAATTATGAACGAATTTGTACACACGGATTTTGCAGATAAGTCTTAAAAATGGGCCCATTTGTATCAATGATATATCCGCTTACAGTCTGTTTGCATAATTTAAGAAATGTGTATGGCATTAACTGCTATCAAAACTTTGAAAAGAAAATAATGTTCATATATAACGCTGCATAAAATAATGTTGTATAGAAAGGCATTGCGGAAGATTTCTCAGTCAATTAAATATATTCATCTCATTGATTTTTTTATGACATCATACGCGATACAATAAAGGATGTACCCCGAGACTAAAATTTAATAACAGTTGTATACAGTATAAGATAATATTACTTTCAGATGATTAAGAGAGATCAAGTTTCCTATCATATCATTCAGATCTATCACGATTACCAAATGAGATCAATTGAACAAGATTATGATATTGGCACTAATTATTGTCCAGTACAATGTATCCAACATGACCACCGCGTCTGTGGACAAAAACATCGTCATGGAACCGGTCACTGAAGCATCCTTAAATCAGCAGAATACAATTATGAATTGGCAATCCGTTTTCTATAAAGAAGTTGTAAGTCTGTTCAGACACATGATTTTTCGGCTTGACACAACTTTTCAATTCAAAAAAGCGGCATCAGCCAGTACAACCTCTACATCCGCAGTAAATACAGGCTCCTGTGTTATCCTCTGCTAGGTTGGCTTTAGGGTTACGACATGTGCAATGGGCCTCAATACAAGGAAGACAGCAGAGGTCTTCATGACCCTGCTTCTTCCATTTCGCGAAGGGAATTTTATCTGCTTTATTCTTCTCTAAAGCGTACTCGCACAACTCTCTACTAATGGTGTCGCTGGTACAGGGCAAGTCGCACATGTATCTGGATTTATGTTGATCAATATGAAAAACTGGCCAAAGCGCTTCCACTTTTCTTTCACCACCTTGAGACTCTTGTTCGGCCGCTTTCATCTTGTCGTCCTGCTCTAGGCCTGGCTTTATCAACTCATGTCTCTCTGCAGAACATTTCCTTATTGTCTTTAAATTAAGCATCGTTGTATGGTTTGCACTTAAACTTGGAGCGAATATTTGCACTCTAGAACAGTCACCCGTCTCAGAAATGTTTGCAACAGTGTTAATCAGTGTGCATCAGTAAGAAGGAGTATCACTGCATCTAAAAATATGTGTCTTTTATAGTGTCACCTTACCATTGTCGGTGTTTAGTTCTATTTTGTAAATAAAACCATTTATACATCAAACTGACCAATAATAAACCTGTTCAAGGATTAGTTGATACGCCATACTGCACATATGTTGTACTAATGACACCCTATTGTTAAGCATCCGGCATGAGTAGATGCCATACGAGAAAGTGAGGTGAGTATGTGCCTAAAAGGAAATTGTGAAGCTAGTGCCAACGAAACAAATATATATAACGTATACTAACTGTAAACCTGCATTATTGTTATTAAAGAACATTTAGTAGCAGAAATAGAAATCTACACCCGACAATAGATAGCACGTAAAAGAAAGATATTTCCGAGATGTCAATAAAGTATGTATGTATGCATATATGTTGTTGGTGTTGTTGTGTGTAACGCCATTTTTCAGCACACGATCGGCTATACATGGCAGTCAGTATTAACGGTGGAGGAAGAACCCGGGAAAACCCGGGAAAGAACCACCGACCCACGAAAAGCTACCGGCAAGCTTTTTCACATACTGTCATTGGCTGAATCCGAGACTCGAACCCATGCAGGCAGAGGTGAGCTGCCAGTGGTCCGTAACGAAGAGCGGTTTAGAGCACTCGGCCACTCGGGGCTCCTTTATGTAGGTATGTATGTATGTATGTATATATCTATGTATGTATGTATGGATGGATGGATGGATGTATGTATGTATGTATGTATGTATGTATGTATGATTGTATGTATGTGTTTGTGTGTGAAAATATGTATGTATGTATGTATGTATGTATGTATGTATGTATGTATGTATGTATGTATGGATGTATTAATATATTTATTTATGTATAAGACCACATGACATTTGAACACAGCAATTTTTCAAAGTCAATAGAAACAAGTAGATTTTCCGATTCAAATAACACATATTTCGAAGGAAATATCTGGATGCATTCACTGATACACGCGGCTAATGTATCCCTTGATCAAAGAATGATTAAAGGTTGTAAAAATGTTAAATATTAAAAGAAATGCAAGACCGCTCAATCCCAGCCAATGATTTAAGAACACAAGCGTGTTTTCCTGCATAAAAATAATGTGGCGAGACATTCGCTTACTCCCAAAATGAGCCCGTTCGGAACATGGGCATATGCCCGTTTCGGGAACTGTCCCGCCTTTGGCACACTTTATATCCCTCATTCAGCGCAATCATCAATAAAATGTACCAGACATGGCGCAGTAAAATAATTTGTCATGATATATTATCTAGAAACCACCGATATCACAGTTCATGCAGATAATATATAAATATTGCATGGAGAGGGAGACTGATGTGATGTCATGTGATTTGGATTTGTAACGTACCATTAACAATTTTACAGTCATATAGCTACAATTCCAGCAATGTGGCAGTTTGCAGTGATGCCTAGCACTAGGGCATCATGCCGCAGACATACAGCATGATGTCCCACCCAGTCACATTATCCTGACACCAAGCCGACGAGTCTTAAAACTAACCTCTTGATGCAGAGCGCCAAGCGAGGCAGCTATTAGTATCATTTTTGAAAGTCTTTGGTTTGATTCGGTCGTGGATTCAACCCACGACCTCCCGCATCCGAGATGGAAAGTCTAACCACTAGGCCACCGGAGTGGTGAGGGAGATTGAAATATGGTTGCGGTTGCCCGACTGTTTTGCACAAGTTTTACACATCTAAATGATATTGTCATGTTAAGTGCATTGGACAGTAAGAACCCAAAGCCCAACCCCAACAGACGGATACATAAATAAAGTGTATTTTTTTTAAAAAAAAGCCTAAAACGGTCACCTGACGAAATTGTATACCTGCATTTGTAATATGCGTCTATGTGAATGTATGAAAAATTGGAAGATTTATATTCGACTTCCGTCTTGCACGTTTCATTATTCACGTGACGATATCCGCAAGGGCTATAAACGAGTCTACAACTTAATCTTCATCAGGTACTTCCCACGTTTCAGTCTTGAGTTGATTTTGTTCCCAGGCATGCAGGTCATTTGCATATGATGAACATTTATATTGCCGTAATCAAGGATGAATCAATAACATACATTTGGATTCGGAATAGCTTTCCATTTGGGGCTGCAGGTGGCCTAATATTCCAAGGCGACCGCCCTTACCGATCACAGATATCACACCTCTGTCCTCATAGGGTTGAAACTCGTGCTCGAGGCATGTATTTGTAAGATTAAACATAGGTGGCAGAGAAGAGTTTGGTAATACGGCCCCTGGCAAATTTATCTTTTAGCGCTATGATGTCTCGTTTTGAAATATTATTGCTTTGTAATAAAGATTTGGGTATATTTGTGAATTAGGTGTTTCAGGCGTGTGTTGAGTATGAATTTGATGTGAGGTATGTATACCTTTCATTGTCACTTCACAGTATGTAGCCAGTGAAATACCAATAATATGCAAGGTAGCAGAAGTAGCCCAATCAAAGCAGCAGAGACGTGTGTTCAAGACAAATACAATATCTACAATCGTCGTTGATGAAAAGTATTTTGAATTGCATCAGGAATTTAAGTAAAGAATGCATTTCAAAACTTTTCGCTCAGGGAAAAGACTTGTGGTCACACTATGAGCACCGGTGCTTTCTAAATGGTCTTTGGACGCAAAAAATGCATGTATATTACGGGAAAGCTGGAATACCACACACTCATCTTACTGGAAAACTGATTTGTGCAAATATCAACGGCATAGAAATTTTATATGTATGTATGTATGTATGTATGTATGTATGTATGTATTTGCATGCATGCACGGATGTATGGATCAATGAGCCGATTCATGTATGTACGTATAGGTACGCACCTTCCTCGTTCGCTCAAGCTTTGCTTCATGTATGCCCACGTGCAAATATATGTATATCCATGTATCCTTGTACATGTTATGCATGCCATCACGTGTACACGTTCTTTAATTGATGTGCATGCATGTATGTGTGTATGTATTGATGGATGGATGTAGGTAGTTAGGTAAGTAGGTATATATGTAGATAGGAAAATAGACACGTAGGTTCGTGCGTACGTATGTAGGCATGAACTAATTTATGAACATGATCAAAATTAGCTCATTCCGAAAATATATCAAGTTATGCGGTTGATAAAGAAACTCAACGATTAAATGTTTTTATTTGTTTTTTTTACAAAAATTATGAACGAATTTGTACACACGGATTTTGCAGATAAGTCTTAAAAATGGGCCCATTTGTATCAATGATATATCCGCTTACAGTCTGTTTGCATATTTTGACAAATGTGTATGGCATTAACTGCTATCAAAACTTTGAAAAGAAAATAATGTTCATATATAACGCTGCATAAAATAATGATGTATAGAAAGGCATTGCGGAAGATTTCTCAGTCAATTAAATATATTCATCTCATTGATTTTTTTATGACATCATACGCGATACAATAAAGGATGTACCCCGAGAGTAAAATTTAATAACAGTTGTATACAGTATAAGATAATATTACTTTCAGATGATTAAGAGAGATCAAGTTTCCTATCATATCATTCAGATCTATCACGATTACCAAATGAGATCAATTGAACAAGATTATGATATTGGCACTAATTATTGTCCAGTACAATGTATCCAACATGACCACCGCGTCTGTGGACAAAAACATCGTCATGGAACCGGTCACTGAAGCATCCTTAAATCAGCAGAATACTATTATGAATTGGCCATCCGTTTTCTATAAAGAAGTTGTAAGTCTGTTCAGACACATGATTTTTCGGCTTGACACATCTTTTCAATTCAAAAAAGCGGCATCAGCCAGTACAACCTCTACATCCGCAGTAAATACAGGCTCCTGTGTTATCCTCTGCTAGGTTGGCTTTAGGGTTACGACATGTGCAATGGGCCTCAATACAAGGAAGACAGCAGAGGTCTTCATGACCCTGCTTCTTCCATTTCGCGAAGGGAATTTTATCTGCTTTATTCTTCTCTAAAGCGTACTCGCACAACTCTCTACTAATGGTGTCGCTGGTACAGGGCAAGTCGCACATGTATCTGGATTTATGTTGATCAATATGAAAAACTGGCCAAAGCGCTTCCACTTTTCTTTCACCACCTTGATACTCTTGTTCGGCCGCTTTCATCTTGTCGTCCTGCTCTAGGCCTGGCTTTATCAACTCATGTCTCTCTGCAGAACATTTCCTTATTGTCTTTAAATTAAGCATCGTTGTATGGTTTGCACTTAAACTTGGAGCGAATATTTGCACTCTAGAACAGTCACCCATCTCAGAAATGTTTGCAACAGTGTTAATCAGTGTGCATCAGTAAGAAGGAGTATCACTGCATCTAAAAATATGTGTCTTTTATAGTGTCACCTTACCATTGTCGGTGTTTAGTTCTATTTTGTAAATAAAACCATTTATACATCAAACTGACCAATAATAAACCTGTTCAAGGATTAGTTGATACGCCATACTGCACATAACATATGTTGTACTAATGACACCCTATTGTTAAGCATCCGGCATGAGTAGATGCCATACGAGAAAGTGAGGTGAGTATGTGCCTAAAAGGAAAGTGTGAAGCTAGTGCCAACGAAACAAATATATATAACGTATACTAACTGTAAACCTGCATTACTGTTATTAAAGCACATTTAGTAGCAGAAATAGAAATCTACACCCGACAATTGATAGCACGTAAGAGAAAGATATTTCCGAGATGTCAATAAAGTATGTATGTATGCATATATGTTGTTGTTGTTGTGTTTAACGCCATTTTTCAGCACACGATCGGCTATACATGGCAGTCAGTATTAACGGTGGAGGAAGAACCCTGGAAAACCCCGGAAAGAACCACCGACCCACGAAAAGCTACCGGCAAGCTTTTTAACATACTGACATTGGCTGAATCCGAGATTCGAACCCATGCAGGCAGAGGTGAGCTGCCAGTGGTCCGTAACGAAGAGCGCTTTAGACCACTCGGCCACTCGGGGCCTCTTTATGTATGTATGTATGTATGTATGTATGCATGTATGTATGTATGTATCGATGAATGGATGGATGGATGGATGGATGTATGTATGTATGTATGTATGTATGTATGTTTGTATGTATGTATGTATGTAGGTATGTATGTATGTATGTATGTATGTATGTTTGTATGTATGTATGTATGTATGTATGTGTGTGTTTGTGTGTGTAAATATGTATGTATGTATGTATGTATGTATGTATGTATGTATGTATGTATGAATGTAAGTATGAATGTATTAATATATTTATGTATGTATAAGACCACATGACATTTGAACACAGCAATTTTTCAAAGTCAATGGAAACAAGTAGATTTTCCGATTCAAATAACACATATTTCGAAGGAAATATCTGGATGCATTCACATCTTACACGCGGCTAATGTATCCCTTGCTCAAAGAATGATTAAAGGTTGTAAAAATGTTAAATATTAAAAGAAATGCAAGGCCGCTCAATCCCAGCCAATGATTTAAGAACACAAGCGTGTTTTCGTGCATAAAAATAATGTGGCGAGACATTCGCTTACTCCCAAAATGACCCCGTTCGGAACATGGGCATATGCCCGTTTCGGGAACTGTCCCGCCTTTGGCACACTTTATATCCCTCATTCAGCGCAATCATCAATAAAATGTACCAGACATGGCGCAGTAAAATAATTTGTCATGATATATTATCTAGAAACCACCGATATCACAGTTCATGCAGATAATATATAAATATTGCATGGAGAGGGAGACTGATGTGATGTCATGTGATTTGGATTTGTAACGTACCATTAACAATTTTACAGTCATATAGCTACAATTCCAGCAATGTGGCAGTTTGCAGTGATGCCTAGCACTAGGGCATCATGCCGCAGACATACAGCATGATGTCCCACCCAGTCACATTATCCTGACACCAAGCCGACGAGTCTTAAAACTAACCTCTTGATGCAGAGCGCCAAGCGAGGCAGCTATTAGTATCATTTTTGAAAGTCTTTGGTTTGATTCGGTCGTGGATTCAACCCACGACCTCCCGCATCCGAGATGGAAAGTCTAACCACTAGGCCACCGGAGTGGTGAGGGAGATTGAAATATGGTTGCGGTTGCCCGACTGTTTTGCACAAGTTTTACACATCTAAATGATATTGTCATGTTAAGTGCATTGGACAGTAAGAACCCAAAGCCCAACCCCAACAGACGGATACATAAATAAAGTGTATTTTTTTTAAAAAAAAGCCTAAAACGGTCACCTGACGAAATTGTATACCTGCATTTGTAATATGCGTCTATGTGAATGTATGAAAAATTGGAAGATTTATATTCGACTTCCGTCTTGCACGTTTCATTATTCACGTGACGATATCAGCAAGGGCTATAAACGAGTCTACAACTTAATCTTCATCAGGTACTTCCCACGTTTCAGTCTTGAGTTGATTTTGTTCCCAGGCATGCAGGTCATTTGCATATGATGAACATTTATATTGCCGTAATCAAGGATGAATCAATAACATACATTTGGATTCGGAATAGCTTTCCATTTGGGGCTGCAGGTGGCCTAATATTCCAAGGCGACCGCCCTTACCAATCACAGATATCACACCTCTGTCCTCATAGGGTTGAAACTCGTGCTCGAGGCATGTATTTGTAAGATTAAACATAGGTGGCAGAGAAGAGTTTGGTAATACGGCCCCTGGCAAATTTATCTTTTAGCGCTATGATGTCTCGTTTTGAAATATTATTGCTTTGTAATAAAGATTTGGGTATATTTGTGAATTAGGTGTTTCAGGCGTGTCTTGAGTATGAATTTGATGTGAGGTATGTATACCTTTCATTGTCGCTTCACAGTATGTAGCCAGTGAAATACCAATAATATGCAAGGTAGCAGAAGTAGCCCAATCAAAGCAGCAGACACGTGTGTTCAAGACAAATACAATATCTACAATCGTCGTTGATGAAAATTATTTTGAATTGCATCAGGAATTGAAGTAAACAATGCATTTCAAAACTTTTCGCTCAGGGAAAAGACTTGTGGTCACACTATGAGCACCGGTGCTTTCCAAATGGTCTTTGGAAGCAAAAAATGCATGCATATTACGGGAAAGCTGGCATACCACACACTCATCTTACTGGAAAACTGATTTGTGCAAATATCAACGGCATAGAAATTTTATATGTATGTATGTATGTATTGTATTGTATTGTATTGTATTGTATGTATGTATGTATGTATGTTTGTATGTATGTATGTATGTATGTACTTGCATGCATGCACGGATGTATGGATCAATGAGCCGATTCATGTAGGTACGTATAGGTACGCACCTTCCTCGTTCGCTCAAGCTTTGTTTCATGTATGCCCACGTGCAAATATATGTATATCCATGTATCCTTGAACATGTTATGCATGCCATCACGTGTACACGTTCTTTAATTGATGTGCATGCATGTATGTATGTATGTATGTATGTATGTATGTATGTATGTATGTATGTATGTATGTATGGATGGATGGATGGATGGATGGATGTAGGTAGTTAGGTAAGTAGGTATATATGTAGATAGGAAAAGAGATACGTAGATTCGTGTGTACGTATGTAGGCATGAACTAATTTATGAACATGATCAAAATTAGCTCATTCCAAAAATATATCAAGTTATGCGGTTGATAAAGAAACTCAACGATTAAATGTTTTTATTTGTTTTTATTGCAAAAATTATGATCGAATTTGTACACACGGATTTTGCAGATAAGTCTTAAAAATGGGCCCATTTGTATCAATGATATATCCGCTTACAGTCTGTTTGCATAATTTAAGAAATGTGTATGGCATTAACTGCTATCAAAACTTTGAAAAGAAAATAATGTTCATATATAACGCTGCATAAAATAATGATGTATTGAAAGGAATTGCGGAAGATTTCTCAGTCAATTAAATATATTCATCTCATTGATTTTTTTATGACATCATACGCGATACAATAAAGGATGTACCCCGAGACTAAATTTTAATAACAGTTGTATACAGTATAAGATAATATTACTTTCAGATGATTAAGAGAGATCAAGTTTCCTATCATATCATTCAGATCTATCACGATTACCAAATGAGATCAATTGAACAAGATTATGATATTGGCACTAATTATTGTCCAGTACAATGTATCCAACATGACCACCGCGTCTGTGGACAAAAACATCGTCATGGAACCGGTCACTGAAGCATCCTTAAATCAGCAGAATACAATTATGAATTGGCCATCCGTTTTCTATAAAGAAGTTGTAAGTCTGTTCAGACACATGATTTTTCGGCTTGACACATCTTTTCAATTCAAAAAAGCGGCATCAGCCAGTACAACCTCTACATCCGCAGTAAATACAGGCTCCTGTGTTATCCTCTGCTAGGTTGGCTTTAGGGTTACGACATGTGCAATGGGCCTCAATACAAGGAAGACAGCAGAGGTCTTCATGACCCTGCTTCTTCCATTTCGCGAAGGGAATTTTATCTGCTTTATTCTTCTCTAAAGCGTACTCGCACAACTCTCTACTAATGGTGTCGCTGGTACAGGGCAAGTCGCACATGTATCTGGATTTATGTTGATCAATATGAAAAACTGGCCAAAGCGCTTCCACTTTTCTTTCACCACCTTGAGACTCTTGTTCGGCCGCTTTCATCTTGTCGTCCTGCTCTAGGCCTGGCTTTATCAACTCATGTCTCTCTGCAGAACATTTCCTTATTGTCTTTAAATTAAGCATCGTTGTATGGTTTGCACTTAAACTTGGAGCGAATATTTGCACTCTAGAACAGTCACCCGTCTCAGAAATGTTTGCAACAGTGTTAATCAGTGTGCATCAGTAAGAAGGAGTATCACTGCATCTAAAAATATGTGTCTTTTATAGTGTCACCTTACCATTGTCGGTGTTTAGTTCTATTTTGTAAATAAAACCATTTATACATCAAACTGACCAATAATAAACCTGTTCAAGGATTAGTTGATACGCCATACTGCACATAACATATGTTGTACTAATGACACCCTATTGTTAAGCATCCGGCATGAGTAGATGCCATACGAGAAAGTGAGGTGAGTATGTGCCTAAAAGGAAATTGTGAAGCTAGTGCCAACGAAACAAATATATATAACGTATACTAACTGTAAACCTGCATTATTGTTATTAAAGCACATTTAGTAGCAGAAATAGAAATCTACACCCGACACCTGATAGCACGTAAAAGAAAGATATTTCCGACATGTCAATAAAGTATGTATGTATGCATATATGTTGTTGGTGTTGTTGTGTTTCACGCCATTTTTCAGCACACGATCGGCTATACATGGCAGTCAGTATTAACGGTGGAGGAAGAACCCGGGAAAACCCCGGAAAGAACCACCGACCCACGAAAAGCTACCGGCAAGCTTTTTCACATACTGACATTGGCTGAATCCGAGACTCGAACCCATGCAGGCAGAGGTGAGCTGCCAGTGGTCCGTAACGAAGAGCGCTTTAAACCACTCTGCCACTCGGGGCCCCTTTATGTAGGTATGTATGTATGTATGTATGTATGTATGTAGGTATGTAGGTATGTATGTGTGTGTTTGTGTGTGTAAATATGTATGTATGTATGTATGTATGTATGTATGTATGTATGTATGTATGTATGTATGAATGTATTAATATATTTATGTATGTATAAGACCACATGACATTTGAACACAGCAATTTTTCAAAGTCAATGGAAACAAGTAGATTTTCCGATTCAAATAACACATATTTCGAAGGAAATATCTGGATGCATTCACTGATACACGCGGCTAATGTATCCCTTGATCAAAGAATGATTAAAGGTTGTAAAAATGTTAAATATTAAAAGAAACGCAAGACCGCTCAATCCCAGCCAATGATTTAAGAACACAAGCGTGTTTTCCTGCATAAAAATAATGTGGCGAGACATTCGCTTACTCCCAAAATGAGCCCGTTCGGAACATGGGCATATGCCCGTTTCGGGAACTGTCCCGCCTTTGGCACACTTTATATCCCTCATTCAGCGCAATCATCAATAAAATGTACCAGACATGGCGCAGTAAAATAATTTGTCATGATATATTATCTAGAAACCACCGATATCACAGTTCATGCAGATAATATATAAATATTGCATGGAGAGGGAGACTGATGTGATGTCATGTGATTTGGATTTGTAACGTACCATTAACAATTTTACAGTCATATAGCTACAATGCCTGCAATGTGGCAGTTTGCAGTGATGCCTAGCACTAGGGCATCATGCCGCAGACATGCAGCATGATGTCCCACCCAGTCACATTATCCTGACACCAAGCCGACGAGCCTTAAAACTAACCTCTTGATGCAGAGCGCCAATCGAGGCAGCTATTAGTACCATTTTTGAAAGTCTTTGGTTTGATTCGGTCGTGGATTCAACCCACGACCTCCCGCATCCGAGATGGAAAGTCTAACCACTAGGCCACCGGAGTGGTGAGGGAGATTGAAATAAGGTTGCGGTTGCCCGACTGTTTTGCACAAGTTTTACACATCTAAATGATATTGTCATGTTAACTGCATTGGACAGTAAGAACCCAAAGCCCAACCCCAACAGACGGATACATAAATAAAGTGTATTTTTTTAAAAAAAAACTAAAACGGTCACCTGACGAAATTGTATACCTGCATTTGTGTATATCAGTCTATGTGAATGTTTGAAAAATTGGAAGATTTATATTCGACTTCCGTCTTGCACGTTTCATTACTCACGTGACGATATCAGCAAGGGCTATAAACGAGTCTACAACTTAATCTTCATCAGGTACTTCCCACGTTTCAGTCTTGAGTTGATTTTGTTCCCAGGCATGCAGGTCATTTGCATATGATGAACATTTATATTGCCGTAATCAAGGATGAATCAATAACATACATTTGGACTCGGAATAGCTTTCCATTTGGGGCTGCAGGTGGCCTAATATTCCAAGGCGACCGCCCTTACCGATCACAGATATCACACCTCTGTCCTCATAGGGTTGAAACTCGTGCTCGAGGCATGTATTTGTAAGATTAAACATAGGTGGCAGAGAAGAGTTTGGTAATACGGCCCCTGGCAAATTTATCTTTTAGCGCTATGATGTCTCGTTTTGAAATATTATTGCTTTGTAATAAAGATATGGGTATATTTGTGAATTAGGTGTTTCAGGAGTGTTTTGAGTATGAATTTGATGTGAGGTATGTATACCTTTCATTGTCACTTCACAGTATGTAGCCAGTGAAATACCAATAATATGCAAGGTAGCAGAAGTAGCCCAATCAAAGCAGCAGACACGTGTGTTCAAGACAAATACAATATCTACAATCGTCGTTGATGAAAATTATTTTGAATTGCATCAGGAATTTAAGTAAAGAATGCATTTCAAAACTTTTCGCTCAGGGAAAAGACTTGTGGTCACACTATGAGCACCGGTGCTTTCCAAATGGTCTTTGGACGCAAAAAATGCATGTATATTACGGGAAAGCTCGCATACCACACACTCATCTTACTGGAAAACTGATTTGTGCAAATATCAACGGCATAGAAATTTTATATGTATGTATGTATGTATTATATTGTATTGTATTGTATTGTATTGTATTGTATTGTATTGTATTGTATGTATGTATATATGTATGCATGTATGTATGTATGTATGTATGTATGTATGTATGTATGTATGTATTTGCATGCATGCACGGATGTATGGATCAATGAGCCGATTCATTTATGTACGTATAGGTACGCACCTTCCTCGTTCGCTCAAGCTTTGCTTCATGTATGCCCACGTGCAAATATATGTATATCCATGTATCCTTGTACATGTTATGCATGCCATCACGTATACACGTTCTTTAATTGATGTGCATGCATGTATGTATGTATGTATGTATGTATGTATGTATGTATGTATGTATGTATATATGTATGGATGGATGGATGTAGGTAGGTAAGTAGGTATATATATAGATAGGAAAATAGATACGTAGATTCGTGCGTACGTATGTAGGCATGAACTAATTTATGAACATGATCAAAATTAGCTCATTCCGAAAATATATCAAGTTATGCGGTTGATAAAGAAACTCAACGATTAAATGTTTTTATTTGTTTCTATTGCAAAAATTATGAACGAATTTGTACACATGGATTTTGCAGATAAGTCTTAAAAATGGGCCCATTTGTATCAATGATATATCCGCTTACAGTCTGTTTGCATATTTTGACAAATGTGTATGGCATTAACTGCTATCAAAACTTTGAAAAGAAAATAATGTTCATATATAACGCTGCATAAAATAATGATGTCTTGAAAGGAATTGCGGAAGATTTCTCAGTCAATTAAATATATTCATCTCATTGATTTTTTTATGACATCATACGCGATACAATAAAGGATGTACCCCGAGACTAAATTTTAATAACAGTTGTATACAGTATAAGATAATATTACTTTCAGATGATTAAGAGAGATCAAGTTTCCTATCATATCATTCAGATCTATCACGATTACCAAATGAGATCAATTGAACAAGATTATGATATTGGCACTAATTATTGTCCAGTACAATGTATCCAACATGACCAACCACCGCGTCTGTGGACAAAAACATCGTCATGGAACCGGTCACTGAAGCATCCTTAAATCAGCAGAATACAATTATGAATTGGCCATCCGTTTTCTATAAAGAAGTTGTAAGTCTGTTCAGACACATGATTTTTCGGCTTGACACATCTTTTCAATTCAAAAAAGCGGCATCAGCCAGTACAACCTCTACATCCGCAGTAAATACAGGCTCCTGTGTTATCCTCTGCTAGGTTGGCTTTAGGGTTACGACATGTGCAATGGGCCTCAATACAAGGAAGACAGCAGAGGTCTTCATGACCCTGCTTCTTCCATTTCGCGAAGGGAATTTTATCTGCTTTATTCTTCTCTAAAGCGTACTCGCACAACTCTCTACTAATGGTGTCGCTGGTACAGGGCAAGTCGCACATGTATCTGGATTTATGTTGATCAATATGAAAAACTGGCCAAAGCGCTTCCACTTTTCTTTCACCACCTTGAGACTCTTGTTCGGCCGCTTTCATCTTGTCGTCCTGCTCTAGGCCTGGCTTTATCAACTCATGTCTCTCTGCAGAACATTTCCTTATTGTCTTTAAATTAAGCATCGTTGTATGGTTTGCACTTAAACTTGGAGCGAATATTTGCACTCTAGAACAGTCACCCGTCTCAGAAATGTTTGCAACAGTGTTAATCAGTGTGCATCAGTAAGAAGGAGTATCACTGCATCTAAAAATATGTGTCTTTTATAGTGTCACCTTACCATTGTCGGTGTTTAGTTCTATTTTGTAAATAAAACCATTTATACATCAAACTGACCAATAATAAACCTGTTCAAGGATTAGTTGATACGCCATACTGCACATAACATATGTTGTACTAATGACACCCTATTGTTAAGCATCCGGCATGAGTAGATGCCATACGAGAAAGTGAGGTGAGTATGTGCCTAAAAGGAAATTGTGAAGCTAGTGCCAACGAAACAAATATATATAACGTATACTAACTGTAAACCTGCATTATTGTTATTAAAGCACATTTAGTAGCAGAAATAGAAATCTACACCCGACACCTGATAGCACGTAAAAGAAAGATATTTCCGACATGTCAATAAAGTATGTATGTATGAATATATGTTGTTGGTGTTGTTGTGTTTCACGCCATTTTTCAGCACACGATCGGCTATACATGGCAGTCAGTATTAACGGTGGAGGAAGAACCCGGGAAAACCCCGGAAAGAACCACCGACCCACGAAAAGCTACCGGCAAGCTTTTTCACATACTGACATTGGCTGAATCCGAGACTCGAACCCATGCAGGCAGAGGTGAGCTGCCAGTGGTCCGTAACGAAGAGCGCTTTAAACCACTCTGCCACTCGGGGCCCCTTTATGTAGGTATGTATGTATGTATGTATGTATGTATGTATGTATGTATGTATGTAGGTATGTAGGTATGTATGTGTGTGTTTGTGTGTGTAAATATGTATGTATGTATGTATGTATGTATGTATGTATGTATGTATGTATGTATGTATGTATGTATGAATGTATTAATATATTTATGTATGTATAAGACCACATGACATTTGAACACAGCAATTTTTCAAAGTCAATGGAAACAAGTAGATTTTCCGATTCAAATAACACATATTTCGAAGGAAATATCTGGATGCATTCACTGATACACGCGGCTAATGTATCCCTTGATCAAAGAATGATTAAAGGTTGTAAAAATGTTAAATATTAAAAGAAACGCAAGACCGCTCAATCCCAGCCAATGATTTAAGAACACAAGCGTGTTTTCCTGCATAAAAATAATGTGGCGAGACATTCGCTTACTCCCAAAATGACCCCGTTCGGAACATGGGCATATGCCCGTTTCGGGAACTGTCCCGCCTTTGGCACACTTTATATCCCTCATTCAGCGCAATCATCAATAAAATGTACCAGACATGGCGCAGTAAAATAATTTGTCATGATATATTATCTAGAAACCACCGATATCACAGTTCATGCAGATAATATATAAATATTGCATGGAGAGGGAGACTGATGTGATGTCATGTGATTTGGATTTGTAACGTACCATTAACAATTTTACAGTCATATAGCTACAATGCCTGCAATGTGGCAGTTTGCAGTGATGCCTAGCACTAGGGCATCATGCCGCAGACATGCAGCATGATGTCCCACCCAGTCACATTATCCTGACACCAAGCCGACGAGCCTTAAAACTAACCTCTTGATGCAGAGCGCCAATCGAGGCAGCTATTAGTACCATTTTTGAAAGTCTTTGGTTTGATTCGGTCGTGGATTCAACCCACGACCTCCCGCATCCGAGATGGAAAGTCTAACCACTAGGCCACCGGAGTGGTGAGGGAGATTGAAATAAGGTTGCGGTTGCCCGACTGTTTTGCACAAGTTTTACACATCTAAATGATATTGTCATGTTAACTGCATTGGACAGTAAGAACCCAAAGCCCAACCCCAACAGACGGATACATAAATAAAGTGTATTTTTTTAAAAAAAAACTAAAACGGTCACCTGACGAAATTGTATACCTGCATTTGTGTATATCAGTCTATGTGAATGTTTGAAAAATTGGAAGATTTATATTCGACTTCCGTCTTGCACGTTTCATTACTCACGTGACGATATCAGCAAGGGCTATAAACGAGTCTACAACTTAATCTTCATCAGGTACTTCCCACGTTTCAGTCTTGAGTTGATTTTGTTCCCAGGCATGCAGGTCATTTGCATATGATGAACATTTATATTGCCGTAATCAAGGATGAATCAATAACATACATTTGGACTCGGAATAGCTTTCCATTTGGGGCTGCAGGTGGCCTAATATTCCAAGGCGACCGCCCTTACCGATCACAGATATCACACCTCTGTCCTCATAGGGTTGAAACTCGTGCTCGAGGCATGTATTTGTAAGATTAAACATAGGTGGCAGAGAAGAGTTTGGTAATACGGCCCCTGGCAAATTTATCTTTTAGCGCTATGATGTCTCGTTTTGAAATATTATTGCTTTGTAATAAAGATATGGGTATATTTGTGAATTAGGTGTTTCAGGAGTGTTTTGAGTATGAATTTGATGTGAGGTATGTATACCTTTCATTGTCACTTCACAGTATGTAGCCAGTGAAATACCAATAATATGCAAGGTAGCAGAAGTAGCCCAATCAAAGCAGCAGACACGTGTGTTCAAGACAAATACAATATCTACAATCGTCGTTGATGAAAATTATTTTGAATTGCATCAGGAATTTAAGTAAAGAATGCATTTCAAAACTTCTCGCTCAGGGAAAAGACTTGTGGTCACACTATGAGCACCGGTGCTTTCCAAATGGTCTTTGGACGCAAAAAATGCATGTATATTACGGGAAAGCTCGCATACCACACACTCATCTTACTGGAAAACTGATTTGTGCAAATATCAACGGCATAGAAATTTTATATGTATGTATGTATGTATTATATTGTATTGTATTGTATTGTATTGTATTGTATTGTATTGTATTGTATGTATGTATATATGTATGCATGTATGTATGTATGTATGTATGTATGTATGTATGTATGTATGTATGTATTTGCATGCATGCACGGATGTATGGATCAATGAGCCGATTCATTTATGTACGTATAGGTACGCACCTTCCTCGTTCGCTCAAGCTTTGCTTCATGTATGCCCACGTGCAAATATATGTATATCCATGTATCCTTGTACATGTTATGCATGCCATCACGTATACACGTTCTTTAATTGATGTGCATGCATGTATGTATGTATGTATGTATGTATGTATGTATGTATGTATGTATGTATATATGTATGGATGGATGGATGTAGGTAGGTAAGTAGGTATATATATAGATAGGAAAATAGATACGTAGATTCGTGCGTACGTATGTAGGCATGAACTAATTTATGAACATGATCAAAATTAGCTCATTCCGAAAATATATCAAGTTATGCGGTTGATAAAGAAACTCAACGATTAAATGTTTTTATTTGTTTCTATTGCAAAAATTATGAACGAATTTGTACACATGGATTTTGCAGATAAGTCTTAAAAATGGGCCCATTTGTATCAATGATATATCCGCTTACAGTCTGTTTGCATATTTTGACAAATGTGTATGGCATTAACTGCTATCAAAACTTTGAAAAGAAAATAATGTTCATATATAACGCTGCATAAAATAATGATGTCTTGAAAGGAATTGCGGAAGATTTCTCAGTCAATTAAATATATTCATCTCATTGATTTTTTTATGACATCATACGCGATACAATAAAGGATGTACCCCGAGACTAAATTTTAATAACAGTTGTATACAGTATAAGATAATATTACTTTCAGATGATTAAGAGAGATCAAGTTTCCTATCATATCATTCAGATCTATCACGATTACCAAATGAGATCAATTGAACAAGATTATGATATTGGCACTAATTATTGTCCAGTACAATGTATCCAACATGACCAACCACCGCGTCTGTGGACAAAAACATCGTCATGGAACCGGTCACTGAAGCATCCTTAAATCAGCAGAATACAATTATGAATTGGCCATCCGTTTTCTATAAAGAAGTTGTAAGTCTGTTCAGACACATGATTTTTCGGCTTGACACATCTTTTCAATTCAAAAAAGCGGCATCAGCCAGTACAACCTCTACATCCGCAGTAAATACAGGCTCCTGTGTTATCCTCTGCTAGGTTGGCTTTAGGGTTACGACATGTGCAATGGGCCTCAATACAAGGAAGACAGCAGAGGTCTTCATGACCCTGCTTCTTCCATTTCGCGAAGGGAATTTTATCTGCTTTATTCTTCTCTAAAGCGTACTCGCACAACTCTCTACTAATGGTGTCGCTGGTACAGGGCAAGTCGCACATGTATCTGGATTTATGTTGATCAATATGAAAAACTGGCCAAAGCGCTTCCACTTTTCTTTCACCACCTTGAGACTCTTGTTCGGCCGCTTTCATCTTGTCGTCCTGCTCTAGGCCTGGCTTTATCAACTCATGTCTCTCTGCAGAACATTTCCTTATTGTCTTTAAATTAAGCATCGTTGTATGGTTTGCACTTAAACTTGGAGCGAATATTTGCATTCTAGAACAGTCACCCGTCTCAGAAATGTTTGCAACAGTGTTAATCAGTGTGCATCAGTAAGAAGGAGTATCACTGCATCTAAAAATATGTGTCTTTTATAGTGTCACCTTACCATTGTCGGTGTTTAGTTCTATTTTGTAAATAAAACCATTTATACATCAAACTGACCAATAATAAACCTGTTCAAGGATTAGTTGATACGCCATACTGCACATAACATATGTTGTACTAATGACACCCTATTGTTAAGCATCCGGCATGAGTAGATGCCATACGAGAAAGTGAGGTGAGTATGTGCCTGAAAGGAAATTGTGAAGCTAGTGCCAAAGAAACAAATATATATATAACTTATACTAACTGTAAACCTGCATTATTGTTATTAAAGCACATTTAGTAGCAGAAATAGAAATCTACACCCGACAATTGATAGCACGTAAAAGAACGATATTTCCGACATGTCAATAAAGTATGTATGTATGCATATATGTTGTTGGTGTTGTTGTGTTTCACGCCATTTTTCAGCACACGATCGGCTATACATGGCAGTCAGTATTAACGGTTGAAGAAGAACCGGGAAAAACCCCGGAAAGAACCACCGACCCACGAAAAGCTACCGGCAAGCTTTTTCACATACTGACATTGGCTGAATCCGAGACTCGAACCCATGCAGGCAGAGGTGAGCTGCCAGTGGTCCGTATCGCAGAGCGCTTTAAACCACTCTGCCACTCGGGGCCCCTTTATGTAGGTATGTATGTATGCATGTAGGTATGTAGGTATGTATGTGTGTATTTGTGTGTGTAAATATGTATGTATGTATGTATGTATGAATGTAAGTATGAATGTATTAATATATTTATGTATGTATAAGACCACATGACATTTGAACACAGCAATTTTTCAAAGTCAATGGAAACAAGTAGATTTTCCGATTCAAATAACACATATTTCGAAGGAAATATCTGGATGCATTCACTGATACACGCGGCTAATGTATCCCTTGATCAAAGAATGATTAAAGGTTGTAAAAATGTTAAATATTAAAAGAAACGCAAGACCGCTCAATCCCAGCCAATGATTTAAGAACACAAGCGTGTTTTCCTGCATAAAAATAATGTGGCGAGACATTCGCTTACTCCCAAAATGACCCCGTTCGGAACATGGGCATATGCCCGTTTCGGGAACTGTCCCGCCTTTGGCACACTTTATATCCCTCATTCAGCGCAATCATCAATAAAATGTACCAGACATGGCGCAGTAAAATAATTTGTCATGATATATTATCTAGAAACCACCGATATCACAGTTCATGCAGATAATATATAAATATTGCATGGAGAGGGAGACTGATGTGATGTCATGTGATTTGGATTTGTAACGTACCATTAACAATTTTACAGTCATATAGCTACAATGCCTGCAATGTGGCAGTTTGCAGTGATGCCTAGCACTAGGGCATCATGCCGCAGACATGCAGCATGATGTCCCACCCAGTCACATTATCCTGACACCAAGCCGACGAGCCTTAAAACTAACCTCTTGATGCAGAGCGCCAATCGAGGCAGCTATTAGTACCATTTTTGAAAGTCTTTGGTTTGATTCGGTCGTGGATTCAACCCACGACCTCCCGCATCCGAGATGGAAAGTCTAACCACTAGGCCACCGGAGTGGTGAGGGAGATTGAAATAAGGTTGCGGTTGCCCGACTGTTTTGCACAAGTTTTACACATCTAAATGATATTGTCATGTTAACTGCATTGGACAGTAAGAACCCAAAGCCCAACCCCAAGAGACGGATACATAAATAAAGTGTATTTTTTTAAAAAAAACCTAAAACGGTCACCTGACGAAATTGTATACCTGCATTTGTGTATATCAGTCTATGTGAATGTTTGAAAAATTGGAAGATTTATATTCGACTTCCGTCTTGCACGTTTCATTACTCACGTGACGATATCAGCAAGGGCTATAAACGAGTCTACAACTTAATCTTCATCAGGTACTTCCCACGTTTCAGTCTTGAGTTGATTTTGTTCCCAGGCATGCAGGTCATTTGCATATGATGAACATTTATATTGCCGTAATCAAGGATGAATCAATAACATACATTTGGACTCGGAATAGCTTTCCATTTGGGGCTGCAGGTGGCCTAATATTCCAAGGCGACCGCCCTTACCGATCACAGATATCACACCTCTGTCCTCATAGGGTTGAAACTCGTGCTCGAGGCATGTATTTGTAAGATTAAACATAGGTGGCAGAGAAGAGTTTGGTAATACGGCCCCTGGCAAATTTATCTTTTAGCGCTATGATGTCTCGTTTTGAAATATTATTGCTTTGTAATAAAGATATGGGTATATTTGTGAATTAGGTGTTTCAGGAGTGTTTTGAGTATGAATTTGATGTGAGGTATGTATACCTTTCATTGTCACTTCACAGTATGTAGCCAGTGAAATACCAATAATATGCAAGGTAGCAGAAGTAGCCCAATCAAAGCAGCAGACACGTGTGTTCAAGACAAATACAATATCTACAATCGTCGTTGATGAAAATTATTTTGAATTGCATCAGGAATTTAAGTAAAGAATGCATTTCAAAACTTCTCGCTCAGGGAAAAGACTTGTGGTCACACTATGAGCACCGGTGCTTTCCAAATGGTCTTTGGACGCAAAAAATGCATGTATATTACGGGAAAGCTCGCATACCACACACTCATCTTACTGGAAAACTGATTTGTGCAAATATCAACGGCATAGAAATTTTATATGTATGTATGTATGTATTATATTGTATTGTATTGTATTGTATTGTATTGTATTGTATTGTATGTATGTATATATGTATGCATGTATGTATGTATGTATGTATGTATGTATGTATGTATGTATTTGCATGCATGCACGGATGTATGGATCAATGAGCCGATTCATTTATGTACGTATAGGTACGCACCTTCCTCGTTCGCTCAAGCTTTGCTTCATGTATGCCCACGTGCAAATATATGTATATCCATGTATCCTTGTACATGTTATGCATGCCATCACGTATACACGTTCTTTAATTGATGTGCATGCATGTATGTATGTATGTATGTATGTATGTATGTATGTATGTATATATGTATGGATGGATGGATGTAGGTAGGTAAGTAGGTATATATATAGATAGGAAAATAGATACGTAGATTCGTGCGTACGTATGTAGGCATGAACTAATTTATGAACATGATCAAAATTAGCTCATTCCGAAAATATATCAAGTTATGCGGTTGATAAAGAAACTCAACGATTAAATGTTTTTATTTGTTTCTATTGCAAAAATTATGAACGAATTTGTACACATGGATTTTGCAGATAAGTCTTAAAAATGGGCCCATTTGTATCAATGATATATCCGCTTACAGTCTGTTTGCATATTTTGACAAATGTGTATGGCATTAACTGCTATCAAAACTTTGAAAAGAAAATAATGTTCATATATAACGCTGCATAAAATAATGATGTATTGAAAGGAATTGCGGAAGATTTCTCAGTCAATTAAATATATTGATCTCATTGATTTTTTTATGACATCATACGCGATACAATAAAGGATGTACCCCGAGACTAAATTTTAATAACAGTTGTATACAGTATAAGATAATATTACTTTCAGATGTTTAAGAGAGATCAAGTTTCCTATCATATCATTCAGATCTATCACGATTACCAAATGAGATCAATTGAACAAGATTATGATATTGGCACTAATTATTGTCCAGTACAATGTATCCAACATGACCACCGCGTCTGTGGACAAAAACATCGTCATGGAACCGGTCACTGAAGCATCCTTAAATCAGCAGAATACAATTATGAATTGGCCATCCGTTTTCTATAAAGAAGTTGTAAGTCTGTTCAGACACATGATTTTTCGGCTTGACACATCTTTTCAATTCAAAAAAGCGGCATCAGCCAGTACAACCTCTACATCCGCAGTAAATACAGGCTCCTGTGTTATCCTCTGCTAGGTTGGCTTTAGGGTTACGACATGTGCAATGGGCCTCAATACAAGGAAGACAGCAGAGGTCTTCATGACCCTGCTTCTTCCATTTCGCGAAGGGAATTTTATCTGCTTTATTCTTCTCTAAAGCGTACTCGCACAACTCTCTACTAATGGTGTCGCTGGTACAGGGCAAGTCGCACATGTATCTGGATTTGTGTTGATCAATATGAAAAACTGGCCAAAGCGCTTCCACTTTTCTTTCACCACCTTGAGACTCTTGTTCGGCCGCTTTCATCTTGTCGTCCTGCTCTAGGCCTGGCTTTATCAACTCATGTCTCTCTGCAGAACATTTCCTTATTGTCTTTAAATTAAGCATCGTTGTATGGTTTGCACTTAAGCTTGGAGCGAATATTTGCATTCTAGAACAGTCACCCGTCTCAGAAATGTTTGCAACAGTGTTAATCAGTGTGCATCAGTAAGAAGGAGTATCACTGCATCTAAAAATATGTGTCTTTTATAGTGTCACCTTACCATTGTCGGTGTTTAGTTCTATTTTGTAAATAAAACCATTTATACATCAAACTGACCAATAATAAACCTGTTCAAGGATTAGTTGATACGCCATACTGCACATAACATATGTTGTACTAATGACACCCTATTGTTAAGCATCCGGCATGAGTAGATGCCATGCGAGAAAGTGAGGTGAGTATCTGCCTGAAAGGAAATTGTGAAGCTAGTGCCAAAGAAACAAATATATATATAACTTATACTAACTGTAAACCTGCATTATTGTTATTAAAGCACATTTAGTAGCAGAAATAGAAATCTACACCCGACAATTGATAGCACGTAAAAGAACGATATTTCCGACATGTCAATAAAGTATGTATGTATGCATATATGTTGTTGGTGTTGTTGTGTTTCACGCCATTTTTCAGCACACGATCGGCTATACATGGCAGTCAGTATTAACGGTGGAAGAAGAACCGGGGAAAACCCCGGAAAGAACCACCGACCCACGAAAAGCTACCGGCAAGCTTTTTCACATACTGACATTGGCTGAATCCGAGACTCGAACCCATGCAGGCAGAGGTGAGCTGCCAGTGGTCCGTATCGCAGAGCGCTTTAAACCACTCTGCCACTCGGGGCCCCTTTATGTAGGTATGTATGTATGCATGTAGGTATGTAGGTATGTATGTGTGTATTTGTGTGTGTAAATATGTATGTATGTATGTATGTATGTATGTATGAATGTAAGTATGAATGTATTAATATATTTATGTATGTATAAGACCACATGACATTTGAACACAGCAATTTTTCAAAGTCAATGGAAACAAGTAGATTTTCCGATTCAAATAACACATATTTCGAAGGAAATATCTGGATGCATTCACTGATACACGCGGCTAATGTATCCCTTGATCAAAGAATGATTAAAGGTTGTAACAATGTTAAATATTAAAAGAAATGCAAGACCGCTCAATCCCAGCCAAGGATTTAAGAACACAAGCGTGTTTTCCTGCATAAAAATAATGTGGCGAGACATTCGCTTACTCCCAAAATGAGCCCGTTCGGAACATGGGCATATGCCCGTTTCGGGAACTGTCCCGCCTTTGGCACACTTTATATCCCTCATTCAGCGCAATCATCAATAAAATGTACCAGACATGGCGCAGTAAAATAATTTGTCATGATATATTATCTAGAAACCACCGATATCACAGTTCATGCAGATAATATATAAATATTGCATGGAGAGGGAGACTGATGTGATGTCATGTGATTTGGATTTGTAACGTACCATTAACAATTTTACAGTCATATAGCTACAATGCCTGCAATGTGGCAGTTTGCAGTGATGCCTAGCACTAGGGCATCATGCCGCAGACATACAGCATGATGTCCCACCCAGTCACATTATCCTGACACCAAGCCGACGAGTCTTAAAACTAACCTCTTGATGCAGAGCGCCAAGCGAGGCAGCTATTAGTACCATTTTTGAAAGTCTTTGGTTTGATTCGGTCGTGGATTCAACCCACGACCTCCCGCATCCGAGATGGAAAGTCTAACCACTAGGCCACCGGAGTGGTGAGGGAGATTGAAATAAGGTTGCGGTTGCCCGACTGTTTTGCACAAGTTTTACACATTTAATGATATTGTCATGTTAACTGCAATGGAAAGTAAGAACCCAGATCCCAACCCCAAGAGACGGATACATAAATAAAGTGTATTTTTTTAAAATAAAACCCTAAAACGGTCACCTGACGAAACTGTATACCTGCATTTGTGTATATCAGTCTATGTGAATGTTTGAAAAATTGGAAGATTTATATTCGACTTCCGTCTTGCACGTTTCATTACTCACGTGACGATATCAGCAAGGGCTATAAACGAGTCTACAACTTAATCTTCATCAGGTACTTCCCACGTTTCAGTCTTGAGTTGATTTTGTTCCCAGGCATGCAGGTCATTTGCATATGATGAACATTTATATTGCCGTAATCAAGGATGAATCAATAACATACATTTGGACTCGGAATAGCTTTCCATTTGGGGCTGCAGGTGGCCTAATATTCCAAGGCGACCGCCCTTACCGATCACAGATATCACACCTCTGTCCTCATAGGGTTGAAACTCGTGCTCGAGGCATGTATTTGTAAGATTAAACATAGGTGGCAGAGAAGAGTTTGGTAATACGGCCCCTGGCAAATTTATCTTTTAGCGCTATGATGTCTCGTTTTGAAATATTATTGCTTTGTAATAAAGATATGGGTATATTTGTGAATTAGGTGTTTCAGGAGTGTTTTGAGTATGAATTTGATGTGAGGTATGTATACCTTTCATTGTCACTTCACAGTATGTAGCCAGTGAAATACCAATAATATGCAAGGTAGCAGAAGTAGCCCAATCAAAGCAGCAGACACGTGTGTTCAAGACAAATACAATATCTACAATCGTCGTTGATGAAAATTATTTTGAATTGCATCAGGAATTTAAGTAAAGAATGCATTTCAAAACTTCTCGCTCAGGGAAAAGACTTGTGGTCACACTATGAGCACCGGTGCTTTCCAAATGGTCTTTGGACGCAAAAAATGCATGTATATTACGGGAAAGCTCGCATACCACACACTCATCTTACTGGAAAACTGATTTGTGCAAATATCAACGGCATAGAAATTTTATATGTATGTATGTATGTATTATATTGTATTGTATTGTATTGTATTGTATTGTATTGTATTGTATTGTATGTATGTATATATGTATGCATGTATGTATGTATGTATGTATGTATGTATGTATGTATGTATGTATGTATTTGCATGCATGCACGGATGTATGGATCAATGAGCCGATTCATTTATGTACGTATAGGTACGCACCTTCCTCGTTCGCTCAAGCTTTGCTTCATGTATGCCCACGTGCAAATATATGTATATCCATGTATCCTTGTACATGTTATGCATGCCATCACGTATACACGTTCTTTAATTGATGTGCATGCATGTATGTATGTATGTATGTATGTATGTATGTATGTATGTATGTATGTATATATGTATGGATGGATGGATGTAGGTAGGTAAGTAGGTATATATATAGATAGGAAAATAGATACGTAGATTCGTGCGTACGTATGTAGGCATGAACTAATTTATGAACATGATCAAAATTAGCTCATTCCGAAAATATATCAAGTTATGCGGTTGATAAAGAAACTCAACGATTAAATGTTTTTATTTGTTTCTATTGCAAAAATTATGAACGAATTTGTACACATGGATTTTGCAGATAAGTCTTAAAAATGGGCCCATTTGTATCAATGATATATCCGCTTACAGTCTGTTTGCATATTTTGACAAATGTGTATGGCATTAACTGCTATCAAAACTTTGAAAAGAAAATAATGTTCATATATAACGCTGCATAAAATAATGATGTCTTGAAAGGAATTGCGGAAGATTTCTCAGTCAATTAAATATATTCATCTCATTGATTTTTTTATGACATCATACGCGATACAATAAAGGATGTACCCCGAGACTAAATTTTAATAACAGTTGTATACAGTATAAGATAATATTACTTTCAGATGATTAAGAGAGATCAAGTTTCCTATCATATCATTCAGATCTATCACGATTACCAAATGAGATCAATTGAACAAGATTATGATATTGGCACTAATTATTGTCCAGTACAATGTATCCAACATGACCAACCACCGCGTCTGTGGACAAAAACATCGTCATGGAACCGGTCACTGAAGCATCCTTAAATCAGCAGAATACAATTATGAATTGGCCATCCGTTTTCTATAAAGAAGTTGTAAGTCTGTTCAGACACATGATTTTTCGGCTTGACACATCTTTTCAATTCAAAAAAGCGGCATCAGCCAGTACAACCTCTACATCCGCAGTAAATACAGGCTCCTGTGTTATCCTCTGCTAGGTTGGCTTTAGGGTTACGACATGTGCAATGGGCCTCAATACAAGGAAGACAGCAGAGGTCTTCATGACCCTGCTTCTTCCATTTCGCGAAGGGAATTTTATCTGCTTTATTCTTCTCTAAAGCGTACTCGCACAACTCTCTACTAATGGTGTCGCTGGTACAGGGCAAGTCGCACATGTATCTGGATTTATGTTGATCAATATGAAAAACTGGCCAAAGCGCTTCCACTTTTCTTTCACCACCTTGAGACTCTTGTTCGGCCGCTTTCATCTTGTCGTCCTGCTCTAGGCCTGGCTTTATCAACTCATGTCTCTCTGCAGAACATTTCCTTATTGTCTTTAAATTAAGCATCGTTGTATGGTTTGCACTTAAACTTGGAGCGAATATTTGCATTCTAGAACAGTCACCCGTCTCAGAAATGTTTGCAACAGTGTTAATCAGTGTGCATCAGTAAGAAGGAGTATCACTGCATCTAAAAATATGTGTCTTTTATAGTGTCACCTTACCATTGTCGGTGTTTAGTTCTATTTTGTAAATAAAACCATTTATACATCAAACTGACCAATAATAAACCTGTTCAAGGATTAGTTGATACGCCATACTGCACATAACATATGTTGTACTAATGACACCCTATTGTTAAGCATCCGGCATGAGTAGATGCCATACGAGAAAGTGAGGTGAGTATGTGCCTGAAAGGAAATTGTGAAGCTAGTGCCAAAGAAACAAATATATATATAACTTATACTAACTGTAAACCTGCATTATTGTTATTAAAGCACATTTAGTAGCAGAAATAGAAATCTACACCCGACAATTGATAGCACGTAAAAGAACGATATTTCCGACATGTCAATAAAGTATGTATGTATGCATATATGTTGTTGGTGTTGTTGTGTTTCACGCCATTTTTCAGCACACGATCGGCTATACATGGCAGTCAGTATTAACGGTTGAAGAAGAACCGGGAAAAACCCCGGAAAGAACCACCGACCCACGAAAAGCTACCGGCAAGCTTTTTCACATACTGACATTGGCTGAATCCGAGACTCGAACCCATGCAGGCAGAGGTGAGCTGCCAGTGGTCCGTATCGCAGAGCGCTTTAAACCACTCTGCCACTCGGGGCCCCTTTATGTAGGTATGTATGTATGCATGTAGGTATGTAGGTATGTATGTGTGTATTTGTGTGTGTAAATATGTATGTATGTATGTATGTATGAATGTAAGTATGAATGTATTAATATATTTATGTATGTATAAGACCACATGACATTTGAACACAGCAATTTTTCAAAGTCAATGGAAACAAGTAGATTTTCCGATTCAAATAACACATATTTCGAAGGAAATATCTGGATGCATTCACTGATACACGCGGCTAATGTATCCCTTGATCAAAGAATGATTAAAGGTTGTAAAAATGTTAAATATTAAAAGAAACGCAAGACCGCTCAATCCCAGCCAATGATTTAAGAACACAAGCGTGTTTTCCTGCATAAAAATAATGTGGCGAGACATTCGCTTACTCCCAAAATGACCCCGTTCGGAACATGGGCATATGCCCGTTTCGGGAACTGTCCCGCCTTTGGCACACTTTATATCCCTCATTCAGCGCAATCATCAATAAAATGTACCAGACATGGCGCAGTAAAATAATTTGTCATGATATATTATCTAGAAACCACCGATATCACAGTTCATGCAGATAATATATAAATATTGCATGGAGAGGGAGACTGATGTGATGTCATGTGATTTGGATTTGTAACGTACCATTAACAATTTTACAGTCATATAGCTACAATGCCTGCAATGTGGCAGTTTGCAGTGATGCCTAGCACTAGGGCATCATGCCGCAGACATGCAGCATGATGTCCCACCCAGTCACATTATCCTGACACCAAGCCGACGAGCCTTAAAACTAACCTCTTGATGCAGAGCGCCAATCGAGGCAGCTATTAGTACCATTTTTGAAAGTCTTTGGTTTGATTCGGTCGTGGATTCAACCCACGACCTCCCGCATCCGAGATGGAAAGTCTAACCACTAGGCCACCGGAGTGGTGAGGGAGATTGAAATAAGGTTGCGGTTGCCCGACTGTTTTGCACAAGTTTTACACATCTAAATGATATTGTCATGTTAACTGCATTGGACAGTAAGAACCCAAAGCCCAACCCCAAGAGACGGATACATAAATAAAGTGTATTTTTTTAAAAAAAACCTAAAACGGTCACCTGACGAAATTGTATACCTGCATTTGTGTATATCAGTCTATGTGAATGTTTGAAAAATTGGAAGATTTATATTCGACTTCCGTCTTGCACGTTTCATTACTCACGTGACGATATCAGCAAGGGCTATAAACGAGTCTACAACTTAATCTTCATCAGGTACTTCCCACGTTTCAGTCTTGAGTTGATTTTGTTCCCAGGCATGCAGGTCATTTGCATATGATGAACATTTATATTGCCGTAATCAAGGATGAATCAATAACATACATTTGGACTCGGAATAGCTTTCCATTTGGGGCTGCAGGTGGCCTAATATTCCAAGGCGACCGCCCTTACCGATCACAGATATCACACCTCTGTCCTCATAGGGTTGAAACTCGTGCTCGAGGCATGTATTTGTAAGATTAAACATAGGTGGCAGAGAAGAGTTTGGTAATACGGCCCCTGGCAAATTTATCTTTTAGCGCTATGATGTCTCGTTTTGAAATATTATTGCTTTGTAATAAAGATATGGGTATATTTGTGAATTAGGTGTTTCAGGAGTGTTTTGAGTATGAATTTGATGTGAGGTATGTATACCTTTCATTGTCACTTCACAGTATGTAGCCAGTGAAATACCAATAATATGCAAGGTAGCAGAAGTAGCCCAATCAAAGCAGCAGACACGTGTGTTCAAGACAAATACAATATCTACAATCGTCGTTGATGAAAATTATTTTGAATTGCATCAGGAATTTAAGTAAAGAATGCATTTCAAAACTTCTCGCTCAGGGAAAAGACTTGTGGTCACACTATGAGCACCGGTGCTTTCCAAATGGTCTTTGGACGCAAAAAATGCATGTATATTACGGGAAAGCTCGCATACCACACACTCATCTTACTGGAAAACTGATTTGTGCAAATATCAACGGCATAGAAATTTTATATGTATGTATGTATGTATTATATTGTATTGTATTGTATTGTATTGTATTGTATTGTATTGTATTGTATGTATGTATATATGTATGCATGTATGTATGTATGTATGTATGTATGTATGTATGTATTTGCATGCATGCACGGATGTATGGATCAATGAGCCGATTCATTTATGTACGTATAGGTACGCACCTTCCTCGTTCGCTCAAGCTTTGCTTCATGTATGCCCACGTGCAAATATATGTATATCCATGTATCCTTGTACATGTTATGCATGCCATCACGTATACACGTTCTTTAATTGATGTGCATGCATGTATGTATGTATGTATGTATGTATGTATGTATGTATGTATGTATGTATGTATGTATGTATATATGTATGGATGGATGGATGTAGGTAGGTAAGTAGGTATATATATAGATAGGAAAATAGATACGTAGATTCGTGCGTACGTATGTAGGCATGAACTAATTTATGAACATGATCAAAATTAGCTCATTCCGAAAATATATCAAGTTATGCGGTTGATAAAGAAACTCAACGATTAAATGTTTTTATTTGTTTCTATTGCAAAAATTATGAACGAATTTGTACACATGGATTTTGCAGATAAGTCTTAAAAATGGGCCCATTTGTATCAATGATATATCCGCTTACAGTCTGTTTGCATATTTTGACAAATGTGTATGGCATTAACTGCTATCAAAACTTTGAAAAGAAAATAATGTTCATATATAACGCTGCATAAAATAATGATGTATTGAAAGGAATTGCGGAAGATTTCTCAGTCAATTAAATATATTGATCTCATTGATTTTTTTATGACATCATACGCGATACAATAAAGGATGTACCCCGAGACTAAATTTTAATAACAGTTGTATACAGTATAAGATAATATTACTTTCAGATGTTTAAGAGAGATCAAGTTTCCTATCATATCATTCAGATCTATCACGATTACCAAATGAGATCAATTGAACAAGATTATGATATTGGCACTAATTATTGTCCAGTACAATGTATCCAACATGACCACCGCGTCTGTGGACAAAAACATCGTCATGGAACCGGTCACTGAAGCATCCTTAAATCAGCAGAATACAATTATGAATTGGCCATCCGTTTTCTATAAAGAAGTTGTAAGTCTGTTCAGACACATGATTTTTCGGCTTGACACATCTTTTCAATTCAAAAAAGCGGCATCAGCCAGTACAACCTCTACATCCGCAGTAAATACAGGCTCCTGTGTTATCCTCTGCTAGGTTGGCTTTAGGGTTACGACATGTGCAATGGGCCTCAATACAAGGAAGACAGCAGAGGTCTTCATGACCCTGCTTCTTCCATTTCGCGAAGGGAATTTTATCTGCTTTATTCTTCTCTAAAGCGTACTCGCACAACTCTCTACTAATGGTGTCGCTGGTACAGGGCAAGTCGCACATGTATCTGGATTTGTGTTGATCAATATGAAAAACTGGCCAAAGCGCTTCCACTTTTCTTTCACCACCTTGAGACTCTTGTTCGGCCGCTTTCATCTTGTCGTCCTGCTCTAGGCCTGGCTTTATCAACTCATGTCTCTCTGCAGAACATTTCCTTATTGTCTTTAAATTAAGCATCGTTGTATGGTTTGCACTTAAGCTTGGAGCGAATATTTGCATTCTAGAACAGTCACCCGTCTCAGAAATGTTTGCAACAGTGTTAATCAGTGTGCATCAGTAAGAAGGAGTATCACTGCATCTAAAAATATGTGTCTTTTATAGTGTCACCTTACCATTGTCGGTGTTTAGTTCTATTTTGTAAATAAAACCATTTATACATCAAACTGACCAATAATAAACCTGTTCAAGGATTAGTTGATACGCCATACTGCACATAACATATGTTGTACTAATGACACCCTATTGTTAAGCATCCGGCATGAGTAGATGCCATGCGAGAAAGTGAGGTGAGTATCTGCCTGAAAGGAAATTGTGAAGCTAGTGCCAAAGAAACAAATATATATATAACTTATACTAACTGTAAACCTGCATTATTGTTATTAAAGCACATTTAGTAGCAGAAATAGAAATCTACACCCGACAATTGATAGCACGTAAAAGAACGATATTTCCGACATGTCAATAAAGTATGTATGTATGCATATATGTTGTTGGTGTTGTTGTGTTTCACGCCATTTTTCAGCACACGATCGGCTATACATGGCAGTCAGTATTAACGGTGGAAGAAGAACCGGGGAAAACCCCGGAAAGAACCACCGACCCACGAAAAGCTACCGGCAAGCTTTTTCACATACTGACATTGGCTGAATCCGAGACTCGAACCCATGCAGGCAGAGGTGAGCTGCCAGTGGTCCGTATCGCAGAGCGCTTTAAACCACTCTGCCACTCGGGGCCCCTTTATGTAGGTATGTATGTATGCATGTAGGTATGTAGGTATGTATGTGTGTATTTGTGTGTGTAAATATGTATGTATGTATGTATGTATGTATGTATGTATGAATGTAAGTATGAATGTATTAATATATTTATGTATGTATAAGACCACATGACATTTGAACACAGCAATTTTTCAAAGTCAATGGAAACAAGTAGATTTTCCGATTCAAATAACACATATTTCGAAGGAAATATCTGGATGCATTCACTGATACACGCGGCTAATGTATCCCTTGATCAAAGAATGATTAAAGGTTGTAACAATGTTAAATATTAAAAGAAATGCAAGACCGCTCAATCCCAGCCAAGGATTTAAGAACACAAGCGTGTTTTCCTGCATAAAAATAATGTGGCGAGACATTCGCTTACTCCCAAAATGAGCCCGTTCGGAACATGGGCATATGCCCGTTTCGGGAACTGTCCCGCCTTTGGCACACTTTATATCCCTCATTCAGCGCAATCATCAATAAAATGTACCAGACATGGCGCAGTAAAATAATTTGTCATGATATATTATCTAGAAACCACCGATATCACAGTTCATGCAGATAATATATAAATATTGCATGGAGAGGGAGACTGATGTGATGTCATGTGATTTGGATTTGTAACGTACCATTAACAATTTTACAGTCATATAGCTACAATGCCTGCAATGTGGCAGTTTGCAGTGATGCCTAGCACTAGGGCATCATGCCGCAGACATACAGCATGATGTCCCACCCAGTCACATTATCCTGACACCAAGCCGACGAGTCTTAAAACTAACCTCTTGATGCAGAGCGCCAAGCGAGGCAGCTATTAGTACCATTTTTGAAAGTCTTTGGTTTGATTCGGTCGTGGATTCAACCCACGACCTCCCGCATCCGAGATGGAAAGTCTAACCACTAGGCCACCGGAGTGGTGAGGGAGATTGAAATAAGGTTGCGGTTGCCCGACTGTTTTGCACAAGTTTTACACATTTAATGATATTGTCATGTTAACTGCAATGGAAAGTAAGAACCCAGATCCCAACCCCAAGAGACGGATACATAAATAAAGTGTATTTTTTTAAAATAAAACCCTAAAACGGTCACCTGACGAAACTGTATACCTGCATTTGTGTATATGCGTCTATGTGAATGTTTGAAAAATTGGAAGATTTATATTCGACTTCCGTCTTGCACGTTTCATTACTCACGTGACGATATCAGCAAGGGCTATAAACGAGTCTACAACTTAATCTTCATCAGGTACTTCCCACGTTTCAGTCTTGAGTTGATTTTGTTCCCAGGCATGCAGGTCATTTGCATATGATGAACATTTATATTGCCGTAATCAAGGATGAATCAATAACATACATTTGGACTCGGAATAGCTTTCCATTTGGGGCTGCAGGTGGCCTAATATTCCAAGGCGACCGCCCTTACCGATCACAGATATCACACCTCTGTCCTCATAGGGTTGAAACTCGTGCTCGAGGCATGTATTTGTAAGATTAAACATAGGTGGCAGAGAAGAGTTTGGTAATACGGCCCCTGGCAAATTTATCTTTTAGCGCTATGATGTCTCGTTTTGAAATATTATTGCTTTGTAATAAAGATATGGGTATATTTGTGAATTAGGTGTTTCAGGCGTGTGTTGAGAATGAATTTGATGTGAGATATGAAAACCTTTCATTGTCACTTCGCAGTATGTAGCCAGTGAAATACCAATAATATGCAAGGTAGCAGAAGTAGCCCAATCAAAGCAGCAGACACGTGTGTTCAAGACAAATACAATATCTACAATCGTCGTTGATGAAAATTATTTTGAACTGCATCAGGAATTTAAGTAAAGAATGCATTTCAAAACTTTTCGCTCTGGGAAAAGACTTGTGGTCACACTATGAGTACCGGTACTTTTTAAATGGTCTTTGGACGCAAAAAATGCATGTATATTACGGGAAAGCTGCATTACCACACACTCATCTTACTGGAAAATTGATTTGTGCAAATATCAACGGCATAGAAATTTTATATGTATGTATGTATGTATTGTATTGTATTCTATGTATGTATGCATGTATGTACGTATGTATGTATGTATGTATTTGCATGCATGCACGGATGTATGGATCAATGAGCCGATTCATGTATGTACGTATAGGTACGCACCTTCCTCGTTCGCTCAAGCTTTGCTTCATGTATGCCCACGTGCAAATATATGTATATCCATGTATCCTTGTACATGTTATGCATGCCATCACGTGTACACGTTCTTTAATTGATGTGCATGCATGTATGTATGTATGTATGTATGTATGTATGGATAAATGGATGGATGTAGGTAGGTAAGTAGGTATATATGTAGATAGGAAAATAGATACGTAGATTCGTGCGTACGTATGTAGGCATGAACTAATTTATGAACATGATCAAAATTAGCTCATTCCGAAAATATATCAAGTTATGCGGTTGATAAAGAAACTCAACGATTCAATGTTTTTATGTGCTTTTATTGCAAAAATTATGAACGAATTTATACACACGGATTTTGCAGATAAGTCTTAAAAATGGGCCCATTTGTATCAATGATATATCCGCTTACAGTCTGTTTGCATATTTTGACAAATGTGTATGGCATTAACTGCTATCAAAACCTTGAAAAGAAAATAATGTTGATACATAACGCTGCATAAAATAATGATGTATAGAAAGGCATTGCGGAAGATTTCTCAGTCAATTAAATATATTCATCTCATTGATTTTTTTATGACATCATACGCGATACAATAAAGGATGTACCCCGAGACTAAAATTTAATAACAGTTGTATACAGTATAAGATGATATTACTTTCAGATGTTTAAGAGAGATCAAGTTTCCTATCATATCATTCAGATCTATCACGATTACCAAATGAGATCAATTGAACAAGATTATGATATTGGCACTAATTATTGTCCAGTACAATGTATCCAACATGACCACCGCGTCTGTGGACAAAAACATCGTCATGGAACCGGTCACTGAAGCATCCTTAAATCAGCAGAATACAATTATGAATTGGCCATCCGTTTTCTATAAAGAAGTTGTAAGTCTGTTCAGACACATGATTTTCAGCTTGACACATCTTTTCAATTCAAAAAAGCGGCATCAGCCAGTACAACCTTTACATCCGCAGTAAATACAGGCTCCTGTGTTATCCTCTGCTAGGTTGGCTTTAGAGTTGCGACATGTGCAATGAGCCTCAATACAAGGAAGACAGCAGAGGTCTTCATGACCCTGCTTCTTCCATTTTGCGAAGGGAATTTTATCTGCTTTATTCTTCTCTAAAGCGTACTCGCACAACTCTCTACTAATGGTGTCGCTGGTACAGGGCAAGTCGCACATGTATCTGGATTTGTGTTGATCAATATGAAAAACTGGCCAAAGCGCTTCCACTTTTCTTTCACCACCTTGAGACTCTTGTTCGGCCGCTGTCATCTTGTCGTCCTGCTCTAGGCCTGGCTTTATTAACTCATGTCTCTCTGCAGAACATTTCCTTATTGTCTTTAAATTAAGCATCGTTGTATGGTTTGCACTTAAACTTGGAGCGAATATTTGCACTCTAGAACAGTCACCCGTCTCAGAAATGTTTGCAACAGTGTCAGTCAGTGTGCATCAGTAAGAAGGCGTATCACTGCATCTAAAAATATGTGTCTTTTATAGTGTCACCTTACTATTGTCGGTGTTTAGTTTTATTTGGTAAATAAAACCATTTATACATCAAACTGACCAATAATAAGGCTGTTCAAGTATTAGTAGATACGCCATGCTGCACATACCATATGTTGTACTAATGACACCCTTTTGTTAAGCATCCGGCATGAGTAGATGCCATACGAGAAAGTGAGGTGAGTATGTGCCTGAAAGGAAATTGTGAAGCTAGTGTCAAAGAAACAAATATATATATAACTTATACTAACTGTAAACCTGCATTATTGTTATTAAAGCACATTTAGTAGCAGAAATAGAAATCTACACCCGACAATTGATAACACGTAAAAGAAAGATATTTCCGACATGTCAATAAAGTATGTATGTATGCATATATGTTGTTGTTGTTGTTGTTGTGTTTAACGCCATTTTTCAGCACACGATCGGCTATACATGGCAGTCAGTATTAACGGTGGAGGAAGAACCCGTGAAAACCCCGGAAAAAACCACCGACCCACGAGAAGCTACCGGCAAGCTTTTTCACATACTGACATTGGCTGAATCCGAGACTCGAACCCATGCAGGCAGAGGTGAGCTGGCAGTGGTCCGTAACGAAGAGCGCTTTAGACCACTCGGCCACTTGGGGCCCATGTATGTATGTATGTATGTATGTATGTATGTATCTACGTACGTACGTACTTGTGTGTGTGTGTATGTATGTATGTATGTATGTATGTATCAGGCCGCGTTACATTTGAACACAGCAATGTGTCAAAGTCAATGGAAGCAAGTAGATTTTCGGATTCAAATAACACATATTTCGAAGGAAATATCATAATGCATTCTCTGATACACTAGGCTAATGTATCCCTTGATCAAAGAATAATTAACGGTTGTAAAAATGTTAAATATCCGACGAAATGCAAGACGCCTCAATCACAGCCAACGATTAAGATCACACGCGTTTTTTCATGCAGAATAATAATGTGGCGAGACATTCTCTTACTCCCAAACTGACCCCGTTCGGTACATGGGCATATGTCCGTTTCAGAGCCTGTCCGGCGTTTGGCACACTTACTGTCCCTCATTCAGCGCAATCATCAATAAAATGTACCAGACATGGCGCAGTAAAATAATTTGTCATGATATGTTATCTAGAAACCACCGATATCACAGTTCATGCAGATAGTATATAAATACTGCATGGAGAGGGAGACTGATGTGATGTCATGTGATTTTTATTTGTAACATACCTTTAAGAATTTTACAGTCATATAGCTACAATGTCTGCAATGTGGCAGTTTATAGTGGTGCCTAACACTAGGGCATCATGGCGCAGACATGTAGCAGGATGTCCCACCCAGTCACATTATCCTGACCCCAGGCTGACGAGTCCTAAAATTAACCTCTTGATGCAGAGCGCCAAGCGAGGCAGTTATTAGTACAATTTTAGAAAGTCTTTGGTTTGATTCGGTAGTGGATTCAACCCACGACCTCCCGAATCCGAGGTGGAAGCTCTAACCACTAGGCCACCGGAGCGGTGAGGGAAATTGAAATAAGGCTGCGGTTGCCCGACTGTTTTGCACGTGTTTTACACATCTAAATGATATTGTCATATGTTAACTACATTGGACAGTAAAAATCCTAAGCCTCACCCCTAGAGACGGATATATAAATAAAGTGCATTTTAAAAAAAGCCCAAAAAGATCAACTGACAAAATTGTATACCTGCATTTGTGCATGTATGTATGTATATACGTATGTATGCATGTATGTACCTATGCATGTATTTATGCATGTATGTATGTTCGTATGGAAGTAACTTCTTGTGTGTATGTATGTATGTGTGTATGTATGTATGTATGTATGTATGTATGTATGTATGTATGTATGTATGTATGTATGTCTGTATAAGACCACGTTACATTTGAACACTGCAATGTATCAAAGTCAATTGAGACAAGTAGATTTTCCGATTCAAATAACACATATTTCGAAGGAACTATCTTAAAGCATTCTCTGATACACGCGGCTGATATATCCCTTTATCAAGGAATGATTAACGGTTGTAAAAATGTTAAATATCAGACGAAATGCAAGACGCCTCAATCACAGCCAATGATTTAAGAACACATGGGTGTTTTCATGCACATTAATAATGTGGCGAGACATTCTCTTACTCCCAAACTGACCCCGTTCGGTACATGGGCATATGTCCGTTTCAGAACCTGTCCGGCGTTTGGCACACTTACTGTCCCTCATTCAGCGCAATCATCAATAAAATGTACCAGACATGGCGCAGTAAAATAATTTGTCATGATATGTTATCTAGAAACCACCGATATCACAGTTCATGCAGATAGTATATAAATACTGCATGGAGAGGGAGACTGATGTGATGTCATGTGATTTTTATTTGTAACATACCTTTAAGAATTTTACAGTCATATAGCTACAATGTCTGCAATGTGGCAGTTTATAGTGGTGCCTAACACTAGGGCATCATGGCGCAGACATGTAGCATGATGTCCCACCCAGTCACATTATCCTGACCCCAGGCTGACGAGTCCTAAAATTAACCTCTTGATGCAGAGCGCCAAGCGAGGCAGTTATTAGTACAATTTTAGAAAGTCTTGGTTTGATTCGGTAGTGGATTCAACCCACGACCTCCCGAATCCGAGGTGGAAGCTCTAACCACTAGGCCACCGGAGCGGTGAGGGAAATTGAAATAAGGCTGCGGTTGCCCGACTGTTTTGCACGTGTTTTACACATCTAAATGATATTGTCATATGTTAACTACATTGGACAGTAAAAATCCTAAGCCTCACCCCTAGAGACGGATATATAAATAAAGTGCATTTTAAAAAAAGCCCAAAAAGATCAACTGACAAAATTGTATACCTGCATTTGTGCATGTATGTATGTATATACGTATGTATGTATGTATGTACCTATGCATGTATTTATGCATGTATATATGTTCGTATGGAAGTAACTTCTTGTGTGTATGTATGTATGTGTGTATGTATGTATGTATGTATGTATGTATGTATGTATGTATGTCTGTATAAGACCACGTTACATTTGAACACTGCAATGTATCAAAGTCAATTGAGACAAGTAGATTTTCCGATTCAAATAACACATATTTCGAAGGAACTATCTTAAAGCATTCTCTGATACACGCGGCTGATATATCCCTTTATCAAGGAATGATTAACGGTTGTAAAAATGTTAAATATCAGACGAAATGCAAGACGCCTCAATCACAGCCAATGATTTAAGAACACATGGGTGTTTTCATGCACATTAATAATGTGGCGAGACATTCGCTTACTCCCAAACTGACCATGTTCGGAACATAGGCATATGCCCGTTTCGGGATCTGTCTCGCATTCGGCACACTTTATGTCCCACATTCAGCGCAATCATCAATAAAATGTACTAGACATGGCGCAGTAAAATAATTTGTCATATGTTATCTAGAAGCCAACGATATCACAGTTCATGCAGATAATAGATAAATATTGCATGGGCAGCGAGACTGATGTGATTTGGATTTGTAACGTATCTTTAACAATTTTACAGTCATATAGCTACAATGTCTGCAATGTGGCTGTTTATAGTGATGCTTTGCACTAGGTCATCGTGCCGCAGACATACAGCATGATGTCCCACCCAGTCACATTATCCTGACACCAGGACCAGGAGTCCTAAAACTAGCCTCTTGATGCAGAGCGCCAAGCGAGGCAGCTATCAGTACCATTTTTGAAAGTCTTTGGTTTGATTCGGTCGTGGATTCAACCCACGACCTCCCGCATCCGAGGTGGAAACTCTAACCACTAGGCCACCGGTGTGGTGAGGGAGATTGAAATAAGGCTGCGGTTCCCGACTGTTTTGCACATGTTTTACACATCTAAATGATATTGTCATGTTAACTACATTGGACAGTATGAACCCTAAGCCCAACCCCTAGAGACGGACTCCTAAATAAAGTGTATTTTTTAAAAGAAGCCTAGAAAGTTCACCTGACGAAATTTTATACCTGCATTTGTATATATGCGTCTATGTGAATATTTAAAAAATTGGAAGATTTATATTCGATTTCCGTCTTGCATTTTTTATTACTCACGTGACGATATCAGCAAGGGCTAAAAATGAGTCTACAACTCAGTCTTCATCAAGTACTTCCCTCGTTTCAGTTTTCAGTTGATTTTGTTCCCAGACATGCAGGTCATTTGCATGTGATGGACATTTATATTGCCGCAATCATGGATAAATCGATAAACATACATTTGGAATCCGAATAGCTTTCTATTTGTGGCTGCAGATGGCCTAATATTCTAAGGCCACCGCCCTTACCGATCACAGATATCACACTTCTGTCCGCATCGGGTTGAAACTCGTGCTCGAGGCATGTATTTGTTTTGAGGAAACTGAGTTTGCAGAGAAGAGTTTGGTAATACGGCCTTTGTCAAATTTATATGTCAACGCTATGATGTCTCATTTTGAAATATTATTTCTTAGGAAGAAAGATATGGGTATATTTGTAAATTAGTCGTTATGGTGTGCATGGAGTGTGAATTGATGTGAGGGATGTATAACTTCCATTTTCACTTCCTAGCATATTGGAGTGAAATACCAATACTATGCAAGGTAGCATAAATATCCCAAACATAGCAGCATGCACTTGGGTCCAAGGCAAGTACAATATGTACAATCGGCTTGGATGACAATTAGTCTGAATTGCATAAACAATTAAGTACACAATGTTATTCAAACTTTTCGCCCAGGGAAAGGACTTGTGGTCACACTATGAGGAACTGTGCTTTCCAAATGGTCCTTAGACCAAAATGCATTATTATTACTGGAAAGCTAGCATACCTCACAATCATCTTACTGGACAACATTGATTTGTCCAAATATCAACGGCGTAGAAATTTGATATGCATGCTTGCATGTATGTGTGTGTGCATGTGTTTGTGCGCATGTATGTATGTATGTATGTATGCATGTATGTATGTATGCATATGTGGCTCTATGCATACATTCAGGGATGTCTGCTTTTTTGATTTTATACAGTTAAATGTTCTAAATCAAACTTAAGAATAGATAGTGTTCTTAACATGATGGATTGATCAAGCTTAACAGACATTATGTTCCGAGACAAAGGATTTCTCAAAGAAGCAAGAAATAAAAAAAACAACAATGTTTTTTTCCCAATATTTGGTACACAATAATTTGCTGATGAAATTACTTTATGTTTCAGAAATAAGTCTCCATCTGGCTCTGATGGAAAAGTTATGGAACTGAAAACGGATATAAAGTTAAGAAAGCTTGAACTTTAGAAAGAAAAGAAAAAGAAGACGAAAAATCAGTTTAACAAAGAGGAAAATGAGAGACAAATGCTTAATAGTCAAAAGAACAATGATATGCAGTTGCCGAAAGAGGTAAGTGAGACATTTGCAATTGGAAAAAAGAGGAACAACAAAGTGAAATGCAAATATAGAAAGAGGAAAGATATAAAGAAGAATAGAAGATATTCTGGTGCACATGCTAATGCCCTGAACGAATGAAGAAAGAGAATTCCAGTTGCACAGAAGCAGAGAGTGAAAGGGTAAATGCAGATGTAGATTCGGAGAGAAAGAGAAAAGAAAGTAAGGGAATTTCAATTAGTATTAAAATAACTATTACTGGCAAGTGGAAATCAATCACCCACTTTACATGCATTTTCATGTATTAATGTTACTAAACATATTAGCTTAGAAACCCCTTTTGAAGACAAAAATGTATGCAAATAATTTCTTCATTTCGAAAGAAATGTTGCAAATTTAAAATCGCCAAGAGAGCGTTAGTTTCTATTATTACAAAGTATACATTCTCCAAAAGGTCCAAGACAGCAATTGTCTATATTATTAAAAGGTGTACTTACTGGCAAAGCTAGTGAGGTCTATATTTCCTTGTCCGTAACGTAGGGCCTAGCTTACGAGATAGCGATGGGATGTACCCTGAAAGGTTATTAGTTGGTACCTGCTGCCTATGGACAAAGATCTTAGTGATGAAATGCAGTCGGACTGTAGTAACACTGGAATACACCATCTTCGGGATTCAGAAAATTGAATAATTAGGACCTGAAACTTTCATATCTGCTGCAAAAAAGAAAATGAACTAAAACAAAAATGACTTGGATATTAACGCTTATGCCCGTATGTTCCAACCCGAAGGAATAAAATCTACCATGACGTTGAAGTCGTAGATACAAAACCTGTGAAATAAGATCAGTACAAGATATACCCCCTCAAACAGGAATGTTTGAAAAACGAAATTTAGTATCTGTTGGAGAACTATTTCATAGAGAAAAGAAAAAGTAACTGCCGTTTATCGCGCATTATCGTGCGAAATATAGATAATACTTTCACCATGTGGACTTACTAAAGACAAGTGAACGGCTTGACCAAAACAAACCCATTTCTATTGTCAAGAATCTATGACTGCTTTGACATAACTGGAAATGCAAAATATATCTCCAGCTTTGACCTTTTCAAAGGATACTAACAAATTCCATTGACGGAAAGCATAAAGGAAATTTCGTCATTTGTAATTCCAGAAGAACTTTATCAGCATAAAGTTATGCTGCTTGCGACGAAATATGCGCTTGATATATTTCAACGTTTAGTGAACATGATCACATCTGGACTAGATAATTGTGGCGCTTAACTTGATAATGCCGTCATCTGCAACGGCATGTGAAAAGATCACTTAGAGACAACGCGGACATTCTTTGATAGACTCCCTGGTGCAAATTTGACAATAAAGTAACGGTGAGTTCACCCTTGCTTTGGAACTTGTTCAGTAGGTGTTTTGGAATACGGTCAAGTTAAACCTATACACGTTAAGGTCAATGATATCTCTTAATTCTCTGTTTTTTCCTTAATTGATGAACCCCTGACAAGTTTACGGAGTAAGAAACAAAGTTTAGTTGGTCTGAAAATCGTCAGGAGACGTTTGACACGTAATAGCCATACTTAAGTGTGCACCAGTTCTTTACGGGTCCAAATTTCAGTCAATAATTTAAAATTTGTGTTGATGCAAGTGATGTTGGGGTTGGAGGAAAATTGATTCAAGAAGACAAAAATGGTGTAGATCATCCAGTGTGCTACATTTTGTAAGAAATTAAATAAGCAGTAGAGAAAAAAAAAACAAACGTCAGAGATTATTCAGGTGGGTTTGATGTTCGTGGGATACAATACAGATATCAAGCACGTGAAGGGAATGAAAAATCTAACAACAGATACACTTTCACGTATATACAATTATTGTAGTGCTTCGTGTATATTTTATATCATTCAAAAGATTTCATCTTATGTAATTTTTAATCACATGCATATTTTACTAAGAGCGAAATGAATATATATATGTATTGAATAAAGTTTTTTCTTCTTTATGTGGGGAGATATTTTTTAAATTTAATTTGTATTTGTTAGTTTCTTTTCACATCATTATGGGTTATGCTTAATTGTAACTTGTATCTGTCCTTGTCAAAAAAGCAAGTTCATTATCTACCGGACTAGGATCTTTGGTTGTTGTAAACAACATAATCTCCATCTTAATCTGAATCCAGCTCATGAATATGTCATGTCTACCTGTCATGTCTATTTGTCATGTCTACCTGATGTTTAATACATTCGTTATTATATTTGAAGTAGCAGATCTTGTCTTGCTTACCAGTTAGAATTTTCTAGAACTGGACTTTTGTCCAACATCACGCCTTTATGGTTTTGTTTTAGTTTTTTTATATATAATTTGGTTTACTTGAAAATGTATTCTTTCCTGCGATAACATCTGAAACAGAAATAAGTTAAATTGTTGTATTCAGGGTTTGATTTGGTTAAAAAAAAATTGTTCTAATTATTATTCTCTGGAATTACAAATGGATTATTAATATTGTTAGACATTAGCTTGGAATTATTGTGAATTAAAACAGGGACATTTTGGATTATATTACAGAGATTCATCCGAAGAGTATTAGCACATCTTAATACTTTGTGCCACTGGCGGATTTAGAAGATTCAGGACTTCATAACGGCTACACCTTCAAAGTTGGATCTAAAGTACAACTGGAATTGAATTAGAACCTATCTCATTTAGGCAGGTGATACAGCCTTTAGGAAGATTTCAGATTAATTCACAATCCCGTAAGTGTTTAATATATTTTTCACTTTTTATTCTAGAAAAATAAAAGATATTTATCATTGTACAAAACTTGTTGGCTTTTGCTCTTCGATCGTGGAAGAGCACATTTTTCAATTACGGTTGACAACTCATTTCACTGAGAGAGAGAGAGAGCATCTTTTCCGGCGGCTTTTAATCTTTTATCTCTTACGTCAATAGTCGACTGAACAATTTTTTCCGTCTAGCTTGAAAGTTACTTCAAATAGATTCCTCCCGCTCAGAAGTCCACGATGAAATGTTTGATTAGGCCTAGACAGCATGGGAAGGCTGAATATATTAAATGCTGAATGTAACAGCTCCTGTAATTACTGGACATGTGATATGAGAGGTAAAGTACGATAACTGTTTAAAATAAAGTTGATGGAGTACCAGATGGTGATCGTTCAATCCATTACCTGTTAATTTGTTGTCTCCGAAAGCTTTCTTTACCTAATCACTCTATCATCTGTGTATTCAAGGTTGGCTCAATTTTGTGCTAAACTCCACAAAAACACTGTACAAATATCTTGAACAAACTAAAGTGCTAAGTCCATTTCAATGAATGAAATTCAAAAATGCTGCCTGTGCGACACAGTTGATTTTTCAATTTTGTTTCGTAACCACTTTGTTAGAAAACTACAAGGAAATTTAGACAGGAAAAATGTTCTTTGTTATAATTCAGATGGGTTTTGATCATATTGCTAATTAAAATTTTTTAAGGTCACAATAAGGTTAGTTGTTTAAAATTTGTCAGTTATTTAATGCAAAGTGTCGTAATTAGATTTGAGATTACGGTTCATTTTTGTCCTCGTCAATAACATAATTCCGTATATTTAATTTTCCTTCATTCATTTCTTTTTAAAATGAAATGAATTACAATTTTAGAAAATTTCTATCGAATAATTACCCAAGATTATCATTTTATGAATCATGATGTATGCATAGTGGATTAATATTGACATAGCTAATACATATGGAAATATTACTTTCGAAATTTGCAACGGAGATTATATCAGGATAGTTCTGTTTTAAATTCAATTGTCAGATTTGTGACAGCAATTTAAATTTCAATTGAAATGTTGAAATCCAATTAAGCCTATAAAGTCACATTGACGTCATCGAACCGATCACTGAAGCATCCTTAAATCAGCAGAATACAATTATGAATTGGCCATCCGTTTTCTATAAAGAAGTTGTAAGTCTGTTCAGACACATGATTTTTCGGCTTGACACATCTTCTCAATTCAAAAAAGCGGCATCAGCCAGTACAACCTCTACATCCGCAGTAAATACAGGCTCCTGTGTTATCCTCTGCTAGGTTGGCTTTAGGGTTACGACATGTGCAATGGGCCTCAATACAAGGGAGACAATATATAGGTCCTCATAACTCTGCTTCTTCCATTTCGCGAAGGGAATTTTATCTGCTTTGTTCATTTCTAAAGCGTACTAGCACAACTCTCTACTAATGGTGTCGCTGGTACAGGGCAAGTCACACATGTATCTGGATTTATGTTGATCAATATGAAAAACTGGCCAAAGCTCTTCCACTTTTCTTTCACCACTTTGAGACTATTGTTCGAATGCTTTCATCTTATCGTCCTGCTCTAGGCCTGGCTTTATCAACTCATGTCCCTCTGCAGAACATTTCCTTATTGTCTTTAAATTAAGCATCGTTGTATGGATTGCACTTAAACTTGGAGCAAATGTTTGCACTCTAGAAAAGTCAACGGTCTCAGAAATATTTATAACAGTGTATGCAGTCCGCATCAGTAAGACGGAGTGTCACTGCATCACAAAATGTGTCTTTTATAGTATCACCATACCACTGTAGGTGTTTGGTACTATTTTGTAAAGAAAAACAAATATACATCAAAACTGCCCAACAGTAAACTTTTCAAGGATTAGTAGATTCGCCATATTGCACTTAAAATATGTTGAACTAATGGCACCATATTGTTATACATCCGGCATGAGTCGACGCCATGTCAGAAACTGAGGTATGTGCCTTACAGGAGATTGTGAAAGTCGTGCCAAACAAAGATACATAACGTATAGTAAATGAAAACCTGGAATATTGTTATTACAAATAAAACACAATAATTGCAGAAATAGAACATTATTACAGAGAACTGATAAAATGTTAAACAGACATTTGCGATATTTCAATAAAAAATGTATGTATGTATGTATGTATGTATGTATGTATGTGTGTGTGTGTGTGTATGTATGTATGTATGTATCAATGAATGTATGTATGTATGTATGTGTGTGTGTATGTATGTATGTATGTATCAATGAAAGTATGTATGACTGACTGACTGACTGACTGACTGACTTTATTTCCTCTTTAAAAAGAGATTACATCAGATTAAACAAATTCAGAATAATACAAGATCATAAAATAGAACAGAAAAGTGACAAAGATACAGTAGTAATACAATTGTAATACTGTGTAAGCTACCGTATTGACAAAACGAAATATCTCAATACCTGCAATTATGCAAATCTGCAATCATTTGGCGGAGCATGGCACTGATCTTTTAACAGTTGCTTGATGATGATAATATTTCGAAAAGTTAATACGTCTATAGTGTTATGTGCTTAACATTAAGTCCGAGATAGCAACGAAAATGAAATGTAAAACTTATAACAGTGTAATTCTATATGTAGTTTCTTTTCTTCATATGACGCATGTATTTATGCATATATGTATACTTGTTTGCGCGTATGCGTGCGTGCATGCATTTATCTATGACTGACTGTCTAAATGACTTAGCAACCTCTACAGCAAAGAGTATATCAGGTTGCTAAGATACATATTATACATATCATAGAATTATGAGACACATCATAGACGAGAACGCAAGCATGATATATACATCGTCAACTAATGCGTTTACAAAATGAGATATATAAATACAGAAAACCATATAGAAATCTCTTGGAAATAAACATAAACAAATACATAAACAAATACATAAACGCACACACAAACAGCTGTTAGACAACAAAATTTGCGGATTTGACAAGAAGACTTTGGCCTTTAATTGTTTATATTTAATGTTAATTTACTACTTACTTTTAATATCATGTTAGGGCATGTTAGTTGATAGTAGGGCACACATTTTATTGTAGAATGAAGCTATGCTGTTTGCGGTCACCAACATGAGCCTATCTGATACGTCATCGTCAATAGACGACATGCAGTCAACCCTGCTTCCAAGAAGTGTCTCCAACAATATATCGTCTTCTTGATTGAATAAGTTAACCCCGTCTCTCACTTCTAAAGAGTCAATCACTCTCTCAAAGAAAACATTTCGTTCCTCTAGCAGCATTTCGCAGCCTAAACTAAGATGTTTCGCTCTGTCGTCAGTCTCTTTTCCACAGAGTTTGCATACCATAACTTTACCAACAGGCATGATATATAGTTTCATTACTTCAGAGAGAGGCCATAACATGGATGGATATTTACGCCCAAGAAACCATATATTACTTGGTTTTAAGTCCAAATGAATGTTTCTGAAGTGAATTAAATCATCCCTTAGTTCCATATTTGCTCTCCAGGTAGTTTCTTCATGGTTTTGGATAATATCAGTAATATGTCGATTCCAGATGAGTTTTTCTTCAGTTTGCATACTTTCTGCATAGTCTAAAAGAACATTTCCCATACCATATTTCTTAGTTATTTTGTCAATATCAGGTATAAATCCCGTCTGTTTTAGCGGGTTGTTCAGATACTGACATAGGCGCATAATGAAAATCTTTTTCCAGATAAAAGTCCAATCGCCCTTACATAATCGGTTGAAAAGGAGCAATTTCATCCTATCTATGTATGCTTCCATTGACCAGAGTCCTAAGGTACTACTTGTTGCCTCCGTAGGCGAATATTTATCGAAAGCTTGCATACGTCGCGCTGCATATCTCTGGCATAACTCAAGTTCTTCTATATTTGAGTTTGTGATACCTGACCATAGTTCACATCCATATAGGACCGAGGGTAGAATAATTCTTTTCCAAATCTTCAGACTTGTTAGAGGGTTCATTCCTCCATCTCTGATACCAATAAAATATAAAGAGTTTAACAAGTGTTTGCCTTTATCACATGCTTCTTTTATCGCGTCGTTTGGTTTTAAGTTGTATTTTAGAGGTATGCCGGCATACTTCTTACTTTTGACTGCCGGAATTGGAGATTTGTCGAGCATAAAAGAAGGTATACCAGTCGTTCTTTTGTTAGTAAACAAGATGGTGCAACTTTTATCTGCATTATATCTTAATCTCCACCTTTTCGCATAGTCGGAAATTGTATCTAGCAGCTGTTGCATTGAATGACGCGAGTTAGACATTACAGTTGTGTCATCTGCTAATAAGACACAAGGCAGGTGGAGATCAACAAGATTTAGACCTCGCAAAGTGTGATCTAATTCCGTGATCAAATCATCTATCATTACAAGAAAGAACCAGGCAGACAAGATACGGCCCTGTCCTACACCCTGCATAATATCGAAGCGTTTGGACAGCTTGCCCGCATATAAAACAGAGCTTGTTACTCTCTCAAACGAATCTTTCATGATGCGCCAGGTCTTCCCTTTGATGCCAAGTCTGTACAACTTGTGGAATAACCCGTTATGCCAAACTGTGTTGAAGGCTTTAGCATTATCAAGAAATGTAGCATAGACAGGAGTATTTTTATCCAAATAGTAGCATATAGATTCTTTGATACAGAACGCTGCAGTGATACTACCGCAATTATTTCTAAAACCCTGTTGCAACGGATTTGGAAAAGAAATCTGTTTAGAAAATATAAGTAGTCTACTATATATAATTTGTTCTAGAACTTTCTGAAGCACTGGAATTATAGTTATATCGCGGTAATTATTCATATCTAATTTGTTCTTTCCCCCTCCTTTGAATATTGGTATAATCAAACCTTGTTTAAAGTGGCACGGGTACTTCTCGGCCTCGTACACTTTTGTGAATATAATTTCAAGTAATTGTACACTGCTTGGAGGGTCCGCAAACAGTAAATGCTCAGCAACAATACCGTCGTGGCCACATGCCTTATCTTTATTGAGAGAGCTAATTGCACTACTGATTTCGTCTCTAGTGGGGATTTTATCAACAAGTTCATCAAAGTGTGAATAGGTTTCTTTAGTTTGTTTTCTGACCTCTGCTAAGACCATCTGGTAATGATTTTCATCGTACAGATAAGTATTGTCAGGCAGTGATAAACTGGAGAAATGATTTGCCCATAACTCTCTAATAGAGTCGTGATCGCGTACAATTTTTCCGTTTGATTCGATTTCGTGAATGTAATCGCGTTTATTTCTTTTATTCCGTATAAACTTATAGAAAGTAGAAATATCGAGCTCTGCAGCCTTTTCAAGCTCACTAAATTGTTCTCTATCGTATATTTCTTTAGCTTTCAATAATTCTTTTGCAAACAATTTCTTCGCTTTCTTATAGTTCGCATATGATATATATTCCCAACCTCTTGGCCTACCATTAGAAATCCATACCCTGCGTTTCAGCCGCATTTCCGTGTGAAACTTTTTTACGTTTAATAGTTTCCAATAGGGGTTAGCGTATGGGCAAAACCTCTTTATGGGGAGAAACCTAGATGCTGCTTCATGTAAAATCTTTACTGTGTCTTGAATAATAATTTCAATATCGACATTCGTCGCTAATTCTGCTTTATGCATTTGCGCTAACAATTCGTTGCGTGTTGCTTCCTTATATCTATTCATTTGTTCTGCTGAGGCTTTCTTCCAATTTATGGAATGAATGATATGCTCGTCAGCCATTATTGTCTTATGTACTAAAGGTGTGACCAACTCTATTTTTACAGGAAGATGATCTGAAATGTTTAAAGGATGATCATCTATTATTTCTGCCTTAACCACTAAATCGAATTTACTTTTTTGCAATAGTATATGGTCTATCAAAGATTTTGATTTGCCATCGGTTGAGAAAAAAGTAAAATCTGGCCCTTCACAAATGGATTGACTATTAACAGATATTAGATGTCTATCGCTCAGAAACTTTTCCAGAATAGTGCCTCTAGCGTTTGATGTTAAACCATTTGCTTTGGAGCTAAACAGTGAACTTAGCTGACCATTGAAGTCTCCGGCAAGTATGGGAATGCCTTCTTTGCAGAAAATATCAAACTGATCCTTTAGTTCTTCTATTGTTTCGGAGTAACTTGCAATAGGAAAATTAGTTGATGGTAAAAGTGCCCCGAATATAAAATATTTAAGTCTATCATTACATTTTACCTCTATCCCTAAAACTCTGTCACTGCCAGCGCTCGACAAGGGATTAACGCGGAGTGATTTCCTATAAAGGATTGCTATTCCCCCGAACCCCGTATGCCTTAGCCTTTCTTCGAAATTTACTGCTAGTCTTTTGTCAGAGCGTGCGAATGATTTAAAATCTGGATGTATATTATCTAGGAAATTGAGCTGCTCCGGAAGAAGCCAATGCTCAGTAAGTACAGCAACATCTACCTCATTTAGCAAAGAATGCAAGTAAGGTGACCCGTACATGACTCCTTTTACGTTCCACGTCAACAAACGAAATGTATGACTAGACATTAGTTGACTTAACGAAAAATAGATTTTCAACACAAGTATTGCAAAGACTTTATAGCAATTTACCATAATATATGTATTTTACTTACTACTCCTTTATTTATTTACGCCAGTACTGCTGGGTGTCCTTATCACCATAATCCTCATACCATTCTCTTGCCCATACAAAATTTGGCCAAAAACCTTCCTCTAAAACTTTCTCAAAGTCTAACTTATCTACCGTGATTAAAACAGTAAAAGTGTCCTTTCCTCCTTTTACTCGCCAGTGCTTTAATATCTGAGAGTCAATTACTTCTACCCCTTTAATTTTAGCGTGTTTTTTAATACAGGTTCTCATCTCCTCTCTTGTTCTATCAACTGGTATTCTTGACATTAGAACTCGACGTTCATAAGAGTTCCTCATTCGTTTATGTGGTCTGTAGTTTCTGTTGGTTGTGATAACTTCAATCGGTTTGTTTACTTTATCAGTGTCCTTCAATGAGGTGCCCGGATTGTTTGCTAATGGTGACCTTCTCTCCCTATCGTTGTTCCTTGTGTGTACTCGTGCCGAGTATTTCTGATCTTGGAGATAATCACGTACATCGTTATCTTTAACTAATGTAGGTTCTTCGTTGGAGGTATTGAGTATGGTGGACAGTGTCGACGCCACTCTTTCCCTTGAGTCAGTTGACTTGGCCGTATATTCTGTTTGATCCGATAAATGCTTCCGCCGTTTGATATAATCAGAGTCCAGAGCATTTATCGCTTTAGCCCTCTTTTCCGTTTGTGTTTCATTTGAATGATTGCCCATACGCACTATATCAGCTAGTAATGTCTGAGTTTCTGCCTCACATTTTGAAGTTACATTTTCTTTAGCCTTGTTATATACTTTATCACCGAGCAATTGGTGTAGAAACAGCTGGTGAGCATTTATAGTTTCCAGCTGGTTATTCTTCTCCCTGAGTGACATTCTCAAGGCCAGGTTGTCTTGTGATAACTTCTTCTCTTCCTCTTTGCATCTTCCTAATTCTGATTGTAACCTAGTCGAGTTAACATCTCTACTGAGCAGTTCTTTACGTATCTTGTCAAGCTCAGTTTTCAATTCATTTCTAATGTCATCTTTCATTTGTTGAATACTGCTTTGTATAAAATGTTTTAGGTCTATTATCTTGTATAAGTTCTCTGTTGTTATTGAACTGTCATTTTTATCATTTGATAGTGAAGATACTGAATTGTGATCTGATAACGTTATCACCTGTTCTGGTTTTGGTTCAGATCGCTGAGACTGTTTGTTAGATCCTTTTCTTTTAGATGCTTGACTCACGCATGTACTATTATCAATTGTGCCCGTGCTCGGCTTCTGTCTCGACGCAAGGCTTTTCACTTCAGATAAGTTGTTATCTCCTGTTAAGAAATGGTATAGAATAAATATATCCTCAGCTAATCTCTCCTCTAGAGGAGCACTATCACATCTTACTGTTCTCTCAACTATACGCGTCACAGGGTAATTGACATTTTCCAATTTAGCCAGGTCGTGAAGTGATAGTCTTATATCTTTTAAACTCTGTACATCCAATTCCAAACACATCTTCTTTTTAAATTCATCTCTGTCCAGAGTTCCAAATTTCGAATCAATTTGAAGGTATATATTTTTTTCGGTCTGGGTTGCTATTAAGTCTTCTTCTAAACCGGACCTTTCATCACCACTGTAACGCTCATCTATTTCTAGGTTGTCATCCATGTTCAACGGTTTATAGTGAAGTCCGTATACAATTGATAAATAGGTTAATACCTGTTATATATCGCTCGCACTTGCATTAACGAATGTGAGCCCTCTTCTGCTAGGACAGATATGTAACAGTTGTATGTTCTGATGCCTCTCGTGCATCACTTAACTGAAATTGTTCTCATTGTTCGAATGATGAATGATATTTGGTCTAACTCAGAACTTAGCTCAGAATTAACACATGGTAACGGTACCAAAGCTAACGCATCCGCTACCATAATATTTTGAATTCGTACATATGTGATTTGCTCACTATCTACTCACTAAAAAACTAAATATATAACACATATAAGGAAATAACTACTGGCACTAGGACTGAGTACACATTTACACTGGAATGAGTTAACGTGAGTTAACGTGAACAACAGTTCACAAAAGCATCTCACAAAATACATATAGTCTTTAACAACGATACTTGATGTATTTGACATTACCCACACATCATGTTTCCAACATCACAATCCGAATGCCCCATGATCATGATCCGAATGCCCCAATGTGAATTTAGATCTTATCTAGAATCTGACTGTAGATGGCAAATCTCTGACATGTATATGGCATATCGTCATATATAGTAATTATGAGCACTAAATCAGTACATGTACGAATCACAGATCGTGTACGAATTTCAACTCCTTTTTTCGCAATAACAATCACACACAACATAAAAAAGCACTTAAGTGTATATATATATACATACATCTATCAGATTATCTATGCCATTTATAACGTCATATATTACACATGAAAACTAGAATACTATGCTTAGCTTTTCATCCCTTTGCACATTGTTGACGACCAAGACAAATATGCATTTTTTTTTTTTACACGTTACATGATTAAATGGAGTGTCACACTCACCCGCTGCGTCCATTGATCCAAGAAGATCCTTCAGAATAATCCAAGAAATTGAAATCCACAAAATATAAAATATAAAATATAAATTTAGTCCAGAATATAAATATTATTCACATATAATTCACATCAGTTATGCACAGCAGAGTTAAACAAAACTGTGTGCAAGTTAATCAAAATGCAATGATCACGGAATCGAGAACTCGAGTCACAAAATCATGAGAATGCGATTATTTATGCCACAATAGCAACAAGCGGAATTTATGTATCCTCACAACATGTCTCCAACAGCACATGTCTCTCAACATATTTCCAACACCACATAAGATTCACCAGAAAATACACGATAACGACACACTCTTTCATAGCCTGATACATGAAAATGGCGCGAAAAGAAGTATGAAAGTAAAATTGAATTTCATCGAATTTCCTTCGAGCTTAGTTTATATAAAACTATGATACACATGCCATTCTGTTGTCAGAGTGTTCACACAGCAGAATTTCAACACTGGATGAAAAGCACTTCTCTTTTATCTTACGGGCGTCCATAATTCACCAGAGCTTGAATACATTACGTCCACCTTGTCCGCCATATTTTCTCGCTCCCCATGTATGTATGTATGTATGTATGTTTATATTAACATGTTTTACCGATGGAAGGATGGATATAACGTGATGAGAGATGGATAGAATGATTCATGGCAGAATATAAACAAAAGTTTGATAAGTATATAGGCATTCTTACGTCTCTAGTAAAGGTAAACAAGCTAGAATGAGGCTTAGCTCTATATTGAGGAATTGGTATCGCTAGATGCTAACGTAGATAAATAGTTATTGTCAGATTTGTGACAGCAATTTAAATTTCAATTGAAATGTTGAAATCCAATTAAGCCTATAAAGTCACATTGACGTCATCGAACCGATCACTGAAGCATCCTTAAATCAGCAGAATACAATTATGAATTGGCCATCCGTTTTCTATAAAGAAGTTGTAAGTCTGTTCAGACACATGATTTTTCGGCTTGACACATCTTCTCAATTCAAAAAAGCGGCATCAGCCAGTACAACCTCTACATCCGCAGTAAATACAGGCTCCTGTGTTATCCTCTGCTAGGTTGGCTTTAGGGTTACGACATGTGCAATGGGCCTCAATACAAGGGAGACAATATATAGGTCCTCATAACTCTGCTTCTTCCATTTCGCGAAGGGAATTTTATCTGCTTTGTTCATTTCTAAAGCGTACTAGCACAACTCTCTACTAATGGTGTCGCTGGTACAGGGCAAGTCACACATGTATCTGGATTTATGTTGATCAATATGAAAAACTGGCCAAAGCTCTTCCACTTTTCTTTCACCACTTTGAGACTATTGTTCGAATGCTTTCATCTTATCGTCCTGCTCTAGGCCTGGCTTTATCAACTCATGTCCCTCTGCAGAACATTTCCTTATTGTCTTTAAATTAAGCATCGTTGTATGGATTGCACTTAAACTTGGAGCAAATGTTTGCACTCTAGAAAAGTCAACGGTCTCAGAAATATTTATAACAGTGTATGCAGTCCGCATCAGTAAGACGGAGTGTCACTGCATCACAAAATGTGTCTTTTATAGTATCACCATACCACTGTAGGTGTTTGGTACTATTTTGTAAAGAAAAACAAATATACATCAAAACTGCCCAACAGTAAACTTTTCAAGGATTAGTAGATTCGCCATATTGCACTTAAAATATGTTGAACTAATGGCACCATATTGTTATACATCCGGCATGAGTCGACGCCATGTCAGAAACTGAGGTATGTGCCTTACAGGAGATTGTGAAAGTCGTGCCAAACAAAGATACATAACGTATAGTAAATGAAAACCTGGAATATTGTTATTACAAATAAAACACAATAATTGCAGAAATAGAACATTATTACAGAGAACTGATAAAATGTTAAACAGACATTTGCGATATTTCAATAAAAAATGTATGTATGTATGTATGTATGTATGTATGTGTGTGTGTGTGTGTATGTATGTATGTATGTATCAATGAATGTATGTATGTATGTATGTGTGTGTGTATGTATGTATGTATGTATCAATGAAAGTATGTATGTATGTATGTATGTATGTATGTATGTATGTATGTATGCATGCATGAGAAGGCATTGATCGTTGAACACTGCAATGGAATAGAGTCAAAGGAAACAATTCGAATTTCCTCTTCAACAAACACATGTTTGAAGGAAACTTCTTAATGAATTATCTGATACCGATATGTCTTTACAATATTACAACGAAATATTATTGATACCGATATGTCTTTACAATATTACAACGAAATATTATTGATACCGATATGTCTTTACAATATTACAACGAAATATTATTGATACCGATATGTCTTTACAATATTACAACGAAATATTATTGATACCGATATGTCTTTACAATATTACAACGAAATATTATTGATATTATACCAGGTGTTGATTCTAGCGCACGGGCAGTGCACGTGGTACACACGCGGCTGATGTATCACATTATCAAAGAATGATTGGTGGTTGTAAAAATGTTAAATATCCGAAGAAATGCAAGACTCCTCAATCACAGTCAATGATTTAAGAAAACAAGCGTGTTAACATGCAAAAAATAACTTGGCTTGACATTCTCTTACTCCCAAACTGACCCAGTTCGGAACATGGGCATATGCCCGTTTCGGGAACTGTCCCGTTTTTTACCACTCCTTATGTCCCTCATTCAGTGCAATCTGCAATAAAATGTACCAGACATGGCGCAGTAAAAGAACTTGTCATGCTACGTTATCTAGAAACCACCGATATCACAGTTAATGGAGATAATATGTGGATATTGCATGGATAGGGAGATTGCCCGAATGTTTATCCCATGAATTATACATCTAAGTGATATCATGTCATATGATAGTGTCATATGTTAACTACATTGGACAGTAAGAACCCAATGCCCAACCCCTAGAGACGGATATTTAAATTATGTGTATTAAAAGAAGTTAAATAGCCCACCTGACGAAAGTGTTTACCTGCATTTATGCATATGTATCTATGTGAATATTCGAAAAGTTGGAAGATTTATATTCGATTTCCGTCTTGAACGCTTTATTGCTTACGTGACGATATCAGCAAGGGCTCAAAACGAGTCTACAACTCAGTCTTCATCAGTTACTTCCCTAGGTTTCCGTCCTCTGTTGATTTTGTTCCCAGACATGCAAGTCATTTGCATATGATGGACATTTACATTGCCGCAATCATGGATGAATCAATAACATACATTTGGACTCGGAACAGCTTTCCACTTGGGGTTGCAGTTGGCCCAATATTTTAAGGCGACCGCCCTTACATATCATATATATCTCACCTCTGTCCTCATAGGGTTGAAAGTTCAACTCGAGGAATGCTGTTTATTGAGAAAACTTAGGTGGCAGAGAACCGTTTGGTTATATGGTCCCTGGCAAATTTATCTCTTAACGCTATAATGTCTTGTTTTGTTAAGTATTGCATAGTTATAAAGATATGGATATATTTGTGAATTAGGAGTTTTAGGGGTGTGGTGAGTATGAAATTGATGTGAAGGATGTATAACGTCCATTTTCACTTCCTAGTATAGAGCGAGTGAAATACCAATAATATGCGAGGAACCAGAACTAGCCCAATCATAGCAGTAGACACGTGGGTTCAAGACAGTACAATATCTTCAATCAGCGTGAATGACAATTAGTCTGAATTGCATAAAAAATTAAGTACACAATATTTATCAAACTTATCGCCCAGGGAAAGAACTTTTTGTCACACTATGAGCACCGGTGCTTTCCAAGTTGTCTTTGGACGCAAAAAATGAAAGTATATTACGGGAAAGCTGGCATACCTCACAATCATCTTACTGGACGACATTGATTTGTGCAAATAACAACGGCCTAGAAATTTTATATGTATGTATGTATGTATGTATGTATGCGTGCGCATCTGTGTCTATGCATGCATGGATTAGATACCTGCTCTCTTAATTTTATACAGTTAACTTTATTTTAAATCCAACACAGGAACAGTTAGAATCCTTAAAATGATGAATTGCTCAAGCTTACCAGACAATATCTTCCGGGACAAAGGGTTTCTCAGAGAAGAAGGAATAAAGGATAGGTCTGATCCGATATTTGGCAAAATATATTTTGCTGATGAAATTGCGTTAGGTTTGACAACTAAGCCTCCATCTTGCTCTGATCGAGAAGTTATGGAAACACAAAATGGAAATAGAAAGCTTTAGAAAGAGAAATAAGGGGACGTAAAAGCAATTTGAGAAAGCGGAAAGTGAGAGACAAATTAAGTTATAGTAAGAACAAAAATATATG